>VUYV01000088.1:1857161-1932488 GCA_008711295.1 Anarhynchus alexandrinus
CTAAAACCTCCTTTCAGGTAGTTGTAGAGGGTGATAAGGTCTCCCCTCAGCCTCCTCTTCTCCAGGCTAAACAACCCCAGATGCCTCAGTCGTTCCTCATAAGGTTTGTCCTCCAGACCCCTCACCAGCTTAGTAGCCCTTCTCTGGACACGCTCCAACACCTCAATGTCCTTCTTGTAGTAGTCATGGTGTAATCAAACCAAGTGACACCACAAAGCAATTTCAAGTGCAGGCTTTGCCCACAGCGCTAATGAGACAGCGTTCACGGGGTGGAGGATGGGGGGGAGGGGGAAGAAAAGAAAAATAAGTACACAAAGATAATTTCTTCAGGCAGGTGGATGACGGACACAGGCTGCAGGCCTTGGCTTCCTTAGACCCGATTCCACCCCAAATAAACTCAGCAGCTTGCAACGTATCAGCAGTTTGTTTATTTCTCTGTCTCTGCGTGGAGAGGTCTGTCATGTGGTGATGCTAATGCTGAGAAGTCCAGAACAGAAAACAACGCTCAGTGGATTTATTTACACATCGGTACCCCCCAAAATACCTCTCCAGCTCGCAGCCTTCTCAGAGCAGCAGCGCTGTGTCTGATCTGGAAACGATCCAAAAGTTACAGTATTTTCTCTTTTAATAGGAGATGATTCATCATAGCTGTCCAATTGTTTTTTCAACTAGAACTGAAATTCATTATGGTTTGGTTTTTGTTTTTTTTTATGGCCCACAGCCCTTTGTAAGGGGACATCGATACATTGAATAGTTAAACACTGAAGAACACTGATGTATTTGGTCCTTTCTATCTTCATTTTACTAATATAGGTGACTGCCCAATTCCTTGGGGCCTGAACAGGTCCAGTTGTGCTTTGTGTCCAGAAATGCCATGAAAGAAGGAATGGAAGTGATATAACTGTGCAAAAATGCCATTGTAGCAACAGTAATGCCTTTCTGCTCCTGTCCAAGCCTAAAGTAAACCAGGTCCAACTGGAGCCATGTCCGAGACTGGAGAGCAGAGACCTGGGACTCACAGGCTATGTCTGAGCCAACCTGAGTCAGAGCATTTGTGCCAGCAGGCAAAAATGAAAATCCATTTTCAGAAATATTGCTCAGCATTAACAAAAAAAAAGTGGGAAAAAGGGAAATATGAGCCACTCAGAGTTTTTATTCTCATATGGCTCTGCAGATTCAAGCAGACACAGAGAATGGTCTGAACATAATATTCAACTCAATTTCCATCAAGAAACCAAAATGTTACATTTGATTCAAGAACATAAAATTTTTTGCTTAGATCCAGATACCTTGAAAAGATTTTTCCTTGAGCTACTCATTCCATCAGAAGGTTCTATATGTTGTCTTCTTACTTTCTTTCAGAAAAGAAAACACACTGGAAATATCATGACTTCACACAAACTGGAAATTCAGAACTTCAAACTACTGGATAACTACTGTTTCACAAGAGGGTAGGGACCACACTAGCCGAGTGCTATGTAAGAAACATATATTCGTATAACCAAACTGCGAAATTATAAATGTCCCTTTTTTATTTTGTGTTTTATTTTGTTTTTTATTTTGATTTTGGTTTTGGTTTTAATTGGGGCACTACCAAGGAGTTTTTTCAAAAACAGTGCTGGAAAAAAAAATGTAGGAAGTAGCTGTTACAAAGGATTGTTGTCTTCAGGCAGGATTAAACACATCATTGCCCTTGTAACAAGAGTATATCCCCACTGTCTTGGCCAAATTCCAGTTTGAGAAACTACATCCTGCCTACCTAAATTTTCTCAGCAGTTGGAATGGATATCATATTAAGCAATACCATCCATTGTTAGGGATCTGGTGAATAACACTGTCCTTTTCCTTTTTGGAAAGCAACTCTCAGTGTTCCTCAACAGTGTTATCAGTTGACCTTCAGAGGTGTGAGACACTGGAGCTCAAGGGGAATGACGAGCAGTGAGCTCATCCCAGGAAAGGTTCAATATCTGCAGGATCAGGCCCCTGAGGCAATTTTATTTTATTTTTGCTGCTGAAGGCTGTGTGTCATTTTACAAAGAGGAAGGGAAATGATTCTTGTTAACATGGCGGGTTTTTATATACAATTACAGCAAAAAATACAGAACACTGTGTGGGTCCTGTCTTCAGGTCGTTAAGGCCCACTAACCAGCAAAACAAATAAGCAATTTAAATAGCTGTCTTTATGTGTGCCCAGCTGATAGGAACACATAACAAATGGGAGTTGTAGGAACAAAATGTTATGCCTATGGAAGAGCACGTGCATCAGTAACCTGTGACGTGGAACACTGTACCACTCACTTGGAGTTAATTCGTAGAAATATCAATCAGATGTCACCGTACAGTGTTGCATACATATTCATTTAGCGTTCAGTCTTATGTATCCCATACACGCACACAAAAACACACACACACATATACACACTCAAACACTCACTCTATTTTTCATCCTTCAAAAAGGCTCCCTAAATGGAAAAATATATATAAAGTCTGTTCATTCTTTGATTTGGAAAAACTGCATTGAAATGGTAAAGAACCAAAATAGGGTTCCTCTCAAGAGGTTTTTATCTTCAAATGCAAGTGTCTGAAGGGTGCTGCATAGGTGGAAACACTGGAGGAATGAAGGAGACTTTTGCTGTCTCCTTTGTGGGCTGAATAAGGGGAGTCAGTTGCCAAATACACTGCATGGAGTGGAGAAAACAGTGATCTCGGGTGAAGGGTTGATGCCTCCACATGGATTCCCAGGTGCTGGATCCCCTGCTAACGTCTATCTGTACGGTTCAGGCAAACCTGTTGTAACAGGTTAAGACCATGTGATTTAGCACAAGGTCACAAAACAGAGGTCCTTTGGTAACTTTCCAGAGAAGTCCTCGTTCTGCCTGCCCCTCCTCTGTAACTTTCCACAGCCCCTTTCTGCCCATTGTTTGCTGGCCTGGGTCCACAACAAACCCTTGTGCCTTTTCAGGACCCTTCCCAAGGTGGATATTTGAAGTGAAGGTCTATATATTTAACCTGTTTCTTCCATGGAACCTTTGTTATGCTGCTAATGATTGCCCCTGGCTAGGAAAGCTGGGTGGATCCCACAACCAAATCTACGAGCTCTGTCCAAGAGAGAACAGAAGCCAAACCCACTGACCACATTCTGCTCCGTCATACCGCCAGCTTCTCCCTCACCTGCATATGACATTCTCCAGTTTGTACATGGACAGGATGAATTTCACCACACCTGATTACAGAGCCCAAGAGGTGGATTTCTAATACTTCCTGTCATTCCAGACTACTTGATAGTAGGAAACACTATGGAAGAAGAAACCCTCTGAACAGATGGTAACCCTTTAATTACAACACACAAAAAAGGCGTGGGATGAAAAAATAAATTTCTAGGCTTGCAGGACTTTTTAAAAGTTGAAAAACTGTCATTTTTATTTAGAATCAAACCAAAAGTTTTGAAATTTTACACAGACTGGAACATTCACAGGAGATTAATTTGGAGCAGACTGAAATAGTATATGCTAACATGAAAATGAGATAGATTTATTTTTAAAGGATATTCTAAAGTGAAAGATTAAACTAAAGAAACTACTTAAACCAAAGATATCAAATCAAAGAAAAGGAAACATCTTATTTAGAAGATTTTAGAAAGGTGGGGAAAAATTTAAAATATTGTAGTGTTTTTAAAAGTCACATTTTTACCTTTAAAATGCTATTTAAATTAATTAACTGAAATATGATATTGAATTAAGTTTCTACAGGGAGGTAGAGTTATTTTCATAGCATTGGAATTTAATTTTTCATTTTAGAGATGATTCAATGAATTCTTACATGTAAAGATGGACAGAGGATAAGGCCTATAATATGACACAATAAGAGCACATGATTTAACAGTTTAGACTTGTGTAAATCTTGCTGATTTGATTAAATCTTCTGTTTTATGTCACATTAGTATCTCATTTCTGGTAAATGGATGGCATGTTGAGGATGCAACCAAGTAGAAGAAGAATAGTGTAACTTGAATAGCTTGAAAAGCATAGAGGAAAGCATAGATTTGGAAGCAGAATCAGGGAAGAGTATTTGTAACCCAAGATGATATTTAACATTGAATTGACAACCTTCACCCTTTTGTAGTACACTGTTACAGATGCAATAAAACAGGGCTTCACACATAATCCCAAGGAATCTGGAGAATCAGAGAATTAATGAATAGTTTAAAGAGAAATGAAAAAGGACAGAAACCTATAATGCTCTGAAGCAGATACTCTCAGTTCATGGCTTCTACGTATATGAACTGGAGCTCATTCTTTTCCCTCTCTTTGGGTTTTAGGAAGAAGATTTATGATGTCGTAGTTTCTCCTAGTCGTGGAAAAAGTAATTTAAAATAAAAACACAAATCCTGTGCTAACATACATGGATACATGTGAATGACAGTCACACAGACTAACTCTGACTTTCTGAAAGCATTAAAAGAATACCAGTAAGAATATTGCTTAGATTGAGACCTTTGTTTAACCAGTTTTGGTTAATAGCATTAACTATGAGTTTCTGATAAACTTTATTGCATATCTTTATGAATTCTTAATATGCATAATTCTTTAGTGGCCGTTCACAGACTACTCAATTGTGAAGATCCTCTCATGCTGTTAGAAGCCAAATGCCAAAGTTCATGGAAGAGATCTGCTAAGTGGCTGGACAATAACATTTTAACAATGAGTATGAGACTGTGTGAGTCTGAAATTACATACCAGAATATGCCAGATAAAAAAGAAAATCTCTGCCCTCGGTGGCAAAAATGGACCCATAAATTATTAATTTCAGTGCCAAAAATGCAGTAGGTGAAAGTCAGAAATAGTAATGTTTAGATATCTCATTCATATTTGAGACCACTGGAAGTGGCAGAGCTCAGAGAATATATTCAGAAAAGCACGCCTACTAACCCTGACACCAACACCTGAAATTAAGAAATAAAGCCCCAGCTTCAAAAATTTAATTCAATTTTTTAATAGTTCCCACCCCACACACAGGGAACTTGAATCCTGAAAGTATATGGTATATAAAAGGATCATTATAAAAATGATTTGGGTTCAGTCACTGCTCCTCTCTCACCTTTGTTATTCCAGTCACGGCTGTGTCACCTGGAGGGGCTGGAAAACAGAATAGACCAACCCTACTGAAACAAGTATGTTTCAGTCATTAAAAACAGCAGCCACATATTTGCCAAATACAAATGCTTGCAGCATTCAAGATAGAACCAGTCATTCATGCAGGAATGTGCGAGGCTAAATAATATAATTGCTGTATTATAATATATAGGTCCTCGCTGTGGCATGACAGCCTATGTGGAGTCTCAGCCACACAGCAGGACTAATTAAGAAGGCAGATGAAGACTAGCGCTAGCAAAAATTGCAATAAAGGCATCACTTTTTTTCCCCCCCTCCTTTTCTTACAGCCAATGGGAAGAGAAAAATTCACAGTGTGCTCCACATCAGCCCATACGTGCATGTTAAGAGAAAATTCACTCGCATTACCACATGGCGGGTGCGCATCCTTGGCTACAAGTTAGGATTTGAGTGCTCAACTGTTAATTATATAATTCTCATCCCACAGCTGTGTGGAGCTGTATAATCAAAATTTCATCCATGAGGTGAAATTCACCCCTGTATAGGCAAAGCTGGAACACAGATCATACAACACAAGCATCCTACTTATACCTTCAGAATTTACATTCAATAAATGTATATTAAAACTTCATTATGTGAATATTCTGCAAACAATGTCTGTAATTTGAGGGCTTGAATCTGCATTTTTTCTGTATTGAGCTCAACAAGTGGGACATGTATATGCAAAAGGAGGAAAGATTATTCTCTTAAAAGCAGTATATCTATATATTGCTTAAAAGCAGTATATCTATAGACTTTAAAGTCTTCAGAAGTTAAGTATCTAGGGTGAGATTTATTGCTTCATGTCATCTAGACAGTAAAAAGCAGGTGAAACCTCTTAAAAGTGCTCATTTCTCTTCAGTGTCTATTGATGGACCCTGGAGTGACCAGCTCAGATGGACATGTCTGGCACTGGAGATGGCTGTAGCTGGTTGAGATGACTATGAGTAAGGCTGTCTCTACCATCAGTAAAGACAAGCATCTTCAGATACTCATCTTCCCTACTTTGGACTCCTCTCAGAATGACAAGAGAAAATTGCCTCACAAGTTCCCTATTTCTGTCCATTATCCATTGAAAAATCTTAGATAAAGTGTCCAGGGTAGACAGTAAGTTTTCACACAGAGTTCAATTTACTTGTTTAAATGAGGGTATCTAAAGACATTTTAATCCTTCAACAGTATCTGAGACGTCTGGATGGAGCTGGCAGATAGGATACAGGACTTGTAGGAGACCCTCGCACACCTGAAACAGCAGCTGGAAATCAGGTGAGGATCTTTGAGTGTCTCAATTATGACCAGGTGCCTATCTTTAAGGAAGTGTATTGAGCCCAGAGCTAAAAGAAGTGAGTCTCCTCATATGTATACATGATATAAAATGCCACTAACACTACATTACTTCCCTAAGTTTTATTTTATGAAAAGATGTTTATTGATGGTATTTCAAAAGCACCCAGTTCCAATGTCTTTCTTAAGGTAAAGTTCCTTTAAAGTGCAACCTTGAAACTTGCATATATTTTTACCAACACAATTTTGCATCTTTATAACTAAGTATAACCCAGTAAAATATTACCAGCAGTATTAAAAATTTGCTTTAATTTTCTGATACTAACCTGGAAAAAATAGTACCATAACGGCTAGGGCCCAGCAAATACAGCTTGGTAGTGAACCTGTCCCATGAAAAAAGTCTGAAAGGTCAGGACTCTGATTTTCTAATGACTAGTCCTGTCCAGGTTGTTTCTAGGTGTAGGAGTCAACATTATCATGGCTCCATGTGGATCAGCAAGAAAGACATGCAAAGCTGTATGTGTTCCACCTTCTGTATCTCTTTTCCCGGTTGCCCGCCTGTGTGCTGTAATTTCGTGGTGCTGGGTTGCTTTCCCCTCCCATCTCCTAGAAGAACTTTTGCTAGAATCCTCTTTTTTCATCTGGTCCCTAGGTACAGGAGAAGATTTTAAACTACTGTGGCCTTTAGAGGTTCTGTCATATAGCATCCAATTTTAGAATGAATTTCAAAGGACAGATTAAGATCTAGAAAACAGGATATATAGTCATAAGCCACAAAAGGCAATCTAAGAAGGAGGAGAAATACATAGGAAAAGGCATTGCTGAGTAGGTACAGTTCTACTTAACTGAAGACAATGAGGCTGCATCAACTAACGTTCACTGAAGACCTTGACACCTGCAATTAGTCTTCAGTTGCTCACTGGGTGGCTCTGAAATACAAGATTTCGACTAAGCCTATGGTCATGGCAGGACAAAGACTCTTCCAAGTGCCTTTTTCTTTAAGCTAGCCACTCTCACCTCCCATTGATTGGTAGCTGAGGACTTTCAACAACTTAAACAAAGAGTTCAAAAGCTTTGAAATGTTTCAGGTCTTTTTCAAGGTAAAATGTCACATCCATTTATCATTAAAAAAGAAAATTTTATCTGTTGGTGAGATCAATCCCCTGGCAACAGCTGGAGCTCAGGAAGCAGGACAAAGCACCTCGGTAAACAAGCAGAGCTAAACTGTAAATATAATGTACATTAATATGAATAAATAAATGAGGTCAACATCCATTTATCTCAAGAAAAGACAACTGAGTCACCCTAAAGAGCATATTTGGCACATTTCTTTTTGTTGTATTTCATTAGAATGTAAAATCTTTGTGAAAATGTAAAATATGACTGTAGAATGTTATATTTTATAAAAATGTAACAAAAAGGAGTATATCCAGCTGGGTCAGACTTGACGTATAACATAGCTCATTAAAACTCTCATAAACATTGCCCAACTTTGATTATTTAGTTTCTTATTATTCTAATGATTAATCTTAGCAACTATTTAAGAAACAGATACTGAAAAATGAGAGAAAAGTGTATTCTGATTAAATTGTGAGTTTTTCCCTATAAATTCGATTAAATTCATGAACAGATGTACACAGTATACACATAACAAAGACATTACCTATTTACAGACAGCCTGAATACATTCATACTCAAAAATGGGTTTTGGGGAATCAGAATTTTTTTTTTTACTCCAGCTGCCAGATTAGTATTCCTTTGACTTCATGGAAATGGAGCAATCATGGGCTAAGTTAACATTTATATAAATTTCAGGTTATCTATCTCAGGAATGTGTTTCTTTAATTAAGATGAAGACAACTGTTATCTCTGTGTGGAGATCAGCACAACCTATGGAGTTGGGAAGCCTCTCTAGTTCCAAAAGCAATGTAATATTCTGAGTTTACTCTTCCCTTTTATTTGATTGTTAAAAATATTCTTGCCAATAACCCTTTACCTTTGGTAAGAGTGCATATTTCTAATCCTAAGAAAAAATAATTTGTGTAAATATTCAGCATATTTGTGTGTACAATAATAACATCCAGACCAGTAAGATGGTCTGAAGGAGGCTGGTAAATATGAGAAAAATCCAGGCACGTTTCAGGCAAAGAGACTAGAGACCTGGTGTCCCAGCAATGTCACCGCTTTTAAGCCAGGATCAAAACATGTCAGAAAGGTAGAAAGTTCAGGTGACATTGGTCTGCAAAAATGTCATGTGCTTACCAAAGAAATCCCAGGTACAGAGAGTCTTAAATGGCTATAAAATCACATAACGTCATTCAGGTTGTATTCATGAGTGATTTAACAATTCACACTCCACCCATTTCACACAGTCATTAGAAAGTTAACTTACAAGTTCTAATGAGTTTTCTGGAAAATGTTGTGTGATATAAAATATCTCCAAGTTCTAGCACTGTATAAGCATAGTTACCAAGACTGTTTTGGTGAGAATGATGACCCAATTAGAACTTTGCTTGAGGAAAGAGAGAAAACCTGTAAAAGTTTAGGTTCTTTCTTAGCACACTTTTATTGAGAGAAAAGCAGAAGATGAAATACTAGCACTCAAACTTGCAGCAATGCAAACTCCATAGTAGCTAGATAAGCTAATGAAATCCAATGGGACAAGGAGTTTTCATACTTCACTAAAAGAGGGGAATTTTTCTTTAACACAATGATTCTATGCCACTAAAGAGGTTTTGTGCCAAAACAGAATCTCAGCCTTGCTCAGCAGTGCAGCTCCAGTGGAGGAGTTCCAGAAAGCTTTCAGGAATCAGACATAATAAACTCAACACGTTTGAGCCAAGACTATGGCAGTGAGAGTTCCTCAAAAACACTGAGGCGCATCTCTGCCAAATGTCTGAAACTTGAGTCTAGGGGGGAAGGAGGGAAGAGCAACAGTGGCAATTTCTGCATGCCAGTGCTACCAGCAATGTTCAACTCGCTGTGCTGCTTTCAAACAAGGAAAAGCCATTGTGTCCAGGACTGTAGATGAAAGCTTCGGAAGCCCGAGTTTGGGATCAAAAGGAAGACCAGAAATTTGACAGGAGGGCTAGTCCTGGTTTGAGCCCCCAGTTCTAGAAGATCGTTAAGAAACTGGAGAGGGTCTATGCAGTGCTGACAATAGTTAGGACCTTACGGCACCTACAAGAAGAGGTTGGTGGAAATGGACTTGTTAAGCCTTGTGAGGAGGAGGGCAAGGCTAGTAACTGCACTGCCCTCTGAACCCATTTCTGATTCCCAAATGACATCTCAAGAAGGTTACAGAAGAAAGCAGTATCCCACAGAACATTAGACAGATATTACCCCGGGCTCACAGTCCATTGCCTAAGCCAATTTTTGATCAAAATTTTCAAATTAATATTTTTAAGAGGTAGTACTTGAAGCCATATTTTTAAGGAGCAAAAAGGTGGTCTTTTTAGGTGCCATTTGTTATAATCTTCCTTTTTTGATGTACTGTAAGTAATTCCTGTGTTTCTGAACATCAGGACCCTATGGATTTATATGCTTCTAGCTTTGAAAAAGACATTTTGTAAAGTCCCCAGAAGATACTTGCATTCACTGAAATAGCTGGGAAGGGGTTGCTCCCCAAGCTAAGTACCTTCTCTAAGCTTATATTTATTCTGCCTCCCTTTCCCCTTGCAGATTACCTATTTGCTTGCTACAAACTAAAAAATCATCACTGCTTGGTGTTTGGGTTTTTGGTGTTTTATCATAGCAGAGGCAGACAGTGTGATAAGCACAGGGCAGACATTCTACTCGAGCATTATGTTTATTCAAGTAGCTTCAGCAACCCAGGATATGACAATATTCCCAGTATTCCAATTTAATACATAATGAAGAGTAAATATTTGAGACTGACACTCAAAATTTTCAGATGTTACCTGTTAACACCAGTGACAAAGCAAAGATACTGTCTGCAAGGCAAATACAAAAGCCTGCCACTTTCCCTCTCCAACCGGTTTAAGACTCAACAGGGCAGCTGTCTGATCACCAGCATTTGTGGATTTCTGCTGTGGCAAATTTCTGTAAAGAAATATCAGTGTGAATGTGTGCTTCAGATTCACCAAAATTGTGATATCCAACCTAATTTACAACCCAAGTGCCAGCCTCTGGTGAATGTAAGTTTAGGAATCTTCATTAAGTTTTAACGTACATTTGAAGAAATATGTATCTGTAAGAAAAGAGGAAATTTGATGTAAGGTCAATTACTCTGTTGGAGAAAATACATGACATGACATCTTTTATTGTGGGGCACAAATTTCAAAGCTACATTTCCATTTTAAGTCTTCTGTTTAAGTATATTATGATCCAACTGTGAATTGATACAATGAAGTAATGGCATCACACTCTCATTGTTTTATTCACAGTTCCAAATACAGAGAATCCTTCAAGGATATGACTTGTAAAACTATTCATCCTCCTTTCAGACCCAAAAATCTTTCATGTTGGGACTCACAATGAAGGGGAAAAAGACCATCTTCCACCCAAAGAAGTGGAAATTTTGTCAAGTAAATTTCCAAAGTTCTACTGTCAATACCAGTCTGAAATACTGGTTGGCTGAGATTGCTCTGCCCAAAGAGTACTACATTTTTTATTAGACTTTGTTCAGCCATTGGAAAAAAAAAAAAAATCCCACTCCCCAGAACAAAGGAGAGAGTGAGTTTTAATAAAACATCCATTAAAGGCTCTTAAAGAGAAGGCAGCCAATGCAAAAAAAGAAGCAGGTGCAATGCTGATCCTCAGGAGACCGGGCAGATAAACCCACAGAAGTAGCTGATGTGTACTTGGTGAAGATAAGTGTCTGTCTGTGAAAGATGGGCGAGAAAAGCAAAGTGATTTGTAGCAGGGCATCATCAGGAGAATTTGAGCATTATATGTTAAAGGGAGAAGAAAGAGTCTTGCCTAGCCTTTTTCTCATGTTTTTGACAAGATAAAAACTAGACCAGCGAACCAACCTTACCAGCCACTAAGAGTAGGAATCACTTTGCCTGAATTTATCCACTTGGAAGTTAAATGACTATTTAAACTAGTTATTTATTTCCTTCCCAGGTCAATAGGGCAGGATAGGCACTGCCAGAGAGTTACTCTTTTGTCCTTGACAAAGTGCTAAGGTAGGATACATGACCTTCTGGAGAACCATGTCTTCCCCCTTTGAGCAAATAGAGCCCAGAAGAGTAGACTACACCCTTTTAGATGGTTCATATTAACTTGAGAACACGAGAACACGACCAGCAGGTCAGACAGTGCCAACTGTGTGGTCTTCAAACTGACCAATAGCAGATGACAGAGAAGCCACAAAACACATGCAATAACACCTACCCCAAATTCTTAAGATTCTCTTGGCCTCCAGTGATATGTAGCTCAGGGAATCCATGAGTCACAGACAGTGTTTTTGCATTTAATATCTCACAATGTATTTCTTTTCCATGAAGCTGGCTATAACAAACACTGCTGTGGCTTCACACAAGGGAAAGCACCACTTCCTCCTAGGTATTACCAGGGAAGATAGCCACCAGATTAGTCTTGTTTACTTCTTTCCTTCCTGTGATATTAAACACTTACAAGCTTGTGTTTAGCCTGACTGCAACCCACTCCTTTTCACAGCTTTAAAGGCACGTCATTCAGTAATGTAGAAGTACAGGTGCAAATAATTTATTCTTACTTTTTTTCCTGATAAGTCAAAACTGCACTCCATCTCATTTTCTCACTTAGAATATTCTTTCTCATCCTTCTGGACTGGATGCCTCAATCTCTGAATGAGCACCTAACCTCTGTCATGTTTTCTTTTCTACAAATCACTTGGGTCTCTATTTATACCCTCCACTATCAAAATAATCTTAAATGGAATTTAAGCACATTAGCTGTAAAGAGCAGCTCTGCTCACTTACTGTCAGAGACAACCTGGGTCTAGTGGTACTTACTCTCTCTATTAGATTATATGTTTCACAAGACATCTAAACCTCAGCTTCTTTCCCCACTTTGAGCTGTAGTGGTGCCCAAGTTGTAACGCAACTCACCAGCAGCCGGAAAGCACCTAAACACTATCTAATCCTGCACAAATTATCCTTAATACACATACAGAGCACTGAGTTCAACTCAAGATCAGCCAAGCAAAGAATCTTCCATATAATTTTCCGGCGATTAAAGTATTCAACAACATGTGAGAGCTAAGCTCTAGCCCTTTCCCAGCCTCTGGGGGCTCTTATCTCCCAAAAGAATAACTTAATCTGAAACGCAGGTTTGCCCTCTTGCTAGGAATGGGTCATGGGAAATAAATGAATGTGAGAAAAAGGTGCAGCAATGGGGATCGGGATTCTGTAAAGCAGTGGAAAGGGGGCTTAGATGAAGCTTCTTGTTTCTGGTATAACAACATTTAACTTGGGCAGCTACAGAAGGTAGTCTGAATATGATTTATCAATCCCACCGTGCTATTTAAAGATAATATGCACAGAGAATTCAAAGCACAGAGAAATTTAATCTTTCAGCAAGACCCCCTAAATTGTATCCCTTAACAAGGAAATAAGTTCTTTGTCTTCTTTGCCCTCTGATACACTGTACATTGGTGTCCAAGTATGTGCATGAGAAAAAGAACACTGGACTAACAGTACATCAAGGATACAAAGCCAAGTACCCCAAAAATTCGAAACTGTATTTCTAAGATGGCTCATCCAATTTAATTCTGATTTTCATGTCTTTGATGTTGATTTATTTATCACAGAATCATTTCTAATATTATTCAGTGTATAAAGTAGATGGACATCAAAGCAAGAATGGATGGTGAAAGAAACTGTCGGTTGAGGAACAAATCTTTTAGACTTAGTGGACATAGCTTCTTCCAGGGAGGCCTCAATCCCCTGATAAAATCATGGCTCAAGATTATAAAATACCTTGTGTGCTATTACACATCTAATGTTCCATGCACATCTCTGACATATCATAAATAAAAAATAGATGATATTACATATACCACCTTGTCAGAGGGCAAACCTAAATTTCGTGGATGGATGGTCTAAAGGTCAAACACACAGATTTTCTCCAAGACATCAGTTTTTCCCATCAAGAAGGAAATAATATTGTGTGGAAATAATTTCCAAATGTACTGCGAGTTCTGAATATAGCTTCAAGACCTTGACATAAACAAAAGTTCAAGGTGTTCTAATGTGTAGCATCTTAAATGAGAAACTTATGAACGTTACAGCTTTCCAAGTAAAGTAGCATGAAAAAGGGAAGTTGGGCAGATTTGAATATCAAAAGATACAGAGAGGACTACCAGCACCAGCCAACAGGATCCGACTATATAAAGCATCGTGGAGAGTTTGTCTATCTCAACCTTTTTTTTTGTCCATTTTCCATAGAGAATGCTGTCTGTTTAGGATTGAAATTCAGCCTATTGACTATCGTAAGCAATTGATGAAGCACTTGAAGAGTGGTGTCTTATTATCACTCACAACACATTGTAGGAAACCACTTGTAAAATCTTTCTCTATTATTTGTATATTTAGATCAGTGGATTCATTGATTTTAAAGCTATTTTAATGAATCCTTCTGAAGTTCATAATGTTTTCCTGTTTTTCTTGCCAAGAAATGCTGTGAAGGAGGTTTATCAAACATTGTACATTTACTCTAAATAAAGCAAAAAAGGGTCATCCATTAGTGACTGGACAGCTGCAGGATTGTTTTTCTTTCCAGCCAGAAGCATTCTGAGTGTGCTTCCTTATTCCTTCCTTAAAAAATAATTAAATAAATTCTGTATGTATTTAGTTGATAAATGTCTTTGTATAGAGAGACAGATATATAGACAGCTAGACGTATACAGATCGCTCTATCTAAAAGACACTACCAACTAAACCTTCCTCTGGCAGACAGTAATGTGAGCAAAGATGTGTCAGAACTGATTTCCCCAGCCCTTGGAGTCTTGGTTAGGTAGCTGATACACTCTGATCATTTCCTAGTTCATCTCCCACAGTTATCCACATCTTGCCTTAAACTTCTGCTCTGTCTGTTTGTTGTACGCTCTCATTGTCCACAGATTTGTAGTTAAAGCAATTATTTCAGGAGTAGGATGTTTCACTATCATGTGTGAGATAGGAGTTTTCTTCTGTTAGAGAACAGAATAAGGCTGTTAGAAGCTACTGCAATTCAGCAAAATAAAGTCAGTTGCTCTTCTATTCCTTTGTTTTGCATATAATTTTATGTCACTTTTCTCACTGGAATTCCTAACAATGCAGTAAGCAACATGGCTATGCATATTTTTTCTGTCTTTTCATCTTCTCCCAAAGGAGAGGTGTGCAAAGCAGTTTGTTTTGGTAAGGTTTTTCTAAAAGTTTTGAAAATACTTATGTAGCTTTGCTATTCCTTATAGCAGATACTGATGAGTTTGTGGTCCCTAGTTCCTGGGGAAGGGCTTTTGTCCATTTGTGTGCTTCCTTGTTCATTTCCCTCCCCAGAATTAGAAGGCTGAATGTAAACGTTATTACGAAGTGATCCATTGTGCTATAGGATCAAATCTCATATAGAATGGTTCCCATTCACAACTGCAAAGTAGTCTTAAAATATGCACAGAACCAACCAAAGATGAGAACTGAAACCTCCTAATAACTTGAGCTGAAGGGCACGTACGCTTGTGAGGATGGCAGCCCACGTTGATGAGAAGATGGACTGCAGCACTGGTAACTCTGCAAAGTCTCTTAAATATTGGGGTCTCTGTGTCCAGTTATATCACATTACTATGGTCAAGATGAAAAGTAAATAAAGATGTGAACAGCTGATAACAGGTACCACAGCCGAACAGGCACCGGAGTTACCTAGCAACTGGAGAGAAAGTTTCGCTTGTGCTGGGCTAGATCTTAGCTAGAGCACTCGGAGATTATGGGGCAAATTGACAAGTTGATGAATTGCTGATAAGTATCTGCAAACAAAAATCTGAAAAAGGCAAAGGAGCTGCAAAATTTCCCGAATGCTTTCTTCTCTCTAGTAGCATCACTGCCATCTTACTTGAGTTTTTAATATTTATTACTTGCTGATGTCTTTTAAGCATGAGGCTATTTTGGAGGTAGGAACATTGCTACAGTGAAGGACAAGTAGTTGCATTCATCAGCTGCATATTAATACATATCTTTGGACAGTTCGTTTAACAGCTACATGCTTATCTATGGGCTAATGGGGAGAATAGATCATTATAGCACTTCTAGATTAGTCGGATTAGTATCCAGCCTTGGCAAACTGAGGTTATACGCTGGGCCACATGCACACCTGCAGTGCATCGTAAGCCACTGCTTTTGATTTCCTCTTTTCTCCCAGGGGAATAGGCCTGGAAGGGATCTAGATAATTGCATCCTGCCAGTCTTATCTTGTAACCTCATCACATAATCCTGTTATCAAGTTCCCTCTGAAAATGGTTTCTCGCTTCAACTACTTTTATGAGATGGCTTCTCCGGAATCACAGTGGTGGTTGGGAATGCTTTAGTATCTAACCTAATTTGCTCATGGCAAGTTTATACATTTTGTTGTTGTGGCAATATCAGTTTATATAGACATTTCACCTCTTAATGTCTACCATAACCCTGTGTTTAACAATCAATGCCTTTATCTTTGTTTTCAATTTGAACACGTGCCTTCTTTTGAGAGGCCAACTCTTCACGGCTGTTGCTCAGTCTTCACTCAGTCATTTCTCCTCTCCTTCACAAGTTCCTTGCGTCTGAGCCCCTGAGCTATTTCCTTGGATCACTGGCACAACCCTTCTCAATTTCCAGTCTACTTTTCCCATCCTGTACCTCCATCCCTCAAAAAAGGTGTCCCCAGCTTCTACTGATTGCCATTGCCCTACCATTCCCCTCTAAGTCATGCAATAAGGCATAAGTGCCCACATCTGTTCAGATAAACAAGTACGTGTAAGTGAGCAGGATTAGGCCCTTATTGGTTTTATTTAGTAGGACTCCACAGAAGGCATATCTTTTTGGCAGTCTCAACATACCAAAATTCTGTAGTGAGTGAAAATTTGGTGAAATTTTACTGAAATTTTACTCTTCATGCGGTGAATTTAACAGGTTGAATACCAATATCCAGAACAAACTGTTCCATTTAAGACTCTCTTAATACATAGTTCAAGCACCATAGACCATACTGAGTTTTGCTGACACCGATGCAAATATGCTAATTTCCCTAAAGCCGGCAGGCCTATGTTATTTCATTGTTGCTGAAAAATGATGTAACTACAGATAAACAGTGCTTTGGCTGTTAGAGCAGATTCAGGATTTCTCTGCTATGATGTTCTCTGATTCATGACAAGAAAAGAATAGTTGTAATATACTAGAGAAGCTTCCCCCTACACTGATGATAAACCTGGAACTAAAATTTGCTATACCCAAAGACTTCACGTTGAGGCACCACAAGTTTGAAAGCAGAATATGGGTCCACTGTATACAACCAACATGCAGGACTTCCCCCACATGCACAAATAGTGGAAGGGGACCTTTCTATCAGTGGATAACTTGCAATTATCTAAACTTTGGGGTTTTTTTTACACCAGCAGGTGGCCCTAGCTCCAATCTTTTCTGGTGCAGTAGGAGTCTAATGCACTGAATGGAAGTGGGGCAAGCTGCTAATCAGAGCAGCCCCTCAAGGCATCTGCCACCTGCTGCCTCCTCCTAGGAGCTCTTCTGATTAGTTCTCTACTAATGCATTCTCCTCCTGCATATGCATTATGACTGAAGCTAATGGGACTGCTTTCCACAGACATGGCAGGCAGAGTTTGGCCCAGAACTACCACACTGAGTTCTGTTGTGGGCGTTATATTAGCACATACTGACTACCTTGTCTAAGCTGATTACCTAGATTTGGGTTGGTCTGGAAGTTTTTTTTAACCTCACTGACCTAAAACCCACTCATGTCATGGTAATGGGTCTGCTGGGCTTGCTCCTGTTGCTGCAGGGCTTGCTGGTAGTTCTTTCTTTGAACGCGCTGAGGTATTCCATAGTAATCAGGTCAGCACTGTGGATATAAAATTACCTGTTTACTATACTTACCTGTTTATTAATCAAATCAGTCCACATCTACATGCTTAGCATGGTAGAAAATTTTTAAATTATAATAGCAGGTGCACGTTGGACAACTGTTAGTTAGACTGTATTTTTTAAGCAACATGAAGGAAAAGTTTTACTCTTCATAATTTTTTTCCAGACTCTGATGTCCCTTTTATAGGCCAGTGCTGAAAGCAAAGTGTAAATGGGAAGATATGCTGTCAGAATATTTCTCTGTCTAAATAACGTTATTGGGAGCCAGAGGAGTAATAACGTAGGAAATCAATTGGGAAATTTTGTAAAAAGTGATTCTCATAAAAATTCTTCACAAAATGTATGAGCCTACTGTATTCCTCTCCTATACAAGCATTCAGCCTCAACAGTTATCACATTTTCAGCTGAGGGAGTTTGGGCAATTCACTTGGGGAGAAAACAGTCATTTAAAAAATAAAATAAAACAAATCTGTACCAACTCACCATGTGCAGAGACAAGGGTAGCTCTCCGTCTCCCATGGTGCCAGGTATTTGTGCCTCATGCCATTAATGAAGAAATCAAAACATTAACAGCAAGAAAGTATAAACTGAAATGCAAAGTAGAGGAACCAAAGACAAACCCAATGTAAACAAACAATTATTCTGTTGGATATGACAGAGCAACATACATTATCAGGCAGTCGCACTTTGGCCGTCAAATAAGCAAATGAAAATGCAGGAGTATAATTAGCAGTGCTCAACACTGTCTGTAATGAAGCCTGTTTCATTGTACAGGAACAGTTCCTCTCTTTCCTGCGTTTGCATCTTCCCAATACCCCTCACCACTCTCACAGTTGGTGTTAACTGCAGAAGAGCCTTATTCTCTGACTTGCTCACTTTGTTTGGCATGATAACAACAGATGATAATGTAATAAAATCAAGGCTATCCACCACCCAAGTGCCACAAANAAAAAAAAAAGGGTGGGGGGAAACGTGGGGAGAGAAAAGGGTTTCCTGGTGGGAATGGGAGCTAGGCATAGAAAAGAGAGCAACTATGGTAATGGTTGCACAACTGCAAAGCAACATATGTTGACATATGCTGGGAAGGAAAAGTGGAAAGGAAGAAAAGAAGAAAACAGATAAACATGAAGATATAAAGTCAAGTCATTTCTGGCATTTGTCACCTTCTGACACCCTGCTGAGAGCTGATTCTTAGTAACCGCTTACCCCTAGGTACCTCTCCAGCTAATACCGGATTACAGCAGCTTTGCCAGCATCCAGCCTATATGGATTTTGTATTAATGAATTTGGCTTAAGCTAGAATACATTTAAATATGGCACAACCTGTGTCAGATCTTCCCTTCTTGTGACAGAAAATGGTTTCTCAGCAAAGTGTCTATTGGAATGGAAACTAGATTTTTGAAGAAACATTGAGGGTTTGTTCATGGAGGTGTCTTCTATATCACAGGACCAGTTATCAGAAGAAAAAAACAAAACTCTGACTTCTTCTTTCTTATTAAATTAATCTTTCCTTTTGCGNAAAATATACAGAGGAAAAACAGTTCAAACAGATATATGGACATGTCCCACCATACACTACAGTGTACAAACACGTTGTCAACTCTTTCACAATTTTTAATATTTTCCTGTTTTTCTTAAGAAACTCAGCACCAATATGAGGCAACAGGTGAGAATCTCACCTTTCTTTTTCATACCCTGTCAAAAATTCCAAGACTTAATCCTGCCACATAAAGTTAAAAAAATATGTTGCAACACACATACGGGCTCCATACCTTTTACATTTTTTTTTTTTTTTTTTTTTNTTCTGTTTTGTTGTGTTTTGCTGGTGGACAACCTTGAAATGATGATATTTCAGACAGAAAGCAAACTTCTCAATTACTTTATTTTTTACAGGTCATAACATAAGCAATTAGAGGAACCAATAAGCAGTAGACATCATATTTGTTTTCTTCACACAGGGGAAATTTTGCCAAAGATCATAAACATGACAAGTTAGGCCAGTTAACTTTGATCATGTTTTTAACATGACCGTGATGAACATAGAAGAATGGGAACAGTGAACACCGCATAGAGATCTAAAGACAAAGCCAAATGGTTCAGCCACAATGGGAAACACAAAGGCGGAAAAGTCCCTTTTGTATTTTCCTCTTTCTCCTAATCACCATCCCGGCCCACCGCTTACATGAGACATGGCTCTCAGATGGAGCAGCAGCGTTGGGATGATGCAGCTGTGTACACCTGGGACGGCTGCTTTGGCTCCTCTCCTTTCTCTTTCGTCGCTGTTCTGCAGACACCAGATGTGTTTCTGTTTCCACGGGAGGAGGGTAATCACCAGCAGCTGTTTCAAGCACAAGGAGACGGAGATTTGTTTATTGGTGCTAGTCCATAGGCGTTACAATAACTTACTGGATGTATTATTTTTTTTTCTGCAGAAACAGAGCAACCGGAGTGGAGAGTAAACTTAACATTTCTATAATGAGCAACAGACTTTCTAAAGCAAAAGCGTAAGCACTGCGTGTCACAGACACTCAAGGAACAAATGCTTTCTTTCAGGCTGTGTCAAGAATAACGCATCTCGCTGACAGCAGTCCCCTCTTGATACTCATGCAAAATGAAAGGAAATAGATCTCAGCAGCAAAACTCTACGAGTTTGCGCCCTGAAGTTCAAGCAAGAACACAGGGCTGGGGCTGCAGTTTGACTAAAATTTTTTAACCAGCCTTCCTTCCCATAATTCAACTTCAGTACATTTCAGAGCCGCTTTCACTGTGGTTCTCTGACCCATTGTAGGCACGAGTTAAATTTTTAGATCTTGGCTTAGCTAAGTCAGTCTTCTCCAAGGAGAGAGCTGGTTTCTACTTGTTTGTTTCAGAAGCCCCTCCAGGATACTGAGTCTTTCTAACTTTTATTTTCAAGACTCCATTGATATTTTCAGATGTTTCTAGTCAAAAGAAACATGGGACACAGGGACTTAGGTAGAAATCCAGCTGGCTCAGTCAGAACCCATGTTCAGTGGGAGAGCCTATGAGGTTTTTTTCTTCAATCACTTAGGCTCTTTTGAAGAACGTATTCAAAATCTAAAACCTGAGCCTATTTCCAAATAACTCACTGATAGAAAGGAACTTTTACTGAGATAATACTGGAAATATCTCTTAGAAGTAATCATCATCTGTTCCAGCTGAATGAACAGTCCTGAACAGACAGAAGGAAGATAAAGTAGAAGAACTCATAAAACTTTCAGTATCTTTTTATTATAATTTATTATTATTGGGTTTGGGGTTGGGGTTTTTTTGATCTATTGGAGGAAACAACTGAAGAGGGAGATTGAAGAAAGTTTGAAATAAGATGAGAAATAAGGTCCTCTTTTAGCCTTTGGCCAAAAGCAAGTCTTTAAAGTCAGTTCATAATTACACTGGCAACCAGTGGAGACTCTTGTATATGTCAATACCAATGAGCGATTGTCAATATCTCTGATCAGCAACATTTTGCATCATTTGTAACTTGTATACTGAGTCTAAAGGGAGACTTCTAAGTAAATCATTACAGCACATTGTAAATGCAGGAACCAGTTTCTCTTAAAACACTTTAGTAACACTTCATTAATTATATTGAACTTGCAGCCTGAAATTCTTCTCGCTTATATTCATCACTTACCACGACCAGTTGTCTATATATTGTCTAAGACACTACTATATCAAGCTGAATAGGCAAATTATACCCCATGGATCTTAGCAGAGGGATAGGGATCCACAATTCTCACTGGTGTCAGCAGTACAGACACAGCTGAACGTGGCATCTGACAGAAAGAGAAACAAAGCAAGGCATGTTAGCAAATACTTTGGTTACTAAAGGTAGCCACCTTTTCTTTTCAGGCATTTCCCACAGGCTGACCCAAAATCTCCTGTGTTTGCTATTCACAGTTATTCACCAAGCAATTCTTTGTCTGCACCTTATTTGCACTTGTTTTTTTGTGAGCTGAGCTGCCTTGTTCAGATGGGGATGGTAGATCACATGGCACTCACTGTACCTTTGTTTTCTTTGACGAGAATCAAGGTACCGATCTTCGGTTACGCAGGGTTATGGTATTTTGCTTCTGCTGAAGATGCTTGGAAAGCACTTAAAAATAAAAACAAGCAGAGTGACGGATTTTACTCTGGAGGAAAATATCCCCCCCAAAAGTCATAGAAAGCAGCTCTTTGCTTATAGAGAATTATTTTGACAAACACTTGAAGGTAGACCTCCTGTACAGATCCTGCATCCACCTCACTTTCTTTTCTGCAGCCAGACAAAGTGGATCTGTTAATGTGAAAGGATTAGGAAAGGAAGACAGTAGACCAGTGTTGCAATTTTCTAGCAGGATCTGCCATGTCTCCCAGCAGGAATTTTGTGGTGGGTGTTAGAGGTGGTTTCTAATCAGACCCAGCCCCTCTTGTCCTCTTCTCTGAGCTTGTGTATCCATCCATGGGAAGCCAGCCAGCTCCCTCTGAATCTGAGCCTGAGCATGAACAGTCAACCCAGCAGCACGCTGAGGACAGTCAGGGGACCTTACCTGGACCCTGTCACTCTGTCCCATGAGAACATCACAACATCAGTGTCTCCTCAGGCCTGGACCCATTACATCTCAAACTAGGCAGCAGGAAAAGATTCTGAACTGAAACCATAGGAAGTGCAGGAAGACTCTAATCAGATACACAGCTTCAACCACAAGAAACAGCTTCCAGGATCACAGTCTAATTATCTGAAATAAAATGACAGAACACATTATCATTTTCATTACACAGGCCTCATATATTATTCTTCATACAGTAGTATGAGTAGAGCTTTCAAACCACTTTTCTTTTAATCTCCATTCTTCTTTCTTCATCATCACATTTGCCTGTGTTTTCCTAGTACCTGCACCAACGTTAGTCACAACTGGCAGGAGTCCATAGAGAGCTTTAGAGAACATTATTTTTTGCCCTCTGTGCATACATTAGTGTTGCCCTTTAAAGACGCAGCCCTTTGTCCCTTTAATGAAGAATAAAACTCATTTCCAAGCATCCCAATAAGATTATCTCAAATAATAGCAATCCAATTAGCTCAGACAGTTTGAAGTCTCACTTAGACTCCCAGGTGGTATCCCCCATCATTAAATATACTGCTTTAAAATACTTTTAAATACCTGTTTAGTATCTAGAGCCAAAGATGCTTCTCAGAATGCAGGTAATATCCAGCTCCTAATATCAACCGCATTTAAAGGAGGAAACAGGGATGAGGAATATCCACGCTTGGCACACTTTGCCTCACAGCTCGTGAGCACCTCAGCCTGGCTCATTCACTCAGGTCTCCTCTGTCACCCTAACACAAGATTTTGAGCCTGTCTGCACTAAGCTAGGAATATTAAAGCAAAGCGTGTTCAGTTTGTCAGTGAATTACTTTGTCCTTCAGGTCTGGCTGTCCCCTTGTCACTGTCAGTGCCTTTTCTTCTTTTGCTTCTTAATGTGGGGCTTCTATTGAGATGAGCTATAATTACTTAGGCAGCTGCCCTATCCTACTATGGCCTTCAGGCATCTTTCCTGGCTACCACAGATATCTCCTTTAGTTCCCACTGCTAACTTCCCTTTAGAAACTGTTTTCTCTAGCTGGCTTTAAATATAACTAACTTCTTTCATGCTCTAAATACTCAAAAACTGCTGTTCTTGCCTCCAGCTTCCAACTTTATTTTCCTTTACGCTTTTGTACCCTCTTGGGGAATTTACTGGTTCCAAAAATCATGAATTTCAATTTACCATATTTTTAAGCTTTCTTTTAAACCCACTCACCTTAGTAAAAAAAGCTTAAGTATTAGACCATGTTATCACCCACTTGTGAGAGAGGATTGAGGGAAGAATTAGTTGAACTGGAAGTCAGGCTCTTAATACATGTCAAAAAAGCTCAAACTTTTCCTGTCACACAGCCTGAGGCAAAAGGAGATTTAAAGAGGGCACAGAAAGCACCAACCTGTTTTGTCTTGCCTGTCTCTTGTTCAGGTCGGCTGTGTAGTCTGAAAGCACGTTCAGTGCCAAGAGAACAGTGAAAACATGAGGAAGCCTCTATAACGATATTATTTTCCAGTGTTGGTATTCCCATCATTGTAAGGCAGTCAAATCTAAAGATATATTGAAAAATCATTAACAGGCCTCTAATTTCCAACAGCTTAGCCCTTGATTAATTGGAAATATCTTCTGCAACCCAGAAAGGACACATTAAAAAAGAAAAGTCTTAATAAAGTATATGTGAAAGAATTTCTCAACATTGACTGCTCCATTTTCATTCTAATTTAAAAAAAAAAAATCTGATATAGACACAAAACATAGAGCATTTCAGTCAAAATCATTAAAGAACAGAAAAGTTACCAGAAAATTAAAAAAGAAAAAAAAGAGAGAATGTTAGGAAACTCTGAAAAAAAAAGCATTGTTTGTGTTACAGTAAAAACTGCACAAAAATACCAGGGCCTAAAGCCACACTTCCTTGGAGGCAAAGAAAAATAATGAAGCAAAAGTGTTCAGATTCAGCAAGATTCAGATGGTTTGGATGATTGGACCTGTGGGGGACAAAAGTACTTCACTGTGAAATAATTACTCTTGAGCCAAGGGAAACGTCTGTAGGATATTGGGAGAAATGGCTCAATTGTTCAGTTCAATGACAAAAAATGGTATGTGAGACTAACAAAGAAAAGGAAGCTTCCAACATCACAGCCATAATAAAAGTTAAATGCTATACTTGGGTTTATTACCAAAGAAGTATACAAAACAGAAGTGCTGAAAATGTTAGCGCTGGTCAGCCCCAATCTGAAAAACTGTGTTTGGTCCCCACTGAAGGTGAAAATAGGATTACCATAGGAAGAGCGCAGGAGAAGTTGGTATCTAGGAAAAGAGGGAACAGGCACAAACTTGAATATAGGAAGTTCCATCTGAACAGGAGGAGGAACTCCTTTCCTTTGAGGGTGTCAGAGCACTGGCACAGGCTGCCCAGAGAGGTGGTGGAGTCTCCTACTCTGGAGACATTCAAAACCCGCCTGGATGCTGTCCTGTGCAACTGCTGTAGGTGACCCTGCTCTGGCGGGGGGGTTGGACTGGATGATCTCCAGAGGTCCCTTCCAACCCTGACCATTCTGTGATTCTGTGATTGTGTGGTCTAAAAAAATTTGAGTTGTCTGCATGGTTGGGAGGCAGCAGTAGGGAAATGGAAAGTTTGAGGTAATACGGCAGACCACAAAATTTGAGAGTGACATCTTATAGAAAGTCATCTTATGCATGGTGATATTATGTATGCAGGAGGGATGCTTCACTAAAATGCCAATGAAAGTTGTACATTTATTTCAGGAAAAAAAATGGTCCTTTTCTACTTTTCTGTCTGTGTAATTTTATTCTCAGCCAACTCCAAAAATATGAATTAACTTCTAGGGCTTAAATACATGGTTTCCAATCAGTTATAGTTAAAAACCAAACAAACACAAACCCCCCATAACTTAGTATCTTCTTGAATCTGTTTAATTGGCTATATATTGGCAACAAACTAGGGCTTCATTATAGCTATATTGTTGAAAATCGTGAGATCTCTGCTGAAGTCAACGAGGTGATGCCCTTTACCATTTCCACTGCAGAAGTGTCTCCCTTTCTCTCTGTACTATAACTGCTTACGATGCTGGCATGCCAAAGTACATGTGGCATAATCTTCAGAGACACAGCCAAGTGGGATTGTTTTCTGCTCACAGCATATATGACCCAGTAGCGGCTGCTGCCTCGCTCCTGCTGTTCACGCTTGCTGTGACCCCACTGCATACGGCCCTTGCACCTGATGAAATTCAGTTTGGTTCAGTCATTCATCTTTGGTCTCACAAACCAATCCATTGTGGAACGTTACTTTGTAAATTGATGAGGAGCTCTCAAAGAACTATGCCTCTTCATCATCTTCATAATGAGACCTTTAGGTCTGCGGCTACACGTTCAGAAACACACTTGCTGTTGCTTTGTCGTTTATACTGAAAGCGACACAGAGGATGGGGTTTATTTATGAATCCTAATTCCTTGTGCCGGACACCTCAACATCATGCTGTGATTGATTACATATTTATGGCAAATAAATCTGGACTCTGCCACTTGTTTACTCCTGTACTCTCTTTTTATAACTCGGCATACAATTTTTAATTAGATCAACCTCAGTTCTTTCATTGCTTGCTAATACTATTATTTGAACAGTGCAGCTTTGCTGGACCTTGATATAACCACAGCCAATTTATTGTAACCACCTAGTTTTGTCCTATTTACCCACAACTTCACAAATTATTCACTGTCTCTAATTACTTCATATATAATCATTCAAACTCATTCAAGTTAGCTGTATTTTACAGGTGGGTGATGGAATGACACCACCAGACAGCTTTTTTCTCATTACACCAAGCTCAGTAAATTACTGTCTGTATACACGTAAATACAAGACCAAATGATGCCAGTAAGTGACAATCAGAAATACATCGGGTTTTATACAACCAGCAAAACTTCATTACATACCAAATATTATTTCTGGTTTTAGTCAGAGTAATTCAACTATGTGAGGCAAGTGGCTGTATGAGAGGGATGGATGTAGAGGTATACAATAACTTCAATCATAAGAGGCAAGTTCTTGATGCACAGGACACAGGACATAGTGTCAGTTGACATGGGTTTTTCTGTAGCATTGTGCTGCCAGTGGGAAACATGCTTCCTAATGCATCCCCTGCTTTCAACATCATGCTGCTATGTCTCCCTAAGTCTCCAGTCCAAAACTCCCCATGCACTCCACCAGCAGAATCCCAGTGCAGAAGAAAGGCAGTGATGCTAATACATGAGGATGTCTGGGAAGCCAGAAGTCTGAGTTTTCTCTTCACCTCCCATGATTTCAAAAGGTCTGAGTTCCCTCTGTACAGTGGAAGTTCAAGAGACCTTATTTCCACAGTTATTTAATTTACCTCTAATTGAATATGATCTTGCATGTGCAAGAGGTGTGCAACTAGTTATATTTCTTGGGTATGTGATTGATTGACTTAATTCAGTTCCCCTGTCATGACAGAACTCTTCGCTAAGAGCGCTGTACAGCTACAGCTATGGTTACAGTTAATTTTTCATCTTGATGGCCAAGAAAAAGTTTCAAAAACTTATGTTCTATCAAAATTACACAACATTTTATGTTGACGTACCAAATCAAAACACCCTAAAGAAACATTTGAGGGGAACTTTCTGTTTACATCAGCAATATAAGACACTCCCTTTTTTTTTTTAATTTCAACGTACCTTTGTGCTTCATTCCTCACTCATGTTATAAAGATACTAGTTTTCTATTACGTTTTCATCCTACTGGCATCAATTAAAATGTTATGGCTACATCTACATCAGTAAAAAGAGCTTCTGTCCACTTTCTGACCCTGGGTTCTAAAGGTGCAGAAAGCACCCATCGCACAGATGAACTTTCTTACCTGCCAAAACAGGGATCCACAAAGTCCATACTGAGGATGGTCCCTGGGATAACTCCTGAAGCGCACTCAAACAGTGTCAGGGACACTACGGATTAGTGGGAAAAAAAAAATAAATAATTCCAGGTACCATGTTACCAATTCAGTTCTCTTGATGATCGTGGGACACTACCTTCCCCTGGCCTTGTTTAATTTGCTCATATACAGAGAGACTTCATAAATACATCCTCTGAAGGTTACATGATATTCACCTGTAAATAGACAAACTGAAAAGATAAAATGTTTTTCTGGTTAGCAAATATGAAGTACTGAGATTTATTATGAGGTAAACCTGAATATTTGGTTCACATATAACCCTCTCAAGCATTTCAAAAAGCTCTTCCTAAGTAGTGATGTCTGCCTGAAATATTTTCTGCTGCTGCTGAGAAGTGGATCCATTCTAAAAAGCAACTCCAGATGCTTACTACGTAGGTGGGGAAGGATCTTCAATCTTGTTCTTAATTACTGTGGCTCAAATTGATTTGACCTGAACTCTCTCTGCCTTTCAAGTAGAGCAGGATCCACAGGCAAGCTCCCTAGCTTTTTGAACTAACATGCTGGCTGACAAATAAGTAATTGTAAAGAGCTGATTTATTGCCCAGCCAGACACAGCTGGATGTAAAATATTAATTTTTAATGTAAGAAACAATTTCCATTTCTTTTACCCATAAAATCCAATAAATTAATCCAAGCACTTACAAATAATTGATATTTCACAATGGAGAGCATTTTTTTTTACCACTTACAAATGTGCCCCTTTTGAAACCAAATGTTTTAAAGAGAAGGCGTTTGTGAATTTCAAGGCTACAAATATACCTCAGGGTTCTGCTGACATCAAAATAAGAGAGAAAAACAAAAAGCAAGTTATTTTATGATGCTACCAGAACCCCAAAATATAGCCTTGTCTAAGTTTTATTTTTATCTTATATAATACATGGATCCTACTACATATTGCAAGCTGCCATCCTTCCAATTCCTTCTTGTAACTCTTTCTTGCTTTCCAGTTCCCTTATTCTTCTGAAATTTTACCAGGATAGGAAAAAGTAGTAATGAAGGGATCCTGGATGCACGTATGACTGTCAATAGACTGCTGAGCTTTTGAACTCTAAGAACTTTCTTCTTCACTTGAAGAATGAAAATTACTATAAACTGGTAATTACAAGAAAGAAATTCCATGTCAAAGGCTACTTCAGTTCTAGAATAGGTTACTCAGGAAGTCTGTACAGTCTTCATCTGGAAGCAACTAACGAAACATCAGTCTGGACCAGTTTACGTCTACTTGATTTTGATTAAGAAGGGGGCCTATGTCCCTCCCACACCTATGTTTTAGGATTCTATTGCACAGATGTTTAACCTGACTTCATTATCAGTTGACAGATGCTCAGATGTCAAATCCCCTACTNGGAAACATCAGTCTGGACCAGTTTAAACCTATTTGATTTTGATTAAGGGGGCCTATGTCCCTCCCAAACCTATGTTTTAGGATTCTATTGCACAGATGTTTAACCTGACTTCATTATCAGTTGACAGATGCTCAGATGTCAAATCCCCTACTCAAATCTTTCAGGAGTCTCTTCTCCCAGACGGCAAAGAACAACTTACTGATTCTGTAGCAGTAAACAAAACAGGCTAGGGAGAACTCTCTAACACTGAGGCATGGTGTGACACAGCCCACCTTCACACAGCTAAACTTTCCAACTCTGGCCAAAAAAGGAGAGACTACGCCCAGAGTAGATACTGGAAGCGATTCTTGGCTTGTGCTAACCCCGTACTGTGCTTAGGCAATGTTTGCTGCGGTGCTGCTGGGCATCGGCTGAACCCATGTCATATTGTTTGCTAACAGTTTAGCAGGGTGGGTGATCATACACAAGCTCTCAGGTCTGTGCCTGGTTCTGTTTAATTTGCCAGTAAAGGCGTAGAACTTGATTTGCTTTCCATACCTTGAAATGGAGGCAGAGCTCTAGTAAGTAGGGGTAGGAAAATTCGCAACCTTACTCCATAGTAGGAAGACACACAAGGCTCAAGCATAGGTGAGGCAGGGAAGATTTTACATACAGGCTGTGGATCAAATCTACATGTCTATATACTACCACAATGTCAATGTGAAACAGTAAAATCTGATTTTCTCTATATACAAAACTCTGAAGGCTCTAACAGAGGCTTTCAAAGCTGCACATTATTTCCCTTGTAATCATTAGCACTTGACAAAACTGGAAAGCAACTGATTTCTTAGAAGCCTGAAAACATCAGCTCACTTCATGTTTGTAAATCCCTTTCACCTTTGGCCATGATTTCACTTCTGTTTTTACAAAAGAAGTCCAGACACTGAGCAAAACACTCTGCTTCTGTTGTACTGACTGGGCAGAAGTGGTAGAAAAAAAACTTTTAACGGTATTTTGGTTGTTTGTGATTTTCATTTCCTGGTGATGGTTTGTGTTACAGCAGCCAATGAAGATTGCAGTTAGATGCGTATGCCTTTCTGTTGGTACACAGATGCAGGGATGCCATGGCCCGAAGAATTCATATTACCTAAACCTACAGGGCACGTAAAGGCTTATTAGCATTCCTTTTTTCACATGAGGAAAACAGGTTATTCCCAAAGATCAAAGTCCATGATGAACTAGGAACAAAGTGCAAATCTTGTGAGCTTCAGCTCAGTGCCTTCACAAAACCACTTTTCCCCACAGAGAGAAAACTGACAAAACCTTTGAGAATATTACCAGCACATCTAAAATCTCTTGAGTCCTGACTTCACTATTCCTCTGTAAGCCCCTGCGATGTATTGGACTAATAGTGGCTAGGGAGCCTGTGGAGCAAAGACTATACTAATGGCTATAGAAACATGCTCAATTTTCCATTTACTTGTCCGCACCTCACTTGGCTGTTTGGGGCTTGTCATAAGTATAGAATCTGAATGGATTAAACCGTCCTAGTTCCATTAATTTACATGGTACTATACACCACTGAGGATCTGTCTGCCACATCTTACGTCAGAATGTTAACCCCTGGTTGGTTTCCCATGTCACCACTGACGAACAAAGAAGTAATAATAATAATAATTATCTTTAAGATCCCTTCCAAGCCAAACCATTCTATGATTCTATGAGTCTATGATAATAATTTACCCAAATCATCTGCTGATTCCATAGGGATTTCCTCATTTTCTCTTTAAATCTTTGATGATGAGCAGTGCCATGTGAATATCAACTGGGTAAGCAAGGAAACATGTCTAGAGGGATTCAAGAGTAGAAACGATGCACAGTGGCGCTCTTGCTGTTATTAGCAAAGTGATCAGGATTCAGAAGCATTGTGAGAATTCTTTTGCCATGTCAACCATCAAAGAGAAACACTAGAGAGATAAAAGTTACAGAGTGTTAAACCCTGCCTGTCGCCTTCGGCATGTTTTTGTTTAGTTTCATTCATCTCAACATTTGATTTTTAATAGTTCACTTTTGTTGTTATGAGTGAAAAATAAAAAGGACTATTAAAGAACGAATTGTGTGCAGGCAAAACACAGTTTCTGGCACTTTGCACCACCCAGAACACAATGCTATCTGCCAATTTAACTTGCTCTTATTTCATGTTCAATTACAAAAAAAAAAGGTACAGGGGAGAGAGAGGCCCAACTTTCCCTTTTCTATTTATTTTTTTTGTTACCGTGTTTGAAAAATACAACAAGCCAAGCTAACAGCATAGGCAAAAGCAGTCCCTTAAACCCTAAGGAGCAGAAAGCTATTTTTAACTTCCTCCAGGAAAATTGTATAAACACTATCCACTGCAACAAAACATGAATTTAATAAACCCCAATATCATCACTGGAAACAAAGCTATTTAATTTAAAGTCTAGGTTGTGCCCTTGAATTTAACAAAGAGAGGTGATCTGGAGAAATAAATAGAAAAGGTAAATAATTGTAGAAACCATGAGCCAAATCCTCAGCTAGAATAATTCAAAATTCAACAGCAGCACACAACTTCAAACTGTTAGGAACCAAGGCCAAACTTTGGACGTATGGAAGATTTTCTACTCAGCATTTTCTTTGAAAATTGTGAGTAACAATAGCTTCATGAGAAACTAAGAGGGATACTAAAGCCAATAAGCATAGGACAGTAGAAGTGTCTACACACCCATGAAACCCCACTCTGGAAGAAAGAAGGCACTAAAACTGTCGCCCTTGCAATTTTTGGACAATATCTTAAACATAAACAGGGTAAAATTTCTGTTCTTTTCACAGCTACAAGCCCTATGGGAAAGAAACACATCTAAAAGATACTAACCTCCAACCACGGCTAATCCAAGTGTTGTGGTCTGAGAAACCCATAACAATTTATTGTCATTTAGACAATCATTCTATCACCAAATGACACCTCCTCACCCAGGAAGGGGAATCAGAAAAAAGAAGGAAACCCGGGAATTGAAATATAAACAGATTTAATAGAATAAGATTAGATAACTAACATTAATAATACTAAAGAACAAATATTGATCCCGATCCCAGTAAAGAATATGCAAAGTTTATACTCAGCCCATTTAATCAGCAGGAAGCTGTGCACTCCCGGCAGTGGACAGTAAATGCCAGACACTGTGAGTGCTACTGCTTCAGGAGGAAGGGAAGAGCTCAGGGGTCTGGCACTGGGGCAAGAAGTTCTCAGGATGGCAGCCATCAAGGGAAAGAGCAAACTTCTCAGCAAACTTTCTAATTTATAGTGAATGTGATGTTGATGGTATGAAATAATCCTGTTGGCCAGCTTGGGTCAAGTGCTCAGGTCTTGCTCCTCCTCATCCCCGCACCTGGCAAGCTCGAAAACACTGAAACCTTGAAACCCACATACCGTAGCTGTCTATAAAGTAAATATTTTCACAAATTCAGACACTAGAGTCTTCTAAAAGTGCAGTCTTCTGAAGTATTAGAAGAGAAACTAGTCCTGTGTCACTCAAACCAGGACACCAAGGCTGTCTCCATTGCTCCCAGTCCAGTTGTTGAGAGGATTTGGAAAAAAGTGAATTTTCTTCTACCATTTCCCTTTTCATGTGTTTCTGAGGAGGATGATGGAAGATCTCATCAAAAAATATTGCTTTAGTGGCTTGGTTCTCAGAGGTTGTTGAAATCTGAAACCTTTTTCTTATCATAAATAACTTTAAAAGATTTACCAAAGAATGAGACAGGCGCGCAGTAAATAGGAATATATATATTACAGCTTGTACAGCATACAGATAACATGCATACACATAGCCTGCAGGCAAATGATTAGATTAAGAAGATGAAAGCAGTGCCTGAATGAGATATTTTAGCACCCAAAGCTCCACCACCACTCGGTCATCTTGTCTCTCCACCTCTTTGCCTTCCCTGAGGTGTTCTCCAGCCAACAGTATTTTCCATCAGCCTGGGCAGCAGCAGCAGCAAGGGAATGTTAGGCTTGTATATTCATTTGAGATGCTTCTCAAAGTATGTTTCTCACCCCACTCCTATTACAACTCTGAATGCACAGTTCCGTAACATTTTACATCTACTATTCTCTGCATATCTTATGTTTGCAGGGCAGAGGGCACTTTCTGCATCTTTGATTTAATTTTATTTGTGTTTTTTTTTCCCATAAAATAATTTCTTCAGCTCTTGCCTGAAAGTTATTTTATTTATCCCACTATTCTATTCTGCATACGTCCCAGGCTCTTTACTCTAATTTCTTAGTTTTCTGGATAACAGCTAAACAATCATTTGGACATGCTGAATGGACCACATCACAAACCATGGATGACTGTTTCTGTTTATTGATAGTACAGCTTGTTAATTATTCTTAGGCTAATCCATCTCATGTCTACTACTGTGTCCCTTCTCATTTATCTGTGTAGGGAGCCTCCCTTGTACCACATCCTTGTGACAATAAGTACTTGCTCCATTCAGAAAGATGCACAAGTTTTTCTTTTTGAAGACTTCCACAAAACAACACATTGGTTTCCTAACACTCACAGCATCTTTGCTCTCTGGAGACATCCATAGTATATTCTCTGTTCCAATGGCTTCCATCTTTCCAGTTCATTGTCTATCAATCACTGGTGCTAATTTGCTTCATCTGAAAGCTCAATGTTATGTTTCTTTTTCTGTATGATTTCTGCAAGGTAACAGGAGCAGACACATTTACAGCAGACTGCTGTGTCAAGTGTTGGGCTTGATGACCCGGGTACCTGGGCACAGGTAGTGCAATGCTTGCCCAATTTTCTGCTGCCATTCTTCCTGTAGGACCACAAGGAATTATCACATAACTTTGTCTCATTGTGTTTCATTAATCTCAGCAAAACTTTCAAAGTCAGTTTTCTAGCCTAAGATTGTCATGAGGTATATATTGCATGTATTCAACAATGCTTTTAGATATGTATTTATATTCTGCATCTTATACATTTAGGTTCATACAATCATAGAATCACAGAACCTTAGAATGGTTTGGGTTGGAAGGGACCTTTAAAGGCCATCTAGTCCAACCCTGCTGCAATGAGCACAGGACATCTTCAACTAGATCAGGTTGCTCAGAGCCCCGTCCAACCTGACCTTGAATGTTTCCAGGGATGGCACATCTACCACCTCTCTGGGCAACCTGGGCCAGTGTTTCACCAACCTCATCGTTAAAAATTTCTTCCTTATATCTAGTCTGAAACTACCTTCTTTTAGTTTAAAACAGTTACCCCTCATCATATCGCTACAAGCCCTTCTAAAAAGTTTGTCCCCATTGTTCTTATAAGCCCCCTTTAAGTATTGAAAGGCCACAATAAGGTCTAATTTAAATTAAACATGTTAAAACACTGACTGAAGGCACCTGGGACTGCCTTCACCCATTCCCAGCTTTTCAACGACTAAATTTAGGTAATATGAACATGATCTCTGACACTCTATGGATTTGTCCTTGCATAGAATGAAGGATGCACTTTGTGGCCTTCTCTGATAGAATCATAGAATCATTTAGGTTGGAAAAGACCTTTAAGATCACCGAGTTCAACCATTAACCTAGCACTGCCAAGTCCACCACTAAACCATGTCCCTCAGCACCACATCTACATGTCTTTTAAATAACGCTGGGGATGGTGATTCCACCACTTCCCTGGGCAGCCTGTTCCAATGCTTGATAACCCTTTCAGTGAAGGAATTTTTCCTAATATCCATCCTAAACCTCCCCTGGCACAACTTGAGGCCATGTCCTCTTGTCTTATCACTTGTCACTTGGGAGAAGAGACTGACCCCCACCTCACTACAACCTCCTTTCAGGTAGCTATAGAGAGTGTTAAGGCCTCCCCTCAGCCTCCTTTTCTCCAGGCTAAACAACCCCAGTTCCCTCAGCCACTCCTCATAAGACTTGTCCTCCAGACCCCTCACCAGCTTCATTGCCCTTCTCTGGACACGCTCCAGCACCTCAACGTCTCTATTGTAGTGAGGGGCCCAAAACTGAACACAGTACTCGAGGTGGGGCCTCACCAGTGCTGAGTACAGCAGGACAATCACTTCCTTAGTCCTGCTTGCCACACTATTCCTGACACGGGCCAGGATGCCATTTACCTTCTTGGCCACCTGGGCACACTGCTGGCTCATATTCAGATGTCTTTCAACCAACACCCCCAGGTCCTGTTCCGCTGGGCAGCTTTCCAGCCACTCTTCCCCAAGCCTGTAGCATTGCATGGGGTTGTTGTGACCCAAGTGCATGCCCCAGCACTTGGCCTTGTTGAACCCCATACCATTGGCCTCGGCTCATCAACCCAGCCTGTCCAGATCCCTCTGCAGAGCCATCCTACCCTCAAGGCGATCAACGCTCCTGCTCAACTTGGTGTCTTCTGCAAACTTACTGAGGGTGCACTTGATCACCTCGTCCAGATGATTGATAAAGACATTAAAGAGAACCAGCCCCAGTACTGAGCCCTGGGGATCACCACTTGTGATCGGCTTCCAAGTGGATTTAATTCTGTTCATGATCACTCTTTAGGCCCAGCCATCTAGCCAGTATTTCACCCAGCAAAGAGTATACCCGTCCAAGCTGTAAGCAGCCACTTTCTCCTGGAGAATGCTGGGGGAAATGGTGTCAAAAGCTTTACTAAAGTCTAGGTAGACAACATCCACAGCCTTTTCCTCATTCACTAAGTGGGTCACCTTGTCATAGAAGATCAGATTTGTCAAGCAGGACCTGCCTTTCATAAAGCCATGCTGACTGGGCCTGATCACCTGGTTGTCTTGTACATTCTGCTGATGGCACTGAGGATGATCTGTTCCATGACCTTTCCCAGGTTAGACTGACAGGCCTGTAGTTCCCTGGAATCTCATTCTGGTCCTTCTTGTAGATGGGCACCACATTTGCTATCTTCCACTCAACTGGGACCTTCCCGGTTAGCCATGACTGCTGATAAATAGTGGAAAGTGGTTTGGTGAGCACTTCCTCCAGCTCCCTCAGTACCCTTGGGTGGATCCCATCTGACCCCATAGACTTGTGTGTGTCTAAGTGGTGTAGCAGGTTGCTAACCATTCCCCCTTGGACTATGAGGGCTTCATTCTGTTCCCTGTCCCCGTCTTTCAGCTCAGGCGGCTGGGTACATAGAGAACTGGTCTTACTGTCAAAGACTGAGGCAAAGAAGGCATTAAGTACCTCAGCCTTTTCCTCATTCTTTGTCACTGTGTTTCCCCCCCACATCCAATAAAGGGTAGAGGTTCTCCTTAGTCCTCCTTTTGTTGCCAATGTATTTATAGTGATATCTTTTATTGTCTTTTACAGCAGTAGCCAGATTAAGTTCTAGTTGGGCTTTGGCCCTTCTAATTTTCTTCCTGCATAACCTCACGACATCCTTGAAGTCCTCCAGAGTGGCCTGCCCCTTCTTCCAAAGGTCATAAACTCTCTTTTACCCTGAGTTCCTGCCCAAACTTTCGCTTCAGCCAGGACAGTCTTCTTTCCCACCAGCTCATCTTTTGGCATATGGGGACAGCTTGCTCCTGTGCCTTAAAGATTCCCTTCTTGAGGAATGTCCAGCTTTCCTGGACTCCTTTGCCCTTCAGTACTACTTCCCAAAGAACTTTGTCAACCAGACTCCTAAACAGGCCAAAGTCTGCTCTCTGGAAGTCCAAGGTGGCAGTTCTACTAACCCCCCTCCTTACTTCTCCAAGAATTGAAAAAATTGCGGTCACTATGCCCAATATAGCCTCCAACCATCACATCACCCACAAGTTCTTCTCTGTTCACAAACAAAAGGTCTATCAGGGCACCTTCTCTAATTGGCTCACTCACCAGCTGTGTCAGGAAGTTATCTTCCACACACTCCAGGAACTTCCTAGACTGTTTCCTTTCTGCTTTGTATTTCCAGCAGACATCTGGTAAGTTAAATTCCCCTATGAGAACAAGTGGTAGTGATTCTGAGACTTCTCCCAGCTGCTTACAGAATATTTTGTCTGCCTCTTCATCCTGCTCGGGTGGTCTATAACAGACTCCCACCACGATATCTGCCTTGTTGGCCTTCCCCCTGATTCTTGCCCATAAACACTCAACCCTCTCATCACCATCATTAAGCTCTAGACAAAGAAAACACTCCGTAACGCACAGGGCTAGCCTACTGCCCCTCCTTCCTCACCTGTCCTTTCTGAACTGCCTGTAGACATCGATAGCTGCAATCCAGTCATGGGATTCATCCCACTAAGTTTCAATAATGGCAACTAGGTCATAGCTTTCTAGCAGCATGGTGGCTTCCAAGTCCTCCTGTTTGTTGCCAATGCTTCATGCTTTGGTCTCGAGGCAATTCAACTCAGCTGTTGGCCATATCACCTTCTTATAGCAACGCCCCTTAATTCCTTTGAGATATTTCCCCAGTGTTTCCCTGTTGGGTCCTATTACCTCAGGAGCCCCTGGCTCATCTCTGTAAGACTTTATGTGTGCTGCAGTGTAGTCAACACGTCTCAGAGCAACAGGCTGAGGGCCCTCGCTGGCACCTTGTTCCTCTAACCTCAGCATGTCAACCCACAGCTTGTCACAGGCAAGCCTGATGTTATTCCCCTCCCCCTTCAAGCCTAGTTTAAATCTCTCTTAATAAGCTCTGCTATCTCATGAGCAAAGACCCTCTTCCCCTTTTGAGAAAGGTGAATCCCACCTGAGGCCAGCAAGCCTGGTGACGTGTAGGCAATCCCATTATTGAAAAACCCAAAATTGTGTCGGTGACAGCAACCATGAAGCCATGTATTAATACATAGGCCCGTCTGTTTTTTATTTTGCTGTCACCCCGCAACTGGGAAGAGAGAGGAAAAAAAAACCCTGTGCTCCAGATACCCTTACCAACCATCCCAAGGCCCTGATCTTACAGAGAGCTGGGACATCTGCACCTGGTAGCTGAGTGCCTATAACTGGGACAGGTAAAGGGCAGAGATTTTGCTGGCCTCAGAAAAACAGCATAACTAAAGAGTTTCTGAATGATTTTTCTTTTTCCTGGAGCTTTTGTTGCTATTGCAGTTATCTTGAAGACACGGCTTGTTATTTCTCCTCATCAATCTGCCCTTTAATACATCTTTCAGCCTTCTGAGGATATATCCGCAAAGCACAATCTACAGCCTAGTGGATGTATAGGAAGCAGTGCTGGGTCATCCCAGGCCATTACAGTCTGTGTCTCAGCAGAGCTAATTAGTCCTTCTGTGACTGGAGCACCATGTCATAGCAGCTTTACTGTTGGTATCTTTACTAGCTCGTAGCTTTAGTGTCCCTGCATGGAAATACATTGTGCCATGTAGACCTTTTGTCAATGCCGGTACCTAATAGGATTGAGCTAGTCCAGCAGGCCAACAGAAAGACTTACAGCTGGTTCTAAAATATCAAAAATGTAATTGCCCAACCATAAAGTCAGCATTTCAGTTTTTTGAGCTAACTTCATCTCTGTCCAGGGCCTCCCACATCTAACAGTGGGATAAATCAGCAGAACAGAATTGCATTTTCATCTTACGCTAGCAACCTACTGTACTGCATGCACAACATAACACAGTTCCATGCAAAATACTTGGATCATGAAAATTCTCACTGAAGACACACAAGGGGTCAATAGTTTCAGCAGAGAAAAGTGCTGTACCACACTCTGAAGCAGAAATACAGGTTTCAAAATAATATCATCTGGTATCTATTCAGCCCTTTTTATAAAACTTATTATTTCTTTTGAAATTCCCTGAAGTGGCTTAATACATTTTGATACATATTTTCTTTGCATAGTCTGGTGCCCTTGCTGCTGCTGTAATAGATTATTTTTATCATCATCATCAACCACAACAATTACAACAAAGGCAAAGGAAAAGGTATTTGTCTGGATTACCTTTAAAATTTATGAACAAACAATTTCTCAGTGAACCATTTCAGATATCCTCCAAACACTACAACCTTTTACAAGTTCAGACTTCCAATTAAGATCATGCTAGGAATGCAATCAAGGATCTCAGCACTCAGAAGTTAATTATCTCCTCAGGCTAAGTCATAAACATACTTGTTTTGTTTTTGTCCACTTCATCTAATGATATAATGTATTTGGAAGATACAGATTTTGTCAGTTGTTATCAAGAGGGCCTATGGTGAGGCTGTGGGAGCTTTTGTCACTGCTGAAATACAGCAAAAGCTAAACTGTTTCTGTGAATTAAGAACGCTGGGTACTCTCTGTCCAAAATTACCCACAGTCTGCCACACCACATAAAGCTCCAAGATTGTTACAGATCTTCTCTGCGTGCTCAACCAACTTATTCATCCTAAAAATTGGCTGGATTTGAGCCATGCATATACACTTGCTCTATATGTCTCTAAGACAGATGATTTAGACTGACCTCATGGAAAGCTGAAAGAAGCTGAAGATAAATAACTGAATAATTCTTTCTATCCCCGTTCAAATGGCTGGCTGACTCACAAGGGCCAAAAACCTCTCTCACTATCAAAAAGCAATGGTAGCATTTGAAACTTCCAAGTAAATCCAGCTCAAAGTTGGATTGACTGCCCCGGAGACTTCTAATTGCCAGATGGTTCTGCTAATGCCCACCTGGGAAAGTGTGTAATTTGGGTGGCTCACATATCTAATCTGATCTGCTGCCAAAAGGCAGTGGTTAAAAGCAATGTATTCCCTGTCAACATTTCTAGGTTTTAGATGTGTTTGTGGACTGATAGCAGCCATTGCTTTCCAATTCCACTGTAATTCTTGAAAATTCATCACAGATATACTATTACAAATGAGGTACATTTTCAGAAGGGATATTTAGCCTTATTCATCTTCCACTTTCCAAAAGTGCACATAAGCTCTAGTTGGTCTTTTGGTATATCTACATTCTCATTTCAGTGCTGTTCAGAGCCTGGTAACAAGATCAGACCCACTCAGCGTAGGTTACACAAAATTTCACAAAAATCTTAAGCAACATAAAGTGTGGAGCCTTCCACTGGGGGAGAGACATAACTGAGGTGTACTATCCAATCCACAGACACAGGAGCAAATCCAGGCCCTACAAGACCGGGCCAAAACTTCACATGTTCTACACTAGCAAGAGGGGTGGGACAAGTGCATCTTGGTAAGATTACATCCAACCTGCAAAAACTGAGCTCCATTGTTCCAGAACACAGGATGAATTATTTGAATTTCAGCTACAGCCAGTTTTGTAGACAGGCTATAAGCAGCAATATCTACCAATGACAGGAGATGGCACACTCATGAGTCTTCTCTTAACTTTGACCTGCAGACCTATCAAAGAGTCATAGAATCATACAATGTTTTGGGTTGGAAGGGACCTTTTAAATATCATCTAGTCCACTCCCCCTGCCATGGGCAAGGACATCTTTCACTAGAAAGCTTTCACTCAAAGCCCCATCCAACCTGATCTTGAACACTTCCAGTAACAGAGCATCCACAACCAATATCTTATTGGTCTTGAGTAGTAATGTCATTGCAGGTAACTCACTTCAACAGTGGGACAGATAATACAATAGAAACTCTGCTCAGGAGGAATATTAGCAGCCGACACAACACAGACTGTAATGGTATCTGAAAAAGCTTCAGGTGAAACATCAGGCTCACGACAGCCAGCTAGTGGATATTCTTCCAGTGACCAGCATCCATAAAGGAGAGAACTGATGACAAATAAATAATCATCATTATTTCTTGTTTTCTGCTAACAACTCTGAAAGCATTCCCCTGCTGCACGGCTTGCTCACCATTGCAGCCTGCCAGTGCCGCAGGTGATCAGTGCTTTATTATGCACACTGTAATGTGGATCTTACTTGTTATTCACTGTTTTGCATGGCAAGGTTTCTATGGGGAGAAAACCATTCCTTATAAAGAAATAGTGAGAATTCACATTTCACATTCACCATTTCATATGCTCTTTGTGTTTTAGCATTTTGCATCCATCAGAGACAGCATCCTGAAAATCTGCCAGAAAAGATCCCACTTGTTTTTGTAACTTGAGCTGACATAGACAACCATTCAGTACCAGTAAATAAAATACAGGATCTGGGAACATGACGTAGCAATAGACTTTACAGCAGCTTCAAAATCAAGGGAGTCATCGAGGGAGAGCTGAAAAGGTCTTCACTGTGTTGTAAATGCTAATCCATGTGGTCCCTGCACAGAGCAGGATGAATACACTGCTGGTATCAACAGGCGTGACCATATTGAGAAGTTGCACTCACAAATGCCAGCAGTGAGTTTGGGCCAACTATATGCTTCCCTTTCAGACTTACTTTTTGCAACAGTCAATGATGTCCAGAGATTCACAGAATCATAAAATCATAGAATTGCTGAGGTTGGAAGGGACCTTTAAGATCATCAAGTCCAACCATTAACCTACCCTGACAAAACCACTTCTAAACCATGTCCACAAGTACCACATCTACCCTTTTTTTAGACACCTCCAGGAATGGCCAATCCACCACTACCCTGGGCAGCCTGTTCCAATGTTTGATAACCCTTTCAGTGAAAAATTTTTTCATAATATCTATGCTAAACCTCATCTGACATAACTTGAACCCATTTCCTCTCGTCCTATCACTTGTCACCAGGGAGAAGAGACCGACCCCCACCTCACTTAAACCCTCCTTTCAGGTAGCTGTAGAGAGCAACAAGGCCTCCCCTCAGCCTCCTTTTCTCCAGGCTAAACAACCCCAGTTCCCTCAGTCGTTCCTCATAAGACTTGTCCGCCAGAGCCCTCACCAATCTTGGAGCCCTTCTCTGGACACACTTCAGCACCTCAATGTCCTTCTTGTAGTGAGGGGCCCATAACTGAACACAGTACTTGAGGTGGGGCCTCACCAGTGCCAAGTACAGGGGGATGATCACTTCCCTAGTCCTGCTCACCACACTATTCCTGATACAGGCTAGGATGCCATTTACCTTCTTGGCCACCTGGGCACACTGCCGGCTCATATTCAGTCCACCAACACCCCCAAGTCCTTTTCTGCTGGGCAGTTTTTGAGACATTTACCCCCAAGCCTGTAGCACTGCATGGGGTTGTTGTGACCCAAGTGCAGGACCCGGCACTTGGCCTTGTTGAACCTCCTACCATTGGCCTCGGCCCATCGGTCCAGCCTGTCCAGATCCCTCTGCAGAGCCAATCTACCCTCAAGCAGATCAACACGCCCGTCTAGCTTAGTGTCATCTGCGAACTTACTGAGGGTGCATTCGAACCCCTCATCCAGATCATTGATAGAGATACTAAAGAGAACTGGTCCCAGCACCGAGCCCTGGGGGACACCACTTGTGACCAGACACCAACTGGATTTAATTCCATTCACCACCACTCTCTGGGCACAGCCATTCAGCCAGTTTTTTACCCAGAGAAGAGTACACCTGTCCAGGCCATAAGCAGCCAGTTTCTCCAGGAGAATGCTGTGGGAAATGGTGTCAAAAGCTTTGCTAAAATCCAGGTAGATAACATCCACAGCTTTTCCCTCATCCACTAAGCGGGTCATCTTATCATAGAAGGAGATCAGGTTTGTCAGGCATGACCAGCCTTTCACAAACCCATGCTGATTGGGCCTGATCACCCTGTTCTCCTGCATGTGCCGTGTGATGGCACTGAGGATGATCTGTTCCATGACCTTCCCAGGCACCAAGGTCAGACTGACTGGCCTGTAGTTCCCTGGATCCTCCTTCCGGCCCTTCTTGTGGGTGGGTGTCGTGTTTGCCAACCTCCAGACAGCTAGGACCTCCCCGGTTAGCCAGAACTGTTCATAAATGATGCAAAGTGGCCTGGTGAGCACTTCCGCCAGCTCCCTCAGTACCCTCGGGTGGATCCCATCCAGTCCCATAGATTTGTGTACCTCCAGGTGCTGAAGCAGGTCCCCCACCATTTCCCCTTGGATTACAGGGGCTTCATTCTGCTCCCCATCCCTGTCTTCTCGCTCAGGGGTCTGGGTACTCAGGGAACAAGTGGTCCTACTGCTGAAGACGGAGGCAAAGACAGCATTAAGTACCTCAGCCTTTTCCTCATCCTTGGTCACTATGTTACCGGCCCTGTGTACTAGAGGACAGAGATTATCCTTAGTCCTCTTTTTATTGCTAATATATTTATAGAAACTTTTTTTGTTGTCCTATTCATCATATTTCACCACTGTTTGTTTTCTGGACATTTAAGAGGCGTGGTCCAGATTCAGCGAAGGAGCTATTTGCTGTCCTAGGCCTAAAAGTTGTCTTGTGGTGGAGCTGGCTGTGCTGAGGCAAGTCTGTTTGCTATGCATGATGGAAGGTTGAGCTCCTAGACTGAGAGACACAACAAACAGCAGCTCAAAGCTGGCAACGCTAGGGAGCGTCAAGCAAAAGGATGTCTGAAATCCTTTCTCTAACTTGAACATAAGCGTGGAGGCTGCCACAAGGCACCTCTGTGAAATATAGCTGAGCCTACTGTTCTCTCAAAAGGAGCTGGGGACAAAATTCACAAGGAAACCCCTTTTGCTTTGTCATTGGGGCTTATGGGTAAGAAACACCTGCACAGGAAGCGGGAGGCTTGGATGTTGGAGACCATCTGAATCCTCCATTTTCCAAAGTCCAGGAGAGTGGTGTTATTGTGGCAAATGCCACACTCTGCCTGTCTAATAAGAGAAAGGATTTTTTGCAGGCAAGATACCAAAATCAGAGGATTATAAAAGAAGGCTGACAAAATGACTTCTTTTATAGTCTCAAAGGTATTTAAACATTTCCTCAGTAAACATTAGAAATAATCTAGAACCAAATATTTGAATCTTGAGATTCCCACTCCACTGAAGACTGCATGAACAATTAGTCTATTATAACAAGGCACATTGTAACACCACATGCACAACCTCAGCTGAATTCAGGGTAGTCCAATGAGCACAGGAAAAAATAGCATAAGGACGCATTTTTTTCTGAATCCCAGAAATCTGAGGAAGAAACTGCCAGTGGGGCCACTTCAAGAGCTGCAGTGAGGGATCGCATGACTCACTTTCCTAAATGTAGGTGCCTATATTTTATTCAAAGGGAACTTCAGGCTCCTATATTTTTGGTTTGGTTGTTCTGATCCCCTATCAAGTGTGCTTAAATGAGAGCAGCTTTCTGTGTATTAATAAGCACTTTTATAGCCTAACATGGAAATATTTTATCCTTTTTTTTTATGATTCCTGCTAGAAAATTTACATTCTGATTACAATCCCATAGGCAAAGTTACCAAACTCTTCCACAATAAGCTGTACTCCAAATCTCTCATGTTTCCTTTTTTTTATTTTTTTGAGGGAATAAATTTCTCGTCTGTACCTCTTGTTGTGCCCCACAGCATGTCAAAGGCAAGAGAAGAGGCTCTGGATCTTAAAATGTGAGTCACAACTCTCTCAATTCAAAGGGCCAAACTCTTCCTGTCAGTAAGAGTTGTCTATGAAGCCTCAACGAGAAGAGGAGAAATAACTCCAATGCGAAAGTGTGGGTTTTATTTTGGGCTATAATATATTTATGTATTTACTTTGGCTGTCTCAGGGAAGAATTTCTGAAGCACACTGGAACTCTGTAAAGATGCAAGAGTGGCTTTCATGTTTGCAGTGTTAAGCTGCCAACAAGCAGAAACAATGTAAGCAATTGCACTGGTCTCTGAAATCTTTTATTCTTTTCCTGTACTCTCAAGGATGTCCCAAGGATGCTCCAAAAGCCTTTCACTTGCAGCATTGGAAAATTTACCACCGTTCAACCACTTGAATTAAAGAAGAGTGTCTCTTAACCGGCAGCAAACCTAACTTTCCCGTTGTCTTTTTTCCACAAGACAACCACCCCATTACACATTGCACAGTACTTTAACAAAGCACTTGATTCTGCACATCTAAACTCAAACAGCAACAGCAAAATAATGTATATTTAGAAAGTACTCACAGATGCAGGAACACACACGTATATGCCTGGCACGCTAAGTGAGATATCACAAATTATTTACAGTGCTTTTAACACATTCTTCACAGATAGTTTTTGTCAATGAACTGGAAGAAAATATCATTGCAGAAAGCTTTGTTGATAATATAAAGAGCTGAGGATTGACTAATAATAACATTCAAAGATCAGTACTGAGTCAATAATGTTATAGGTCTGCTGTGGTCAAACGACCTGCACTGTATTACAGCAAAGCATAGTCCACCTGGGACTGAAAAATGAGGACTGCACCTGTGAACCATGGGACCACACCTTGAAAGAACAGTGATTTTCAAAAGGGTCATGGCTAGTATATGGAGACAGAAAACTGGACACAATATTGATCTGAAGAAGTCGCCCGCCAACTGTCTTCTGTCCAAAATTCTCCCCCAGAACCTGAAAAAATACACTTATAATGAGAATTGGGAAAAAAAAACCCAGTCTAAATTTATTTAGTAAAAGAGAAAGTAGAGAAGCAATTGGATCTGGATGTAAGAATACTGGCACAAGAAGACATCCAGAAATGTGCATGTCCTTTTAATGCTGTATCATTAAAGACAAGAAAATCCCAAGTCTGGAGTCTGAAGCAAGCAACAATCAATGACAATTAAGTTTCTCATTTTTAATAATAAGAGAACTAAAAACTGGGGCAATTTACCAATGAACTTTCCATATTTAGGAGTCCTTTGAAGAAGACAAGGTATCTTCCTAGAAGTTATGAATTTGGTATTAAGTTATTGGTTCTAATAAAAAGTGAAGTGTGTATTTCTTCCGCCTGTGTAATGCAGGTGATCAGAAAGGTCTCCTTTCCCTTAAAATTGATTGATGCGTTACTTGGAGGCTAGATCTTAACTAGCTTGGGTCTTTTAATGAAATCCCTCTGATCTTAGAACAGCATTAACGCAAAGGAAAACACACAGAGAGATTTGGATTTCCTTACATTAGCCTTAAGCGGTCACTGTTATCTCTGTCTATTTTTACAGTCGTTCAATGATTATCATTGGATTTTTCAAAGCCATGTCAGTTTTAGGCACCCAGATCCCACTGACTTTCAACTTATACTGTCTGCATTGACTACAGACCTCATCAACAAAAAATGAACCTCTGACTGGACCATGGCTGTTCTTTTCAAGAATTAACTGCAGCAAATTGGTTACATAATTAGAGCTACAACTTGCCTCATTACAAACAAGCAATGAAAACTTTAATCCTCATTCATCCAAAGAATCAAAGTGTGGAAGCTCTAAGTCTTGTCTGAAATGGCAGATTAGAACAAACCTTGACAGTGCTAAATGGAGACAGGGAACTATTTTGGAAGACTTGTAAGATAAATTGATCATGCATGACTCTCTCTCTGCCTTAGGGGCAATGTTGATGAACACTGAAAATGCTGCTGTACAAAAAAGAGAAATAGATATTTCTCTGCTCTAATTTATTCTAGACTTCCTATAATTAGAAGAAATTATTGTTGTGTGATATTCGTTCATCTCATTAGGCAGTTTAAGAAGAAACAAATTCATCCTTTCTGAAGAGAATGATGCTTTTCTGAAGGTGGCAAAAAATCTCAGGCTCCATTATAAGAATTAAACCAAGTGTTTATAATCTTTTTTTCTCAAAGCTGCTAATAATCCATTATAAAGCCATACCTGAAGCATATGCAAGATGCAAGAAGCTCTTTCAGGCCCCTCTCTTTACAGAAAAGCTCATATCTTTCTGCAGCAGTGATTGCTCAGCAAAACACATGCTTTTTGCCCCTACATGGCCTGCCTAGCGGCTAGGAGGGAGAAGAATGAACCTTACTCCCTACCCAAATCTGTTACTGCAGATGCCACCACCAAACCATGTGGTACATACTGCTAAAAAACAGTAAGAATGGTTGATTCAATAGTCTCAGTCTACAGAGAAAATAATTCTGTCTGAGGGGGAAGCTGACCCTCAGAATGCAGTTCCAATGTTCACCTGTTGTAAAACAGCTACAATAGCCCATAAGCTAAGTCAAGCTAAGGTAGAATTGCAGTCCACCATACACAGTAGATCATTGGATTTTGATTTTATTGATTTGGGGGAAGGGTAGGTGTCCTCCAGAGACAGGGTGTCCAAGACAATAAATAACCAATCATTCAAGGGAAGTCTCTGCACTTCTTGGGGGGTGGGACAGATCCACGCAGGAAAGAAACAGATGACCTCCTTCAGATTAAATGTCTGTACCCTTCAGTCACTCCAGGGGAGGGACCTCTGTGTGGATAGCCCATCTCCTCTTCACCTTTCTGGAAGAGGTGGATGGGGTGGTAGGATCCTTCCCATCCGTCTCCCAAGACAAATGCCTGTAAATTTCTCTGCCTGTTCAGAGTGGGCTCTGTTTTGGTCTGCTGGTTTGCATTGCTTTGTTATAAAGTAGGATCAGACACTTTTCCAAGTCTCTAAATGTCTCATACAACCAGTGAAAGCAGGGTGGTTTGTTTTGTTGTGATTTGGTTTGAGGCTCTTTACTCTGAATAAACAGGGAAGCAAGGATTATGTTTCAGATAAATTGTAAAGAACATTTCCATAATCCAGGGACAGAAAAAAAAAAAAAAGAAAAAAATTGTATTGCAGGCAGCATTTGATGGCAGTGTGGTACCCAAGCCATCCGAAACTCTTTGTGTGTGTGTCCTGCAATTAGAGTTGAAGCAGGCTGTTCCTCTGAGTCTGAATCCCTTATATGCTACTGTCCCCTGTTTGGCTGACTTCTCATCTCAAGCCAGAATTGAACCACATGGCTTGGGATAAAGAGTGCTTAGACAGATATGAAAAAACGTGCCTCTCAGATGTTATGAAACGGTCTCTTTTTTGCAGAGAAAGAGCCAGAGTAAGATCAGATTAGTGTACTGTTATGATCCCCCTATCTTTTGTTGTCTTGCTCTGATGTAAGCGTAAAGCCAGGCTGATGATTGTATCAAAAGTATGGGCCCTCTGCCTTATAACAAGTCTCTCTTTGTTTTTCTGTGCATGTGCGGCTGTGTGTGTGTGCTCAAGGAGCTATTTTTTCTTTGTTGGCTGTTCCAAAGCAAACTGCATGTGGTGTGCAAAACATATTTCAAAGTAGTTCCAAACATTGATTATATGCAAAGTACCTGATGGAAAGCACTGTGAACGCTTAGGCATTACATACATTTAAGGAGTCACCTTTTTATTAGAGATTGGAAAATCTCCTTGAAAAATGAGAAAAAGTCAGGACACCCTACAAATCTATAACTGGTAATGAGGCAGTGCTGTGACCCCTACTCCTAGTTCTAACCTATGGTGAAGCTCACATCAGAGACAGTCTCTGCTATTCCCGGCAAAAACTTGACTCCCTTTTTCAGTTCAACAACCCCAGCATTCTTACCTACTATATTGCATCTTTCCTTTTTTCCTTGACAAATTTTCTTCCCAAGGACATTCCTACTTCATGATCAAACTTACTAAACCTTCTAATTTGGCGCTTTTGACTGTATTTCTTTCAAAAGATCTAGAAAACATGAAAATCCCTAAAAAAAAGGAATGCTAACACAGTAAGTGATGAAAAAGAACCAAACAGGAGACAGTTCTAAATGCCTTTGCTCACAGGTTTGTAGTACCCTTCTGCAATTGAGACATTTAACAGTTTCTGGTCAAAATCAGAGGAAGTCATTATAGGGTTTTTTTCAGAGTCAATAGAAAGAAATATTTCCCGTCCTAAAATGATTATCTAAGAGAACTGAGATGAATCAGCTTCCAGTAATGCTGATTCCTCTCCATTAACTATAAAATGTCTCTTGCCTAGACCCAAACAGCTGACTTTATGGCATCTGATGAGGGAAGCCAAGTCCTGTCCTAACTGTACTCCACTAATACCCTTTGACTTCTTATCAGCATTCTTTATACAGACAGCCTAATGTCTACTGGGTCTGTATTTTTACATGGCTGAAGGCACATAGACAACCTGTGCTTAGCCAAGCTGCAGATGACACTTGGCCACATGCAGATGCCTGCTCACCCCCTGCAACCAAACATCCTTGGCAAATAGCCTGAACAACAGCCCCTGTTAAGATGAAAATGTGAAAGCACACAGTGTGTACTTTGTCAGCAACATGGACAGTGGGATCGACTGTGCCCTCAGCAAGTTTGCCAACCACACTAAGCTGTGTGGTGTGATCATGCTGGAGGGGAGGGATACCATCCAGAGGGACCTGGACAGGCTTGAGAGGTGGGCCTGTCCCAACCTCATGAAGTTCAGCGAGTTCAAGTGCAAGGTCAGGGCTATCCCAAACACAAAGACACGCTGGGCGGAGAATGGATTGAGAGCAGCCCTGAGAAGAAGCCAGCCACATTCTGGGTTGCATCAAAACAAGCATGGTCAGCAGGTCAAGGGAGGTGATTCTGCCCTTCTACTCCACTCTCATGAGACCCCACCTGGAATACTGTGTCCAGCTCTGGGGCCCCCAACATTAGAAGGACAGGGACCTGTTGAAGCAAGTCCAGAGGAGGGCCACAAAGATGATCAGAGGGATGTAGCACCTCTCCTATGAGGACAGGCTGAGAGAGTTGGGGTTGTTCAGCCTGCAGAAGAGAAGGGTCCGGGAAAATTTTATAGCAGCCTTTCAGCACTTAAAGGGGGCCTACAGGAAAGATGGAGAGAGATTTTTTATCAGGGAGTGTAGTGGTAGGATGAGGGGAAACAATTTTAAACTGGAAGAGGGTAGATTTGGATTAGAGAGTAGGAAGAAATTCTTTACTGCGAGGGTGGTGAGACACTGGAACAGGTTGCCCAGAGAAGTTGTGGCTGCCCCATCCCTGGAGGCGTTTAAGGCCAGGCTGGACATGGCCTTGGGCAACCTGGTCTAGTGGGAGGTGTCCCTGCCCATGGCAGGGGGGTTGGAACTAGATGATCTTTAAGGTCCCTTCCAACCCTAACCATTCTATGACTCTATGGAGAGAGAACAGACAATTCAAAGTGGAAACAAATGCCCTCATTTGTAATGATTCAGGTAAATAACTGTCAAATTGTATGCTGTTGTAGACCACCTGTCCCTGGAAACCTTAAGAAAACCCCAATATTTCTTTATGAGACATAGTTTTGTTCATCTTCAGGTTATTGGGCTTGATGCAGGAATTATGAAGCTAAATTAATGGTTCAGTGTTTTGGAGGTTGCTTGATTAAATGGTCACAGTTGTCCTTTAAGACCTATGAAACTTCAGAGCTGGTTTAAAAATAGAAAGTGGGGTTTGGGGGTTGGGTTTTGAGGGATTTTTGGTTAATGTGAAAATATTCTGCTTTTTTTTCCTCTTTTTTTTTATTTGACATTGCTATATCTCAGTTTTCCATGGAGTTCTCGTTTCCTTTAAAAAAGGATCTGTTTTACACTAAAATGAGGAGAGAGTGTTTATTTATATTTTTAATTGCAGTTTGAGAATTTCAGTTGGCTCTCCTGGGATTCTGCACCGCAATATATGTTTCTCCATTAAAAAAAAAAAAACAAAACTCTACAAAAATAGTATTTTTAGTATGTATATTATCCAAATGTTGGTTTTTTGTGACAGAAACAGAAATATTCTTTGTCCCAAAGTAAGTGCAGACTAAAGGCCGAAGAAGCAAGTTTGGGATTTGGCAAAGCAAATCCTGGGTTGGTTTCTATCTTGGTTTCATTTGGTCTTAAAGTAGTAAATCCTTGCACATTAGTCAGTGGGAAACATAAGCTATTGAACTCTGCTGTATGTCCGTCCTGATGCTGTTCATGAGTTCAACAAAGCATAGCAAACAGTGAGCAAGAGAGAAATGTGAAATAAGGACAGGCTAAGGACATAAATGCAGAAGCTTGATGGGATAAGGAAAACACAACTAAATCAGAATAAAATTCCAGAGCTAAAATAAATGGAAAAGGTTGTTGGTTTTTTTTTAGAAGTGGCTGATTTTCAGCCTATGGTTAAGCATGAATAACCAGACAGGACAGCTGCCTGATGCTTGTTTATTTTGGAAACAAGAGCTTACAAGTTTAAAGAAAGAGAGTTGGTAGTGAATAACTGTTTAACAGAAATATTAGATTCATCTGTAAACCTCTATTAACCCAAGAAGAGATTTGTGAGTATAAATGTGTGTGTGCGCACACATGCATGTTGCCTATTTATTTCCCCTGTTATTGTGTGGGTTTGTAAGATTTTATGCATCTCCCTGACCTTTCTTTCTATATGTTTCTGTTGTCTGGATTTTTTTTCTGAATCTATCTTTCTTTCTTCCTTTGTGTTTAAAATGTTGTGATCACTAATATCAGACGTAGCATTATAGGTGTTTAATTTAAATTTTGCTTTATATCCTTTAAAAAAAAACCTGTGATAGAGTGAGAATGTGCATGCGAGACAGAATGCAGAATAGCTGGGGATGTGACAACTTAGATAATTAATTAGTCCTTTTCATGTCAACAGGGGGGTGCACGTTTTTTGATTTTGTGCATATATTCTCATTCACGCGTCTTCTTTTTTTTTGATGCCTGGAAAAATGAAGCCTTTAGCTTCATCCTGGATTCGATAAAGTGTCTGGTCTGATTACATGGATCTGAATGACGCGTGTTAGCACCCTGCTTATTAACCACTCTTCATCTGCAGCAGGTCTGTGTTAGACACCTGTCTCAATTTTCCCATCACATGCCTTCTGCACAGCACTGTCATAAGAACAGCAGACAGACACCAACCCATATTTTTCAGGGGTCTTTATTACAGGAGCTAAATGTAGACAAAAGGCACTGCCTTGGCTTTTATTCTTTCCTTCTTCTTTCTTCTCCCTGTGAGTAGAAGTCTCCATGAATTTCCTAAAATCCAACTTCTACTTTTAGATCAGTTCTGTCTACTTTGAGGATGCCGATAAGGCGACCAGCCACTGAAATTACTCTGGATGCCCATTCCTGGACTTTATAAACCCTCGGTACACAATAGAACTGACTTGCTCACTACAATTCCATTGTGAAAATACCTGTCGTGACCTCTGTTTGGGAAGCGCTTCTGTTACACCATCAGCTAACATGTTTAGAAACATCGCTTGAGGTCAGGATAATAAAAGCAGGAGTAATTAATGAACATGTAAAAGGACAATACAGCTGAATGGCTGGATGTGGATTTGGGGCTTAGGAGATCTGGGTACAGTACCTTGCTGTCTTTCCCATAAGTAAGATTCAGTTCATCTAATGTTGCTGTCTAAAAGTAGTTTTGGGAAAAACTGTGAGTACCTGCAGAGTGCTATTCCCCTTATCTTAAAATAAGATCCTACCACCTTCAATGTTTCTGTCTTGTTCTTTCAACAGAGATTTAACTAAATCACATGATTAATAACTTTTTTATTTTTACCATCTCATTTCTCTGTTTCCCACTGCTGCATCTAGGATTTAGTATGTCATTCCCACACTCAACCTGTCTCCAAAACCCTTATTCTGTCTATTTTCAGCCTTCTCCTACAAGCTTTCTAATTCTCATTGCTCTTCCTTGGGACAAAAACTATAGTAAACTCCAATGCAGGGTGGGGAATGGAATTTTTTTTTACTAAACTTTGCTATTTTTTCCTAATGTTTTCCATTACATCCCACCCCTCTTCATTCTTCCCTTGGACTTTAATTACCAACCGTGTTGGGGACATGGCTTTGTCTTTTCATGACGCTGCGTACACCAGCAGTGGTGAAACCAAGCAGCAGGGCTGCTGGAGCCCATCTGCCCCTCACACCACCAGAGATGATAGCAGAGTTTTTCATATTGTTTTCTGTCTCTCTGCCTGGGTATGGGTCTCACCCATATCTATGTTTTCTGAGCTCTCATGAAACTTATCTGTGTCTCTCTCCACTCCTTTTCCTAATAGAGAGTTTGAGGATTTATTTATTTGTTAGTACCCATTTTAACCCCTTTTCTCTCAGGATGGTTCTAAGTAAAGCTGAAGAAGAAAATACCAAGAAACTCAACCTCTCACAGAATGTTTATTCACCTCCACAGACAGGATCTTCACAAGATTTCCAGAATTACACTGGTTTTCCAGGCACTTTATCATGTGCTGAACACTATAGAGCATGTAAAGGATGGAGAGACCAAGTTTTGGGGTCATATCTCCTTTTCCTCCACCTGATAACTGATAGGATGCCTGAGTGTCATGAACAGTAAGAAGTCCTCCTGCCTGTGCAAATCATTTTTAACACACTTTAAAGATTTTTATTCCCACAGCTATGCTGTAAAGTACGGAAGTAGTGTGTCCATTTCAGAAAGGATATACTGAGGAACAAATCAGACTTACTGACTTGTCCAGTGTTATACAATTTGTGGATGTGCCAGGAATTGAGTATAGCTCCTCAGCCCTACCCTAGTTCTCTAGAGTATCACCCAGATTATTGGCTCAGCTCTCCGTCAGCTGAAGCACTGAATCACTGAACAGGAGTTATTCCTTTGTTTAGCCCTCTTTTTCCAACGATTTATAATTGCAACAAGCTGAACTTGGATTCTTTTTTTTCTTTTTTTTCTTTTTTCAGTGTGAAAAGGAAATGTTCCGTGGTAGGTTGATTTTAAATTCCATGGAGCCCACAAAACCTTCAGGCTACCACAGTTCTGAGGTATTTATAACATGGTATTGATGTTGTGAAGTACTTCACCTCCACCCCTGTCTGCCTTGAGACATCTTGTTTTCAGAGGGAAGTGAATACAAGTTCAAGGTTACAGGAGAACATTTCCCTGGCTTGTCAGCTCCTCCTCTTTCAGCTTGACTGGAGAGCTGCCTCATGCTCTCATACTTTATTCGTGTGATCAGACTGCAGGAGGCAAATGAGAGCCATGAGGGTTGTGGCATTTGTGGTTTATTTTAACAGTGGTTTATTCTCAGGGAAAAACAAAAAAAATCTTGAAATTTTCACATGGAAAAATGATGTGGGCTGTGTCATGTTGGGTCACTTTACAGGTGGGTGGTAGCTATTCACCCTTTCCTCCTCTGGCAGGTTTCTGCTGAGGTTTGACGACAAGTGACATTATTAATGCTGATGGCCAGGCCTTGAACTCACTGTGTTGATTGCCTGAATGTTTCTGTTTCTCAGTGTAATGAAAGAACAATCAGTGCCTCTGTGATATCCTCATGCGGCACTAACTGCTATTAGAATTTATTATCATTTGTTTGTAAGTATTTATTATATGTTCTGACAAGGGGCTCTACAGGCTCCTACTGAGACTGTAGCGATATTGTATAAGGCATTGTGTAGATTCACAGGAACATGCTAAGAACTTACAGTCTATATAAATGAGTAGGAATGGAGAAAAGGGACATGAAGTAGAAAATTGCCTTCCCTAGCAGTCATTTCAGCAGCTACCATGCGGCGCCTCAGTCCCTACGCATTCGATCATGCTTCCTATCTCATTACAACAGTCAAAATTTACTGTCCTTCATTTCGATGCTTCAGCTAGGAGCATAATAACATCTAACTTTGGACAACAAAGGATCTCTGAACACCAAAAATCACAAGAACACAAATGGAGGAGGAGGAGGGTGTTTAAAAAAAGGGTAGATGTGGTACCTGATGACATGGTTTAGAAGTGGTTTTGTCAGGGTAGGTTAATGGTTGGACTTGATGATCTTAAAGGTCCCTTCCAACCTCAGCGATTCTATGAATCTATGATTTTACTAAAGGAATGCATAATTGGTTTGTATGCTAGGTGCCTCTTCATCCCTCATTTGTAAACAATACCCCCACCAGGAATAAAAACATATTTTCTTATAAGAAGAAATACTGATATCATGTTGCTTTTTTTTTTTTTCCCATAGAAAAGTTCAGTCCCTGAAAACTATGCCAGTGAGAGAACTAACAGGAGCATTTTGAGAGAATAAATAGATGATGTTGGAAAGACCTCAGGGAAAGAAATTCAGTAGTCTAAACAGGTGCCTCTTGTTCCCTCTTAGACCCCTTGGAATGGTGCTGAAGAGACCTGCACCAGGCAGGCTGACATGATGTAGAACCTAGGGGAGCTCTATGACCTTATGGAACAACAGCCAGAGGCCAGGTGGAATATACCATGGCCAATAAAAAAAAAAAGTCACTTGAGCCCTGTATTTAAAAGTCAAAATAAAATAAAAATAATAAAGAAAGAAAATAGGCAAGCAAAAATACACTGGATATGCATCCACAACGTTGTACCTCAAGCCTCCCTGGATGGAGAACAGCATCACAAGTCGCAGCAGGGACCCAACCTGAACGTCCCAGGACGACAGCTGATCTCACACCACACATTGCCCTCCCTGGGCAGAGCAGCACTGCAAGGCTCTCGCCTGCCTGGTGCACTTCCACCACTCCTGAGAGTGGAGAGGCAGTGCAAAGACAGGTTCTGAAGCTGCTTTAAGCATTTACCCTAAAATATTTACTCCATTTTTCACTCCTGTGTTTCAGTGGAGGAGGAGAAAGATATTCCCTCCTTAGAGAAATCTGGACATATTTTTCTATCAGTAAAATCAACGTGTTTTTTTTTTAAAAAAACAACAACAACAACAACACAACAGAACAAAACAAGGACTTGCTAATGCAAATGGGAAAAGCTGTTTCTTTACTATTCAGTCTAACAAATAGTAGGAGACAAATTTGTGCCAGGGAATGTGGTCTATACCTTTAAGTTAATTAGCAGTAAATGCCTATTTAGTTAGTGGGAGCGGTGGAAATCAAGAACCTTGTTATTCCTGTTTCTCGGTTCCCGTGCATTTAAATTCACGATTGCGCTTCTGGAGGAAGCTGCCTCTCCAGCAGAGAGGTCTGTACTGATCAAGGGAGCTGCCTGTTTCAGATACACTTAAGAAGGTATCTGTTGCCAAGGGGCCTCAGAGTTGTAACTGTTCACTGTTCTCATTTTCTCTTCTGCCAATTATCCAAACACTTTTCCCATTCACTTCATAATAATGATAATAATACCTTCATTAGATAATCTCAAGGCAATTTCTACTATAAAGCAAATTGGGGTTATTTCACCCTATCGACAAGAAGCAGGAGAGGTCACTTAGCCTTTGGCTGAAGCTAAATGCCCAAGCAAAAAAGCCAGATTTCACCAGTTTCTCTTCTGTGAAAAACACAGGAAAAAATCTGCTGCTGCTACTACCACTGCAAGGAAGCCAGTTGCTTGAATATCTGTGGTCTTTTTTGTGCCTGAAGGAACCAAAGATTCTTCCAGACTGATGGACATCCTTGGCTAACTTTGCATTGTTTTGTGCCTTTGGCTAAGCCATGAGGATGAGGAATCTTAAATACAGCAGTGTTGCAGGGACATAGCATCACAAAGAGAGCTTGATTGTTCCTTTTCATCATTTCTCAGCTGCAGAGCCACAGATCATTTTCTGAGCAAGGCATCAGCCTGTCCTTAATGCACCACTGAATTCATCAAAGTCTTCTCTTGTGAGAATCCTTTAATATTCCCAAAGCTTGAAGCTGGGATGCTGTGATTGAAGGTGGCTGGAGAAACAACGAACCTTTGCTGCCAGTAGGGAAGGCTTCACCAGTAACTGCTGTATCAAATTCCAGGTAGATTGGTACAGTGCTGAAATAACTTACTCTAAGCTAGCAATCACGCACAGCTTGCTGCTATTCATGACAGCGCTGTAAGATATGCAAAACAGAATTCCACCTTGTTGTGATTGTAGATGAGCTCAGGAAACAAAATTCAGTTCCAAATGCAAAGTCTTGCAAAAATGCATAGAGAAAACAGTCACTGGTCTAAACCTATCTCTAGTAATGACACCGTTGGCCTATTTTTGTGCAAGACCAGATGTTTACAGTATTATAAGAGTGACTTAATGTGACCTTCTCAGGTCTTTTCACAGAGACCCTTATTACTGAAGCTGTAATGATCTGAAGGTATAGAACGAGAAAGTTTTGCAAAGACAGGCCTTATTAAGCCAAGTAATTCGGGCAGGGGAAAAAATAGTCAAGTATTTGGCATCAAAGTTTGTGCTCCTGACACCTCCTCTACTTTCTCCAGCAGTTGGTTTAATAAAAGCTGTTACCTGTCCCTGCAAACCTTGGCTTGCTACAGGATTCAGATCAGGAACCAGTCACTCTATCCGGAGGCATCCACCTCCCAGTGTCCTAACAACGTTCAGAACATGGTCCACAGTAATAAGCCAATGAGTCCTTGAGAAAAAAAGCCACATTTTAATTTGTGCCTCGAATTTGTGCTGCAGATTGCTAGACATATGGAGCTCATTAAAGGCTTTCAAAGATAACGGAGCCATTGTCATTGGACTCTTGTTTCAAGTGCATATGGTTGCTTATGTACATGACAGTAGCAAAACACACAGCTTATCTCACAGTCTCTTCCAGTACCTGAAAGACTAAAATTGTTATAGACAGAGGCACTGGAGGGTTCTTCTCCAGATATGTCCTTCCACCACTACACTCAGGTCAAAGATCAAGTGAATATAGTCAAATTCACAGAGTTGGAGACGAGATTTGGTAGAATACCTCTGTTCCATGGGGTTTCCTGGTTACACAAGGAAAGCATATGATCTTAGGAAACCTATCAGATAAGGAGGAATCAGGGTGGTGACTTGGGACTAGTGTAGGACAGTTGTGTTTATAACTTCATGAGTTCTTCTTAATCTGCACTGCATAAAGTCATGTTTTAAAAAACACTTGGCTTTTAGAAAAAAATCTGAGGCTTTGAAAAATATTTATGAATGCAAGGATATAAAGAGCTGATCTCAGAGATCTTTATGGTTATTATCGTTATTTTTGATACTTTCGCCTTATGAGTGCCTAGAAGCCAGCCGTCCTGAGCTACCCTAAAATGGGCACTCTAGGGATATATAGCGAGTGACAAATGTGACATACTCTTATCAGTCTTCTTATGGTATTGTTAGTCTTGACTCATGACACTAACTTTTTAGGTTTGACTACCCTGAAATACTATCACGACGGTTCAATGAAATGTACATCAGGAAAACACAAAGAGAGAGAGTGCTCGCTGTCTTTCTTTCTTTCTGTGTGTGTCTGTCTGTCTGTGTGTGTCTCTTTTTCCCTCTCTCCCTCTGCAGACTGTTGTTGCTTTTATTTTATTTTATTTTTAGAAGAACTTGGCCAATAAATCTGAAAGGAACAGGGTGTGGGAAGTGAAATTAAACCAATCTAGCAGAGAAAGTCATAACAGAAATCAGTGGATGGGAGTTAAAGCCAGATGAATTCAAATGAGAAATAAAGCACAGTGAGTGCGATTAACCATTGGAACAAACTACAAAGGGTACCAGATTTACATCTCTTGTTTCCTTGTGGAAAATATGCTTTGAAAGGTGGTTTACACTGGTAGCTCCTGGATTCAATGGTGAAATATTTGGCTGAAATGTACTGTCTGTAATACATAAGATGCCAGACCAAGGCCATTTTCAGCCTTCAAATATGTAAAGAAGTGTTAACAGCTTTTCTGTTGGTCTCCTTTTTCTATGTGTTCTCTTTTCTCTGGTTTGCTGAAATTTTTGCTTTGATTTCACTATCCGATAGGTACCAGAAAGAATGATGCAGGCACGCAAAGCCAGACAGAATGAACTACAAGCTCCTTGCTTATAGCCAAGACCCAAACAATTCAAGTTTATTTCTCCACTGGGCTCTCTCTATTCCCGTGTGTCCAGAAACTCAAGCCACCAAAGAAGGCAGGCAGACACGTTTATCATCTAAGACTTTACTCTACGCCATTCTGCAAGTCATAAAATCATTGTTAGATGAATGAAAACCTACGCGACTGCTATTCAAAAACTGGAGGAGAAACTGGCTGCATTACAGCAGTCTAATTAATGAACAGACATAAATAAACGTGTTCTGTTCACATCATGCTTAGATAGCATTATGCTGCTTTCTTCTGTTCTGTTCTACAAGGGGTAGTGGCAGAAATATTAAGTCTCATTAAATCTAACGAGTACAGACAGTTGTGGCCGGGGGGAGGAGAAGGGATACTTTTTTGTATTTGAGGCACCTTTTCAAGAATGATTACAAGAATCCCAGTCTGAAGGGACGGTTGATGGTCTTCCCTTTTAAAAGCAGCAGTAGCAGCAAGAGGAGCAACTCAGTCCAGACCATGCAAGGAGTTCCAGCCATCTCTGAGGCCACGTGCACATTGACTCAAAACCACGTTTCCACCCACAATAGGAGATATGGTCAGTAGAAAGTGGGTGACAGCATTTCAAGATCTCTGAAGTGAAGATGGCAATGAACTGTAGTTAAGTGTGACATGACTCACCTGAAATCCCAGACTCTGTAAAGAAGGGATCCATGCCACTGCTTAGTACCTACATGGTCCAAGTACTGCCTCACCTACAGTGTGCCATTGATGAAGCATTCACCCCACCTTCTGCCTTCCCACATCAACTTTCCCATCCAGTTCTATGCTTCATCCCTACAACTCACTTGCCTTTTCTTCCCGGTTAAACTACTACATAGTGTGATAACCCACTATTGCTCATCAGATAGTAACCATTAACAGCCACTGGGGTACTGCTCAAATTTGAAAAGCCTTGCAGAACATGGAAAGGATCTACTGAAGAGCTATAACAATAGTAAACTCTAGTTTAGTGATAAATGCCGATAAAGGGAGTGCAGGTTACTTTAGCTGTTAATATCTGACTGGTGCTTGACCAACGTCAAGCACTGCACTATCCAGTTCCTGCTCAGCCATTTAATAGTCTGATTCCTTTTTTCTGTAAATATTTTTGTAGGCCTGACTCTTCTGCCATGCCCACGCCATTGCTGTTGCTGTGGCCCTGTTATTAACTGTCTTGGACCTGACTCTTGTCTCATCAGCAGGAGCTGCTGAATTATCACTGACAGGTACCACGAACAGTGAGCATGATCCCAGCGATCACAAGGGTATTCTAGTGAAGAAATCTCTCTGGCAAAGACAATACACATAGTAGGAGCCCTGATTATGTCTTAGACTTACATATATCACTATGGAGCAGTTTTATTAAGACCGCAGTGCAGCAGCTGCTGTGGCAGGAAAGGAACTGATGATTAAGTAAGTCTCAGCATTATCTCAAGGGCTAGCCACAACGAAGGGGTCACCTCCATGCTCATAGACCAAGGTGGCACCAAGAGAGACAGTCAAATACAAAGAGTGTAAATCATAGCCTGGCAGCAATTGCTTCCATTGCTAATTAGTGCTTTACCACCAACATTATCAAGGAGTATCTTCCCAGACTATAACTGCAGTTTCCAGGTCACCTGCCAATAGTAACAACGAAGCAGCTAGTGGCAGTGCCAGAACAGGCAAAATTTAGAGTTTCACCTAGCTGTGGATGGAAGCAAGATCTGACTTGTACCAGTAGAGTCACAAATCACTGTGAGTACATTTGAACCTGAACCTGTAAGGAAACATTGCCAATGGACCTGGCTGAAGAGCATCCTAATGACTGTATGAGGGAAGAGTGACCACCAGGAGATGCTAAACCCATTTCTTTCCATTTTGAGAGCAGCAACATTGAGCAGCAGCCAGTCACTCACCTGCCACCCAAAAACATTGTTGGATAGTCTAGGTTTTAACAGAGAAGGAGTTCACATGCATACTAGAAACCAGACTGGAAGTAATACTGATATGGCTACACAGAGCTCAGGGGGTGCACCTGAGATACTGCAGAACCTCTAAGGTTTTTGGGAAAGGGATCATAGTCACCTTCCATCTTCCCTTCAGGAGAATGGCATCCTCCTCAACACCACACACTTAACGGATTATACTTTACTGTCTCATGTGTTCTCACTACACAGAAAAGCACAGTGAATGGGGCTGAGTAACCTTCCTCTCCATTTTGTGTCTGAGACTATCTCAAGCAGAGTAGGTAGAGAACAGTTCCTGTGCTATGTTGAGTTGTGCCAGAACACGATAGATAAGAGGTCTCTTTGATTTGCCCTGACCTACTGTTGCCTAGCACCCCCATTCCCTCTGTGGTGGTCAGGCGAGTCTTTACCGATCGGTTCAGGATGAAGCCTTTTCCCATTCTGTTTCTACCAGCACTTTCCTCATATATATGTCTTGCTTCCTGGTTTGGTTTTTTGTTTTTTGTTGTTGTTTTTTTTTTAAATTAATTGTTTTCCCCTATATTCGAAAGAGACACCTGAAAAACATACTGGTTTTCAGCTGTGGAAAAAGTTATTTCCTCTTCCCCCTGTTGCTTCTAGTCTGAAAAATACATTTCTTCTCTGATTTGTAGAAGTAAATTATTCCCTTTGGGATCTTAGGCCATGCACAGCTGCCTATAAAATATTTTTTCCCTTTTGCTTTGCAAAATGTATTTTCCCCATTGGGGCTCTTAAATACTGGTTCTAGGAATCAGGTAGACGCTGTCATTCAAAACTCTATTGTTTCTGGCCCAGCCATAACCTCATATTTACCTCCTTTCCCCCAGCACCGCAAGGCAGCAGGCAGTTAGACAAGGAAGCTGTTTCAGTGGGCTGCAAATCTGCCAAAAGAACCATTTTCACAAGATTTCAGCCTGTGAGGGAGGAAGCATCATCTTTTTGTGACTTGGTAATGACAAAGTATCCAGGAGTGGAGATGCTCAGCATCAATGTGAGGAAAAGGAGACTCTCTACTCCAGCAGCTGGACAGGCAGATCCTGTGGTTTTCTCTGGCTTCTGACTCCCACGCTAATTAACAGAAACCAGCACCCAACAGGATCTCCATAAATCCTGACCTGAATGGATAATCCGCTGCACAGACATTTTCAAATTAAGGCTTCAGACTTGGAGGGAAGACAGTCACATAGCAAAGTACATAAAGAGCACCTATTCCCAAAGCAATGGGTGGATCTGATATTATTAACAATGAGGCACGAGTTTCTAACAGTATGAATAACGTAACAAACTAAATAAGCTGTCAAACAAAGTAGTGGATTCTACATCTTCCAGTGTCTCCGAATAAAGACAAGCTGTCTTTCTGGAAGCTATACCTTGTTCCAGCAGAGGTTATTGGTATCTTTACAGGGTTGACAAGGCCAAATTCTGTGTCCTGTACTTTTCAGAAGGTCAAGCTAGATGGTCAAAATGGTCTCTCACAGTTTTGAAATCTCTTTTTCTATGAGTCTGAGAAAAGAGGTTTCCCATTTTTTTAACTCTTTTCAATATTTAATTCCAGTTTGCTTCTATCAAAAAAACATAAGGTCACTCTGAGGAAAAATGGGGGGAAGGGAAATTAAAGGGCTTTTATCAGGGCATTCTTGCTTTTCTGTTGTGTGAGTGTTTTTAGCAGGAATCTCAGCAGTTATTCACAGAGACTTACAGAACAGACTGCGTGTCACGTCTGGTGCCTTCTATAGGCCATGTAATTGTAAAAGAATGAAAAAGAAAGGAATATCTTAGAAATGCGTTCTTTCCCTGTTTTGCATTTGTGCCCAAAGCTTGTACTGACTTGCTGGGATACCTGCTGAACGTAACAGGAGAGCTGTGTGCATCAGAGAGAGCCCTATTCACATCAGTAACAACCCTCCCGTTGAGTTTAGTAGGGTGGGAGCTTGCCTACCCATCCCTCAGCAGAGCTGTTTTTCACCTTCTCTCCTTGCCCCTGGCCCCATGAAGAGGAGAGAGAAAAGCAAATACGGACTCATTAAAAAAAAAAGTTCTAACATCTAATGTTTCAAAAATATCAGTAGGTAAAGTTAGGATGTATGCCTTGTTCAGGGCTGGAAAAACGTTGCTCTGGAGATTAAAGTGAAAAGGACCCAACATTTTAAAAAGCACGTATATGAAATTCCCGTCGGTCTAAAGCACAGTGACTCTATTACACAAATCATCAAATGCTTGGAAAACAATAGTACCCACTAGTAATAATAAAATTTAATTTGAGGTGATCAAAAGTCTCCACACACTTAATTCTGCAGTTATGTCTCTAAGGCAATGGACATGCCAAAAAAATATCTCACAAGGGCTAAATCCTTAATGAATCAAACTGAATTACTCTAGGAATTAATTTGGCTGAGATAACACTATCCACACCAGGATTTTCAAAAGGACCTGTCAAAAATGGCAATGCTGGGATCTTACTTAAGCACCCTAAGAAAAGCCAGAAAATTCAAAAATATTTGTTGATTCCTAGACAGGATTTCAGCATCTAATTAAAAATAATAGCCATTTAAAGAGAATGCCTATTGCCTGACAGACATTTTAAGTAATACAACTTAAAAAACTTGAAGTTTAAAGGAAGAAAATGTCAACAGGAAAATTTTGCACTGAAGAATGGCCAGGAAGTATATGTCATATGTCATATACTTTTTTTTTAGGTTTATACTCAGTTTGTTTGTAACAATTCCTTGCAACTAAGGATTCTGGCCATTAGGGACACTTACAATACCTGTTGCAAAAGAAACAACGAAGTTGTCCCTTTTTAGTCCTAAGAAAGGAGGAGTAGATGGCAGTACCACCCAGCAGAAAAAATAAAAAATCTGAAAGGTGACAGAGCCATTTTCCAGTAGCTTCTTCAACATTTAGCAGGTTCTCCACACCTGCCGGAAATGCCTTTCAGCAAATTTTCAGTCATTTCACCCAGTAATTTTCTGTCCAGCTCATTCTCAATTGTTTCCCAGACACTATCATTTATCCACAGCAGACATCCTCATACCCTTTGTATATCCTTCCCTCTGCTCAGAACAGTCTCCACGTTCCTCATTGACCACCTTCTGTGCAGTTCCATGGTACTCCTCACCTCCACTGGCTGCAGCGGCCATTATCTTCACAGAGTATGCATAAGTGAATGTGAACGTGGACGTTCATTTAGTAAAGAGCACGTTTCACTCAGGGCAAGACACAGAACTTGGCACGTCTGCTACTAGCAGTTCCAATGCTACACTCTGCTGATCAGGCACAGGGTTGCTCCTGACCTAATTCTGGCAGCCTGCTGTAGCTAATTCCTTTCTTGCTTATCTGTGTTTTTACCTTTTGCTTTTCCTTTTAGTCATTGTTTTAAAAGATAGACTCAACAGTTTTACCCCAAAATGTTCAAACTCAAATCTTTATTTCCTTTGGATACAACAAAGCAGAAGACCCAACAGTGAGATTTGAGTGCTGCCTATCAAGAACTTCTTTCCTATCTGTCAGCTCACCAAGGGTGCCAAAATGTTTCTGAATTTCTTTTTCTGAATTTTGTAAGAAAATGTTTACCGAGGTGTCCTTGGCTTTTGCCAAGGTGGTTTCCCATCCAAATAGAGAACAAGTGTAAAACTTCTCAACATCTTTGGACAGGTGCATTCAGCATGTCATGTCCAAGTCATTAATGAAAGCTCCTTAATTGCTAAGTCAAAAGTATTGCTCCTACAATTTTAAGACCAGAGCAGTCCAGACAGAAGTTTTGGTCTGGTAATCACAGAACCATGCCACCAACAAACTTCTAATAGTATAGCTGTATTGATGGGCACCCGGCCAGCTTACACCAACTTAAAATATGTCCTGCAGCTTTAAGCCTAAACATTTTAACAATCCCATTGAACAGCAGTGTGTTATCAATAGCACTGCAGTTGGTAGCAGAGATGTCAGTGGATTTTGTGAGTAACAATTCAGTCTGGCCCATGCTGGTGACATTGTTCCTTCTGCTTCCTAACCCTGGATAGCCAAGAGCGTCATATCTATTGTGTTATGGACACACACTCACTGGAAGATCAGAAATGCTTCAGCATATCCTTCACATCAGCCTTCCTGATGCGATAGTCATAGCAGTGTTACCGAAAGAGATTATCACTGTTCAACTCTGCTGGTGACTGTCGTGCAAAAGAAAAGGGGTGAGCGACCGTTCGCTGCAGCTTGAGCTTCCACGCTTTGCCTGATCAGCTGAGGATTTCTTAGGCAGGCAGCAATTAACTCTGTCCCTCTGGAAACTAAAGATGCTAGAGTAATGCAGTCATAGAGCACACAGGTTTGGTTTAGCAGCCAACAGTGGAGCAGGGCCAGACGAGCATCCTGGGGTCTCCACAGCAGCATGATTTGTCCTACACAAACCGTACTCAGAATAAGTGATTTTGCAAATCAGATTTAAGACAAATGTTATTTCTGCTAGCACAATTTAAGAACATGCATTTGCATATGTATTGTTTACTGGTCAGTTAACTGATAACATAATTGTTACATGACCAAATAGCTTCGAGAGAAGGGTAAAGCTTTTCTGTGTGAGCATCTAAGCCTCCGCTACCAATGACAGCATTTCCATCGTACCCTTGATGAATTAGATAGATTAGGGAACTTTTCTATTTTAAACTCCTATTAAAAAAGCAGTGAAAGGGTGTTCATTACCTCCTTGCTAATGCCACTAGGTACTGGGCGCACTTCTTTCAATAGCTGTTAGAACCTTATCCAAAAGAGCCCATGATCTGTAGCATATAAAAAGGAAATCAAGTCCTCTCATATGGGATTTGCTTTGAACAACTGTTGATTTTGCTGAGAGGAATAATTTCCATCAAAGATGTGCTGCAAAGCAATCTGCAGACACATGTTAAGGGGAGAATATTGAGAGAATCAAACCAATGTTTTGTTTCATGGGCTTAGACCAGAAGTCAGCAACACGTGGCTCTTGAGCCATATGCCCCTCTTGAGCTGTTCAAGTAAGGTTTCCATGCCAGGGCTAAATCATATCTCAGGAAGAGGGGTAATGGGCCATGCTGGCACAGGGACTGTGGGTATAATCAGAGTCTCCTGCTAATAGCAAGTACCAAGCCAGAAGGGGCTAATGAAGCTGGTATCACTGGGTGACCTTGAAAGGCTATACACATAGCCCCACCAATTCCCAAAATAGGATCCATGATGAGCCATTGTCATCTCCCGTCTGTGAATTGCTCTTCAATCATCTCTCCCATTGATTCACCATGTGTCCTATGGTTTACAGCCATATGAAAACACACAGGATTGGCCACCCCTGTGCTACCCTGCAACCAGTATTTGATATTTTAAGTGGAGAAGAGGTTTTAAAAATCCATCTGTAACAAAGATAGATAATTATGTAAAATGCAAAAGCAATAAAATCTTCTTCTACTTCCCAGTACTGGAGTTTTGGAGCATGATGTTTTATTATCTTATATAATTATTAACTAGAATTGAGTCACGATTGCTTGGTAAATGCTTTTAATTTTAATTTCAAAAGGAATTTAACTTTTTATGTCATCTGAAACTGTATTTTTAAATTATTGTGGATGTTCCTTAGATCAAAAGATTAGCAGTGAGAGGGGAAGAATGGTACGCAGGGACTTAGGCAAATTATGACATTTATCATTACAAGCAATATTACTGAAGAACTGTACCCACCCATGAGTTATTATCTCTTTTCTTTCATTAAAAAAAACCTCATCAGAGACGTAACAATGTGCAGTGTGTATATAGACCCAACTGATGGTGAATTCTCTGTAAACAGGTGAAAAGGCAAGGAGGAGTGTACAAAAGTTTTCACAAGTTTTCATTTCAATGCAGAAGACAGTCAAACTTCAGCAATTAAAACCAGGTGAAAAATATCACAGTGCTACAACACTTTCCTTAAGAAAATGTCTGTTCTTTGGAATCAGGATTTGTTGTTTGTTTGTTTTTAAGCTCAAAAAAAGTTTATTTTCCAACAATATTTGGTGGAATATATTTTAACAGGGTTGACATACAAAATTTTGGCTGTCAGTTTTTAAATAGAATTACGTTTCTGTTCTTAGCACGTATTTTATAGTGAAGTGATGTAGCAATTTCTGCAAAAACAGGAGCAGAACATACTCACCTTGATGGGGAAAGAATGGCTTGGCAGACTTGAAAATTGTTTTTTTCCCAAAACATGGCTTTAAGAATGAGTTCATGATTGTTGGCTTCAAAGTCTTTAAAAAAATCAGGAATCTTCCAATACTACAGAAATTTCACATTTCCACCATCTCTGGAGTCTGTTTAATAAGAACCATTCCCTGTTACTACCATTAGGAACAACAGACTGGCAACACTTGCTTTACTCCTTGGTTCTCACACAGTCGCTACCTGATTATGTACAGATGGGGTTGCCCTGAAGTCTCTTCACCTCGACCCATACAGAGTCCTTTCTTGGGCATTAACTGATGCTGCGCAGCTTTACAGTACAGGATAATGATTTCAGGACTTCCAAACGGATTGATATTTCAATCCATGCAATAATTTTAAAAAAACAGTCATCATCAAGAAAATAACTGAGCAGAATTTGTCTTTAAAAATGCTTGTTTAAAATCTGGGATACTTTCCCTATGATAATGAAATTTAAAAGAACAAAAATCCAAACACAAGCATCAAAAAAAAACCCTGCACAGCATCAGGGACATATTTTCCGGAAAAAAAATGTGCTTGTAATTTGTCTTTTGTGCAGCAGGGAGTTGCCATTGCCATGCTGTGGTCTCAGGTGTTCATGTGGTTCTGCGCAGGCAGTTGCTTTTCGTGTTGTTGATCAAAATGTTTCCATTGTGATGGCCCTCGTTTTATCTACTCAGAGGAATTTATCATACACAGGATTTGGTGAGGTCCTGATCCTGGAATATGGAGTGTACAGACAAGTTGTTGAGGCCACACAGAACCGCCACCAAATTCCTGCCCTTGCATAAAGTTGTGCTATACTTAGTGGTGCCTTTCATGAGATTATGTGCACTCATCACACCCTGTCCAGTTGCTCTCAGTTACCAAATCAAAGCTCTATTATTGGTTGCCCCTTGCTTCAATTGGAAGAATGACTCTGAAAATATTATCACGAAGAACAAAACACACCAAGAATGGGCTATCAATGTTTTTTTCTAAAGAAAAATCATGTATCTAAAAAACATGGGTTGAAGTCCTGCTGCACCAAATAAAGATAACAAAAATTTCCCAGAATTTCACCCAGGGAAAGATAATATGCGCTTACACTGAAGGAAGTTCCCAGACTGTTTGTGGTGCCCTTCATTTGGCACTGCAATTTGTAGTGAATCAGCCTAAAATTTGGGAGGCCATTGGAAATTTCTAGCTATATTATTACTCTAGAAATATTATATTCTGTATGATATGTTAGTATCACTAGATAGCCTGGGTAGACCAACCTGGCCCAGGTCTCATTGATTTTAATAACACTGTGCCATTGTACATTAGCTGAGCAACTGAGCCAGAGGCTCTGATTTTTCTCACACTTTTTCTTTCTTCTTCTTAATAAACAACACAAAAGGATGATATCCTAGTTCTTCGCGCAGAAGAGCAAAGCTGAGGGCTGTTAAGCATATTTGCTACAGAACAACAACCGAAGACCATGTGAAAAAAAAATGTGGCTGTTCCTGACACGTTTAGTAATGACATATTTTATCATAGCAGACGTGGTATCATTTAAACATTGAAAAACTATGATAATATTTATAGTATGCTCAAGGTGCAGCAAGGGGCAATAAAACGATGATTAAAATGCAATAAAAACATAATTAAAAAACACTCTTGATAAAATTCAAACAAATAAAACCAGTCACCAAAAGGGAAGAGAGAAAAAAGGATCAGATGAGGCTGGAACATGCGATAATAGTGAGGCGTCTCAGAAACTGGTAAATTCAAGGGAAAGAAAAAACAAAGAAACCCATCTTGACACTGAAGAGGAGGAAAGAAAATCTCTCCTTGAGCTCTCCTGACTAAAGTGGGTAGAGGCAGAGCTTAATAGGATAATTAAAGTAGTGCTGCAGGGGGCACAGCTGTGAAGCCTTTAAAAGGCGAGCGCAGCCAACCTGCCAGTGCCCCGCAGCGAGCACCCACCATCCCCAGGGATGTTTCTCACCTTTCTGCATATACAAACCCCCCTGTGCTATAAGGAAGGGTCTGAGATACTGTTTCTCAACAGCAATGGACGTGCCCAGTGCTCGTACACAACTATGTTTGCACTGTGGTGTAGCCATGAGACTACTGAGGCATCTCTCTGGGTTGTTCAGGTGCTTTCTAGGTAACACAGACAAATCCCAGGTTTCCCCTCCAGCTACAGGGCTAAGACCCCCTCCTTCTAAAATCCTCTGCAGAATTCAACTCCTGTAACATCCTCCTTTTCTCTTGCCGCAAACAGCTTTATCCCACTGAAAACAGTTGTTAAGGTTGATGCAAAGATCATTTTCACAGCCCCTCGGATTTATTTGTGCACCATACACTCCCTTCTCCTGCATCCTGCTGTTTTTCTTCCTTCTTCACTATTGTATCCAATAACACCTAATTGTCTGCATTTTCAAAGCCTGCTTGTTTCCTGGCCATCATCTTAAAGTGACAAAATGTCTTTTTTGATCAGTTCATCAAGCCAGTCTCCATCATCTACTGGGGCTGGATTTTAAGCACAATTGCTATGCTTTTCATGCTTAGAAGGAATTCCCTATGAACAGAGCTGTTTCATTACCTTCCTTTAAATTTGTGCTTATAACTCTCCTTTGCTCTGATACCTATGAAAACAATGGCAATAATTAATCTATGATGCTAACCAGTATTTTTTATTATTTTTTTTCTGCCCACTTATCCTTTACATTTATCACGTGATATATGGCCTGTAAGCTTTGAGACAAAGGCTTAATTTTGTTCTTTGTACAGCTCATAGTACAGTAATTTCTAAGTCTTTGTCTGGTCCAAGTCTAGATCTGCTAGGTTTTACTGTAGTTGAAATCATAATAACAGCAGCAATACACTATAAAGAAAATCTACCCGGAGGTCAAAATTTAACCAAAATACGTGCAACTGCATCTTCTGCCCTGTGTTCAAGGAACAGTTTACAAAAGGCATAGTTTCTGGAAGGTAATTGCAAAACTACATGGAAATTCATTGTCAGAAAATTGTAGCCATTGGGGAAGTCTGTCCTTTAAGCCTGTGACCGCAAACCACCATCTGTGAGGTAGAAAAAAACCAAAAGTGAGGAGTGGGATCAATTGGAGAGGGAAAGAAGTAAGACTTCTCGCATTAGTCTTATAAACAAGTCTCAAACAAGTCACCTGTGAATTGAAGGTTGGAGATGCTTCCCATACCGTGTACCCCATCAAACTCTCCATAAAATCCTACAAAATCATCTGAATATTAAAAAGTACTCGATCCTGCAATGTGTTAAATCTTCTAAACACAATCAAATGGGATACAAAACCATGCTAAAAAGTATTTGCCGACTTACTGAATTCAGTGTCACTGAAAGGTCCCATTTTTCTCCACCAGCAAAAATTATAATAGTGAGTTTTGAAACTGACAGTGGGATATGTCCTAGGCAGTGAGTGAGCGGAGTTTTTCTGTACAGTCACCCTGAAATACAGCATATATGTATATGTTTTGATTATGTGTATATGTTTATACACATATTTATATTTCATTTATTGCAGTGGGTGCTTTACACATGGGTGTTTCAGGGTCCGGGTGTCAACACCATTTCTTATTTATTCTTCTAGCCACTGTGGCACTACTGAGACGATCAAGTGACGCCTGTGAAACAACTCCAGTAGTTTCCTTTCTGTGAAGTCAGTAAAAAGACAAACCATTCTAGCTTTGATTTGTATTTGAACTATTTCATACAACTCTCTCACTCATAACATCACTGTTTATCCTCAGTACACACTGGAGAGCGTGAAGCTAGATCCATAGATTAAACACGCTATCCATCAGCTGCCTGTAGTTGCAGATAATTATTTCAACTGCCATTTAAAAAAAAAAAAAATCAGAATGGTGCCAAATTGAAAAATCTGTTCCTCACTTCTCCTGGTGCATGAGGTCCCTTGTTGGGTTATTGAAATTGCTAGGCTGTTCTCGTAGCCAAGGAAAAGAGAGAAGACAGATGGAGCCATGCATTTTTGTAAAAACTCTTAAGAACTGTCCTCGTGACAACCCCTTCTCTGTCTCCAAGGCAGTGGGTAAATCTTGTTATGTGTCCTGCTCTATACTAAAGATATTCCAAGCAATGCCTGACAATTCTGGCATGTTTTCTGTGGGGATTTACTTGTACTGCATCGTTAAGGAAAGATATTTTTCATACGATCAGCTCAATGCTCCCCCTGAAACAAAACAAAAACAAAAATCCAAATATTTATATACTTATATACATACATGCATATACGTTGTATATATATATATAAATGCTAATGTCCTGATGGAAGATTAAACTAAGTATTTATATGAGAAAGGATGCCTGCATTTTAATTGTTGTGGTAATATATTTAAATTGTGCATGGGCTAAAAATCCTGAGGCAATGCAGATCACTTTCTAATATGTCCCGGGTGTTAGAAATGCAATGCACTTAATTTCACACAGAAGCAAATCCCATTCAGAAGACCTATACAAGAAGCAAGGCTGCTTCAACTCTGCATTTTAAATCATCAAAATATTTTCTTTTGCTTTGCCTCTGCTCAAAAGAAAAAAGGTGCCCAGTGGAAAGCCATTTCAGCACTGCCCTTCCTATTTTCAAGTTCATTTATTTTACTCTACCTTTCTGACTTCTTATTAACCTATTGTTCTGTCTGCTCTCCAGTGTCTCAAAATCTTAGTTTCCTCTGTATATGACATTGATAACTCTCTAAATATTTTGTGTGTGCAGGTACAAGTGCATGGGGAGGAGACAGGAAAATAAGCCCTTCACATTCCCTGTCTCCATATCTAGAAAGATCACACACGCGTGCGCACACACACACAGAGCTTTCAAGTCAATGCAAATTACGTATTACCATATTTTCAATTTCTATAACACCTCCCATCAAGTGCTTTACAAATATCAGTGAATTCATAACACTGATGAGAGGTAGAGAAATATAAACAACCTTACTGAAAGATGGGAGAGGTTGTTCAAGATGGCCTTATTTTTAGAGGTATTGAACAGGCACAGCTGTCTTTAACTTCAAGAAGAAAATGGAAGGTGTTCATCACCTTGGCAAAGAGGATTCAAATCCTTGGCCCCTTCTGCCTGAGATTTAAGTGTCTAATTTTCTCCAGCTCAAGTGCAATATAGGCTTGAAGTAGAAACCCCTGAAAAAGTTATTTGCCTATGTAATATAGAAGATTGGATGAGATGATCGTAAAAGTGATCCAAACTTAATGTCTATGAACTTTGAAGATAGTGGCTTAGGTAATATTTCTGCAGTAAATCTTCAGTAGGATCAGGAATAGAGCCCAGGTCTCTTACTGCCATTATTTTTGATGCTTTTATCACAAATTTGTGCTTGTTCTTTTCAAGTATGTCAAAAAGTCTTGAATTTATAAAACAAGGAATTGAGAAAACAAGCAGATGCATTATGTTGTCCACATTATCCACATTAAGGTTTACAAAGTGTATACAGTAACATATGACACACAATTCGATAATAAAGTCATTTACTGCATCGTGTCTTTAAAATAGACTATTTCTAGCAAAAAGTCCTTTATTTTTTACCAGCTTATTGTGCTATATCACAGCACAATGCCCTGCTTTCAAGAGAGACAGGACAGAACTGATTATACAATTGCATTAGAACACATTGTCCCTGAGAATCAAATTTGCTGAGTAAGTTATAAATGTGAATTTCTCTTCTTTTGCCTGTTATTTGACAGAGAACCAAAAGAAAAGAAAAAAAAACCCTTACGTCTTATGTTTCTGTCTCAGTGGTATTTCAGAGAAAAAACTTTATTGTTCAGGCTTCTATTTTTTTTTTCACGTATGATTTAGTTTCTAAATATACACCAGTACTTAATAAAATGATAATAAATCAATGCTAAAGCTGTTAAAGGAAGAGCACATGAAGGTGAAATAATTTAAAGATATGTTTGTTATCCATGCGTGACAAAGACACAAAAAAATGGGTATTAATCATGGTAAAAACAACCATGCTCTTCCTTTTGTCTCAAAATCTCTATGGTCACTTGGTTAGGAATGGTTTATGCTTTCTCCTTTAGTTTGATTTATAAGCAAGTCATTGTTCAATCTAATTGTGTCCAATATATCACCAGAACACATTGCATCTTGGCATTTCACCATTTATAGCTTCATAGAAAAATTGATACTAATAAAATGCCTTTGTTTCCACCCTCTCTCCCTCCTCACAAAGAAGTCTATGAAATCAGATCATTCCATGTACATCAGTGAATCAATAAGGGCAATAAATCAATGTAATTTATTAAAAGTTACAATATGCTGGACTACTACATAGATTTACCCAAGTGAGCTCTTACCACCTCAGGTTTGCATGTGAAAAGACACTTGTGGAATCCCCGCAAAAGCAGAAGTACAATAACTTGTTTTAAAGGTCATTAAAAACCAAAATTAGAAAGTTTCAGTGCAATTTATGACCCAGTTCATACAAAAAGTAACACACTGGCATAGTGCAGTCTAGACAATCCCCTAAGGACTATGTTATGGCAAGAAACATCCCTTAGCACCATGGGAAGAAATGGAGAACAAAGGAAAATGGACTTCCTTGTGCCAGTGAGACATCACTAGGTTTATGCCTTCACCTACATAAATGTAAATTATTCTCTTGATGATGTTTTTGCTCAGCTGTGGTCTGTCACCTTCTCTGAGAAGGAGGGGATATTGGCACCTTGCTGCCATGGACCTGTGTGTCCTCTCTCATTTGTTGATGTAAGAGAGGCTCCCAGAGGAATATTATTCCAACAAAGGAGATAGAAGAGGGGAGCAGGATATGAGAACAGCATTACACCAAGGCTGTGACAGTCCTCCTGCTCCCTCTCTTCCCACCCATCACGACGTTGGACCACACTGTGAGAAGTATCACCCTTTCCTCAGCCCACACGCTCAAGGCAGAAGCCCGATTCAGAATACACACTGAAGTGGTTTCTGGCTTCCGCTGTGTTTGCAGAATAGTGCCAGAAACTGTTGGCTCAACTTTAGACCACGAATCTGGGGAAAGTGAGCAACTTCATCCTACGCATTTCAGGGATGGTGGGTAGTCACCCCCATCCAGTTGCTGAGTCTGAGTTCAAATAGGGAGAACATCCAGCTGCGTTTCTTTCCCCTGTTCACGGGAAATTTAATCTACTTCTGTGAATTCCTTAATATTTATAATCCATTCATTGAAGATTTACTGGGTGGGATTTGCCTGCTGTGGGAGGTGAAAGAAAGACCAAGGAAATGATTCAGTATCCTCTCAGCATCATAACCCTTCAGACTAGGATGCAGTTGAATTTCTGAACGACCTATTTATCAGTAAAGTGTCAGTAGGAATTGATGAAACCTTAAAAGGCACAGTTAAGCAGCATGCAGCATAAGGATGGAGAGCAGAAGAAGCTGTGTGCATTGTGCTATTAAGAAGAAAGCACACTACTAACAGTAGTCATCCTTTTTAATTCAGATAACACCTGTGAGGAATATTTAAATCACATTTAGTCTGAGATTAAAAAAAGTAAAAAAAATTTGACTTAATAAGGCGGCACCATGAGACACCATGGTGAGAACAGACCAAAATAGACTTGTGACACAAAACCCTTTTTGAAGCATCGCTCTATGCAGTGGTATATTATCAACAGAGCAGATGAATAACTAAAATCCAATCTTGCTGGTTCCATTGAAAATCTGGGTTGATTTTGTTACATTAAAGACTATTATTATGGCAGCAAAGGTCTAATTTTTACCTCACTATTAAAATTCATTGCAATAATTACCATGGCCCCATCAATGATAATGAATGTTGTCTCTGTGTGTGCACCCATGCACGCCCAAAGCGATACGCAATTTTTAACACACATTGTGGAGTCCTACCCCTTGCCCCCACCTGCACAGCCTTGTGTAATCATTAGCTTTTGCTTCCCACTCCTCCATGCTTTTGACATCACTTGGATTTCCTCACAGTTTATCCTGAATGCAGTAAGGATCGTGCATCTTATACAGACCTCACAGCAACAAGCTCGGTAAATCCACAGAAAAAAGGATGGTAAAAAAAGATGAAAACAGTGTAAATGTACAGAGAATTGAGTCTTGTTATCCATGTCTTATTTCATGTGTCATCACGTAATGAATGTGCAATCTGCTGTACTATGTAAGCACAGGGTGTTAAAAGAATTTGCAGTATATGGAGTGAGGTTTAGAGTTGTTATCAATAAGTGCTCCATCTGAAACAGCACTTTGTAACAGCAGCTACAACAGTGTATATATACATCAGACATATACACATAAAAATGCATACATATGTCATAAACGTACACATACACGCAGAGATATATATGGAAATTCACATCAGTGACATTTAAACACCTCTCCCTTTTCCAGAGCTCCTTCTGTAACAAGAGTGATTTTCCTATGCATATTATTAATGAGCTTAATCCCGTAATTACTTCAGTTACATGCAGAGCTCTGAGAACTTGGGAAAACTTGCTTGGCAAGCAAGCTCCCACAAAAGAATCAGCTCTCCAGATTGAATGAACTCCATGAGCCCAGGGTGGTGAGCATCACTGGAGAAATGCAGGGGGGAAATTGCATTTAGCAGGAAGGAGAAGAAACTGCTCACCAAGGAAAAGAAGATGAAAATCAGAGCAATGAGAAGAAAAACAAACATGTTATGTCTTAATTCTGTTGTTGGCTTTCTCCCTGGTAGAACCCCTGCCCGTGTCCTTAGTCAAGCCAGTTGTATGTGGCAGCAGCACTACAGATGGAGCAGTAATAGCACACACGCGGCGTTATCTGCTTAAAAGGAGAGAACAGCCCACGGGGCAGAACTGTTCTCACATGGTGCAAGGAAAAACTTGTGAGGTAATTATTGAAATAAACACAAAACTTATGAGTTCCTTGCAGGAACGGCTCATTTTTCAGTGGGTAATGCAGCACAGTCGCAGATTTTTGGTATTGATTGTTTATACAGAAGCTGGTGAGGCAGCAGTGCCAGGACTTTGGCAGGTAGTGACAATCACTATGGATTTAGAACAAAAATGACAACAGAAGACAACTAAAAACAGGATCAAAGAACAGGAGAATTTTGTCAACTGATCATAATCTTCTAGCATCACGTCAGGCCCCGAGTCAATGGTTTGGCCTTTCTGCTTTTCTTGTCTTTCCTGGTTCACAGGCACGATCTTTCTCAATAACCGAGACGACTGAAAAAAAAAAAAAAAAAAGG
>VUYV01000088.1:1933447-2001780 GCA_008711295.1 Anarhynchus alexandrinus
AAAAAAAAAAAAAAAGGAGAAGAAAAGAAAATTGCTGGTTTTGGAGTCATCACACGAGTAAGGATTTGCTCAGCGTATAGATCTCTAAACGCTTACCAGCAGTGGTCAAACCCTGGGCCAGGGAACGTAACTCCCTGAAGTCTTGCTTTTAGTAGCTGCTTTTTAAGACCTCTGAGAAAAGCCACAGACACATGGGGCCACAGACCATGAGTAGAAAATCATTCTTATTCCCTGCTATGCATGAATCCACATGACATGGCTTACTATGCTCAGTATCATCTAGATCGGTGCTTCTCCACCTTATTTTAAATTTTTTCCTAAAATAAAAGATCATGTAACATTTTAAAAAAACGGAATCATACATCATCTTTTATGGTTTTCTCTTAGTCTAATTTTACTTTGACTAGTTTCTGAATCCTTATTTTTTGTTTGTATTTTCTTCTTTTTTGTTGTTTGGGATTTTTTTGTTCACTGGCTCACCCAGATGTGTGGGAATACCGTGGGGCACAAGGTTTTAATGCCATTTTTCAGACCCCCATCTCAGGTCTTACAAACTGACAATGGTCTACAGAACACATGTTGAGAAACATTGATAAATGGCAGCTGCATGAGCACAAAGGATTCTCTTATCTCCATAAAGAAGTGAATCAATCCAAGTCAGAAAGGACTTAGGGAAGACTTTGGAGTATATGTAGCCTGGAACACAGTGTGGAAAACTTTTGGTATCTTGTAATAATAAAAGATGTCCTAAGAGATGGCAATTGTCCAATAGCAAGCGCAGTCGGTTCATGACTTGTGTTGCAGTGTCAGATAAGACAGATCAGGTGACTACTCCCACCAGAAATGTGCTAACAGAGTAGAAAAAAGTCATCTTCTACCCGGATCGCGTCCTGAGCATGTGATAGGCTCCACGCAATGTCCCCGGAGGATGTGCTTGCAGAATGTAGTTCAAGGAAATCCATCAGCTTGTGTTTCCGTTCAAATAAAAGGAGTAAAAAGGTGAGGCAGTTATAACCGAAATAAAGGAGGAAGACAGTCCTTGGTAAATGGAGAGATAGCCAGTGCATTCTCTAGCAGTGGTTAAGTTTTATTCTGAAAATATGTTTCATCCTTGAGCCAGTATTCTATTCGTGTGGGAAAGGGAAGATGATCCACAAAAACCTTTTGGAGTTATCTAAGGGTTTCTTCCCAATTGGATATTTTCTTCAAAAACTTTCTGCTCATCACTATCTAGTCTATTATAAAGTATATATTTCTTCTTCAGGCCAATTATATGAGCTCCAGAAATAAGAGAAAAAGATACTGCTCTGAATGTCTCCTTTTACAATTTTCAGAAGTTCAACGCTCAAAAGAGCTGTTCAGTGCCTCCATGTCTTTAGCTCACCTGGGCCAATGCAGAAGGGAATCACACCACGACCACTCATTCTTTTGCACTTATTTTTACTGAAACCGTGGAGAAACTGACCCACACAAGTACAGTGGCATATGAGGGAAGGGAATAGTTTTGGCTGTATCCCACTGAAGATGTCTGTTCTTTTCCCATTCTAAACAGTCCAGTCCACCAAGAGTCTCCATGCTGTCATTTACAAGATCTTCTAATCACGTAATTCCTTTGATTCCCTTAAACACAGATGTCTTTGTCTAATTTTGTGTGAGACACTGACATCCATATTAAACATTTTTGTCATGACTTTCAATATGTAGGTTCATTTCAAGACACACCCATGAAGGGTGTCATTAAGCGTGTATAGATAGATACCAGTGGTCTTTCTGAGTCTTTCTGGTGAATACCCACCAGAAATTTGCTGAGACTTTTGAGACAAAAAAACAACCTTCCGCAGGAGTATCCACTTCTCACAGTAACTATTCTTGCTGTACTTTTAAAATGAAGCACTCAAGGAAAATACTCTTCTTGAGAGATAAGCTGCCTTGAATTGTCTTGCATTAACCACGGAGTAAGAGAACACGCAGTAGCTGTGACCGCAGTAGGTCAGTGCCTTGGCTCTGAAATGAGTGCCATTAACCCAGCTTCTTCAGTCCCATCACACTCCCCAGAATCCTATCAAAAACACCAGTCTTGTGGTTTTCAGGGATTTTCATGTGAGAAGAGATACACAATAATTTTGCAGCACATTCTACAGTAAAATACTTGTTCCATAAGACATAAAGAATAAGCAAGCACACATCATTCAGAAAACAAATACCTTAAAGAACAGGAAGCCCCTAAGTCTGGTTTCATTTTTTCCCATAAGTCCATCTATTCACATATATGGTAGTTTACCCATTTTTCAATAGCTCCCCTCAGCTGGAGAAAATAACCAAAAATTAAGCCCACACCCATAGTTAATAAGGAAAACATTCCAGCCATTGTCAGAATAACATAACAGAATAACAAAAATTAGTAACAACGAAAGTTTAAAGGCAAATTTCCAAGTCCCATTCTCCTTATCTCAGCTTCTGTTTAAGGTGCCCTACTAGGAAGGTCATTCTCTTGTTTCCATCATTTTTTTTCTTTTTAATTTTCCTCTCACTTTGCTTTACCAGGAAATATCAATCATTAGTGTTTTGAGAGCTGCCATTTGAAAGTCCTTAATGTTAGGGGTTGCCGAATCCAGCAGCCCCAGAGAGGCAAGGTTGCTGCAGCTCCTTCCCCCAGGTCCAGCCAGTGTCAAGCCTCAGCATGTATTCCCAGCAGGCACATGCACACAAACACACTTATTCAACACACACACACACATATACCCATCTGCCCACCCAGATCATCACATAGGGACACACTCAGCACATGCAAAACCAGCACCAATGGCATCATCCTGTTCCGCTCTCTGGCTGAGCAGCATGAAGGTCTTTAGCAGAAACAGATAGATAGAGAGAGAGAGATAAAGAGATAGAGAGATAGAGAGAGATATATACACAACACATGTGCCATGTGAATCCCTCCAGCAAGCAGGCTCCAGCAATTCAGTCTGCCCAGTAGCTGTGCTTGGGTCCCAGTCTCTCCAGTTGCAGGAGCTGGATATATGAACCCTGATGTCATGGACCCACTCCAGCTGCTGGTACAGATGTCCTTGTATATATGCACTGTGGGTCCCTCCAGTAACTATTAGACACACAGTCCATCTTGTTGACCATGGACCCTAGCTCTCCTCAGCTGACTACTGCACAAAGACACACACACACACACGTGTCTCTCAAGCCACCCCCTGTCCCCAGGGTCTCTGTCAGCTGGCCAGGACTACCCTGGTCCCTCCGACAGCCAACTCCTCCCGTGGTCTCACCCGTAGAGACACAGACACCTCCCTGGCTCCCAGGCCACATCACCTACTGACTGGGTGGTGAGCCTTGATGTTTGCTCGTGCATGAATACCACCTCTCACTCCAGATTCTGGCACTGTAATCTGCTTACTCCATGTCTCCAGTTGCTGGCAGCACTGACACATGGGCCCTTTGGCCTGTGGTCTGACTCCAGTTGCTGGCACTGGTTTCCCCTTGAGCTGTTGCACCACTGTGCTCCTCTGCTTCTTGTGGAGATGAGCCGTTGATCAGCTGATGGGTCCTCTGATGGGGTCGGGAGTAGCGGGAGTAGGGCGTTATTGGGCTCTCCCATCTGCCATTGAGTCTCTGTGGTCCTTTGTGAGTGTGAAGACGAGTTTTCTGTCACATAACCTGAACAGTATGATGCTATTACAAAGATCTCATTGATGAAGCACAAGCAATATGGTACCAAAAACACTTGAGTAACATTAATTTCAGATAGTGGTATTTTAATGGCAAAGGCTAAGATATTATTTAGGAGCAACGTCTGAATTGATAATGACTCCTGTGTGACATCCCATTTGCATCCCACAGCAACAAGCTGTGCTGGCATGCAGCTGGATCACAACATGAGGATGGGCAATATTCCAGTACCGCCCAAGAACTTGTTAGTAGAAAATGTCTGATTTTGGTGGAAGTTACTGTCACAGCACATAGTATGGCTTGGAAATGTGGCTTTCTAAACATTGTCTGAACTTTTATTTTACTCTGTAGTCCAAAAATATCCCTCAGAGATGGTTTATTTCTTCCAGTGTAGTATCTTTAAAAAGACCTCAAACTGAATCAGCACTTCAGCATTGTACTGTGAGACTGAAAACCAAGAGAGGACCACATCCACCACGAGCAGCCATCCTTTCTTCACTTCCCCCTTTTTGGGTTTGGTGTATCAGAAAAGTTCCTCTGATGCATTTCTATTAACTTTCATATGCCTGCAGCCACTCAGCTGAAGATCTCAGCTCTCATACATTTATATATTTATAAATAAATGAGTGCATTATGTAGAAACAAAACTTTCTCCAGACACAACAATCCTCAAAGGTTTCTGTGAGGCTTCAATAGGGTTTCATGACTCTATCATGAATCTGATGCTGAATTGTTCTGAAGACAGTTTTTCACTTAGTTATGGTCAGTAGAACGACTCAGAGGTAAATAAATCTCTTTTACTACATCATAGGCAAGGTTTTACTGCATCATAGGTCTAGCTATTATAAAAATATGCTGCTGAACTTATTCCCAGTGACCATTCCAGTGGAAGAAAAATTTATTTGTTGGAGGCGAGATATTGATAAGTATCAGCAGATGACAGCAAACCCACCAATCACACAGCCAACCTTGTATAATTACAGGGCTTACTGAAGGAGATGGATCTTCAGGTGGTGTGGGATACCATGCCTTCCCTAACCTCAATAAACCTGATCAGCAACGGCAGTGAGCCTGACTCAAAATGACAAAATATTATTGATCATCTTTCAACTGATGAACTTACAGGAAAAACAGGTCTAGGCACACATATAGATATTTTGGCATACAATATGCGCTGTATAAGGCTTATTAGAAAAGAGACACCCATTTATATTATTTTTTAATTCATACATTAGTAACAAAAAGAGATTACAATCTTGATTATTCTCTTTTGGAAAAAGACAGTCTCTTTTTAATTACTTCTGTTAGCCTCATATGTGTGAGAAGGGACTTCTTCGTTTGCTGAAGTACTTTGTATTATTATAGATTTTGGTTTCTTTACAAACAATACACTAAACATATATCTAGCACTTCAAGCCTGTGTTTAGTTCACTCTCCCAGTACATATAGTGATCAATGGCACATACACCAGAAGAAGTATGAAAATTCACAGCTGGTAATTTTGTAAAACCATGGATACCAGAAAGCTCCTTCTCTTCCAATCCTCTTCCAAGAAGTTACTTGCCATCCTTTCTTTTCTTCTTGAAAGCAAATGTACAGGCAAATCGTATGTGACTGGATGGGTGGATGAGGGGAGGGCAGTGGACGCTCTCTACCTTGACTTTGGCAAGGCTTTCGACACTGTCTCCCACATCATCCTCACAGGCAAGCTTAGGAAGTGTGGGTTAGATGAATGGACAGTGGAGGGCTACAAAGATGATTAGGGGATTGGAGCATCTCTCTTATGAGGAAAGACTGAGGGACTTGGGTCTTTTTAGTCTAAAGAAGATTGGGGGGCGATCTTATTAACACTTACAAATACTTAAAGGGAGGGTACCAGGGGGATGGGAACAGTCTTTTTTCAGTGGTGCCCAGTGATAGGACAAGAGGGAACAGGCACAAACTTGAACATAGGAAGTTCCATCTTAACATGAGGAGGGAGTTCTTTAATTTGAGGGTGGCAGAGCACTGGCACAGGCTGCCCAGAGAGGTGGTGGAGTCTCCCACTTTGGAGACATTCAAAACCCGCCTGGACACCGTCCTGTACAACTTGCTCTAGGTGACCCTGCTCTGGTGGGGGGGTTGGACTAGATGATCTCCAGAGGTCCCTTCCAACCCTGACCATTCTGTGATTCTGTCATTCTGTGTGATTCTGTATTTTTTTTTCATTATTCTCATTAATAACATAGACTGCTTAATAATAAAAAACTGTAATTACTCTTTACTGCGTCATAATTACTAGAACATAAACTGTCAGATTCCTTCTTAATGAATACCAGTGACTGGAAAAGAAGATACACAGAGATCATGGGTATTGTTCAGATATCACAGTTATAAACACAGTAAAAGGACCTGAGCAGTTAGAGTACAAAAGGCCTTTATTATAAACACAACATTTTCACCCTGATTAGAGCTTGTGGTATTGACTTCCACAATTTAATTTATCATACTTTGCTAAATGAGTGATATAATGGAAGTTCATTGGAACTCATCCTCTCAGAAGTAGCTCTCAATAGCTATTTATTATTATGTAAACACAGACTCAGCTCTCCTAATTAGTGGTGACAGTACCTGAAAAGGTTCAGGTTCAATTTCGATTAGGATCCAAAATCAAGTGTTAATCCTAACTGCCTGAAACTTCAAACTGGATAGAAATGTAATGTGAAAGATTGCTGGTGGTGAGAGTTTTCACACTTCTGCTTCTGTCCATGGCCAAAATTAACATTAAAACAGCTTTTCTCATAGTGTTTTGGCACTTCCAGCTCTGATCGCAGGCAAAATACCGAAAGTAAAATACAATTTTTGAGACATTACAGAATCTTAAATAACATTTGGCTTTAGCAAAATAATAGAAATGTAAGGCTTTCTCTTTCTTTTTTCTTTCTTTTTTCTCTCCATCTTTCTCTTTCCCTTTTTCTTGTTTTCTCTCTTGCCCTCTGTCTCTTCCACCCCACTCACTCTCTCAAGCAGTGTTCTTATTCCTTTAACCCTTCTAATAGTTTTTTTATAGATACTATTACTATAAAACTCAGTTCACCAAGGTGTGTAAGCAAGTGCCTGAGATTAAGTATGTAAATGATCTCATTGGCCTTAGAGAAATATTCATATCCTTAAAGAAGAATATGTACCGTACTGAACTGGGCTTTACTTTGACTCTGGAATGAATTCTGTTAATAGCAATAATCCTTTTTAACTATCGCTTCAGTAGCAAATATCTCGATTAAATGCTAGTGTTATTTGGTTAGCCTAACACTTGCCTAAATTTGGGGGGTTTTGCCCCAGAGATCCTAGTAAGATTTCTTGTGCCTCCAGTCTGAAAAAACTTTCTCTTTTGGTCCCACCTTTGTCAGAAGAGGAGATTAGGACCTCCTCATTACACACTGCAAGAATTTACTGAGCCCACGTAAATGCTGGTGAAAGTTTGTATGAGTTTTCTCCAACTGCCTTCAGGCAAAATTTGCAAGGCTACTTCTAGTAGAATAATTGGGTGGTCTGAAACGGTTAGTCTGATTTTCCCTAGAGCGACACAGGGGACATTCATACAAACTGCTCTGCCAGAGCATTAGTGGAGTCAGTAACTTCTAGGAGGAGGGCAGCTGAGGACAGAGATATCTACAAACCAGTGAATTTGGATCTGGAAGGGGATATCTGTCCACATCCCTTATTTCACTCTTCTAAAAGTGACATGACTAGGTGTCCTAGCCTCAAAAGGATGCAGTAGGAATACATTAAGAAGATAACATTCTGTGACACTGTGGAAGCCACATGAGTTCCTAAGCTAATGTATGATTTTAATGATGTTCCCCAAAATTATCAACAACATTTAAGTGTATAGCATAGGAAGTCCTAAGAGGCTCTAAACGTTATTGAAAATGCAGTACTTAAAATTAAAACAAAAAAGCACTGTAAATCTCTGCTAAATTTTTTTGACAAAATGTTTTTCATTAGAATATAGTAACTTGTGGAAAAAAGTACCAGACTGACAGCTCTGGAAATGTCTCTGTCTGTCCACAAAAAAATGTACTGCACAGGGAGCAGGAATAAAAGCTTCAACAGCAATGTTCCTAAGCTCTGATCTGAAGGGACTACCATCAGCCCATTATAGTCCTTGGCTGGTGACAAGGGTGCCAATTAGTACTGCCGAGTGCAATGATGGCTTTTCTGATGTGGATGGCTCACTGCTGGAGACTGGAACCATGAAACTTATTTCCAACAGCCCATTGAAGAGCCATCAGATGGTAACAACTTTTAGTCACAGAGACTTAGACTGGCATTGTACTGACAATGCAGAAATAAAAGACTCTATATCATATTACCAATCCCAGACCAATCCATCTTCCCCTCCATTGTATTTCTAGGGAAGACAGACCTCGCAGACATTCACTGAGAAATCATAAAAAAGGATGTGACTGAAACTCTTTCTTTCTCAGATCGCCCAGTTCAATCCTAATTTTAATTAGCTTTAAATACTTATAAATATTGTGAAGACGTAAGGAAGGGTAAAGAATGGTAGAGACAGGTGCTGAAATGTTAAATCTTTCATCTGTATCTTACTATGTATTTGCATGTGATTTAAAGGTATTGTTCTAACAGCTTTATGTTGCAACATAACAGGAAACAAGATGGTGACTTTAATGGCTACGACCCCCAAACCGCATTATCAACATGCAACTTCCTCCTTGGCAGGCTAGCTGGGGAAATTAAGTCTTCAAGAGGGAGAAACTACCCACCAGCCATAGTGATAACTGGACTGAAAAAGTGTCGAGGCCCATCGACGTTACAACATAGAAAATACTGTACCGTTTCTGGTCATATGATACAGGTCATCTTAGTAGAAAAGGGTATTTGGCTTCCTGGCATTACACTGAAAAGTTTTTAATGAAAAATAAATTATCTAGTATATGTAGACATGTATGCACGTGTATCTACGTAAGTGTATGTATTTGTGTGTGGTTTATATGTATATGAGAAAATGAGAGAGATTATATATAGAATCAAAGAATGGTTTATTTTGGAAGGGACATTTGAAGATCATCAAGTTCCAACCCCCCTGCCATGGACAGGGACACCTCCCACCAGACCAGGTCACTCAAAGCCCCACCCATCCTGGCCTTGAACACCTCCAGGGATGGGGCATCCACAACTCTGGGCAACCTGTTCCAGTGCCTCACCACCTTCACAGTACAGAATTTATTCCTTATATCTAATCTAAATCTATCCTCTTCCAGTTTAAAAACGTTACTCTTGATCCTATCGCTCCACTTCCTGATAAAGTGTCCATCCCCATCTTTCCTGTAGGCCCCCTTTAAGCACTGAAAGGCTGCAATAAGGTCTCCTGGAGCTCTTCTTCAGGCTGAACAACCCCAATTCTCTCAGCCTGTCCTCATAGGAGAGGTGCTCCAGCCCTCTGATCACCTTTGTTGCCCTCCTCTGGACTTGCTCCAACAGATCCAGGTCCTTCTTATGTTGGCAGCTCTTAGATACCATTTTATTATACATACCTATACATAAACCCTAGAGGGGTGATTGTGAGTGATTTCAGTGTGTCTTTCCCATTATTTCAGAGCAAGGTGACCATTCGTGTATGTTAACAGGAATGTAACTTCAACACAATGGTAACAGGCAGCATAAACCTTGAAGCATCTCTCGGGTTTTTTGTTTGTTTTAAGCATGTCCTTGTCACATAAAGATACATAGTGAGCAATAGTGAAAAATGTTGTATGTGCAATTGTTTTTTTAATTCTTCCCTACCATCTTTCAGTCAGATGAATATCTTTTTTTCGCAGATAAGCTGTACTACCTGAAACCATTCAGCATTTACATTTTCAGGTTTCTTTTTCCCTGGGTATAACCAATTACAGTATGAAGAATGCCTGTTCATCGCTCTGCATCACTTTCAGATGTCTCAAGCACCTGAAGCATAAGAAATATACTCACCTAAAGTAAGAGAAGGTTTCTAGGTCATAGAGATTTAGGAACATAAATACAAGCAGTTGAAAAGAATAAAGGTGTTCATGCCCAGGAATTTGGAAATAAAAGAGGAAAGAGCACATTTTCAAACAACTCAGTCTGTCAGACAATTTCTGGAAGTCAGACAATTACCATTTGGTTGTACAATAGAGCCCACAGCTGAATGAGTATATTCATTAGAACAATTTCACTGCTGCCCTGGCACGCAACCTGATCCTGAGATTCTCATAGCCGATAGGACAAATACTGTTAAATTACACTCCACTCAAAGAAGCTTAGCCATCAAAGCCATTTTTTTTGCAACAAACAAGCACAAAACAGATAAAAAAGTATTTGTACTTGTTGAAAAATGCACCATTCTGTTTTTTTGACCAAACACGTCCTTTAGCAAAGAATGAATAAACTCAGCATTCAATAGAACATACACTCTTCAGTATTAACTGCTGGTTCACAATCAAACCCACCCAACAAATTTTTGTGCCTATGAAGATCTCCACTAAAGAATTTTGATTATCTGGGCTCAGATGCGAAACTAAGGTCCAAGTATAAGAACCCAGTGGAAAATCCACCAGAGAAGGATTAACATAGGGAGCAGAAAGCACGATCTGTGGGACCAGATCCACAGCTCTCCCTTATGCAGAACAGCTGTCTGAGTCCTAACATCGTAGCAATTTAGGTTTTGGGGCTGGTACCAGTGATCCCGCATGTCCTAATCTGTTCTGTTGTACTCTATTATTCTATCACAGAGTGATTTTCTTTGGTTTTGGAGAATGAATCACATTGGCTGTCAGAATTCCACCCCCAATCAATCCAAGCTGTAAAGGAAATGGGATGTTTAATATTTATACCTCTATTACTTTACAGGGGGGTTAAGAGAATCAAAATCAGAAGAATATCACAGCACTCATTTCAAAAAACATTTCTCGCACAGAATTGATCGTTAAAATAGGTTGACCTTTTAAAGAAGCAGACACATTAATAATGGGCTAGACTACAGGGCATCTTTTCCCATCTCCTCGAGTGTCTATATGCTATAAAGCAGGGCTATATGCACCACTAATGGTTCTCCAGCTGCCACAGAACAATACGCAAAAAAACAGCTGACCACCAGTCTTCTCTTCAGAGGAGAAAAAGCAAATGCTGCTCAGCAAAATGCCTCCTCGTGCTCATGAAGACCACTTGGCCCACAACCAGGAGTCACAGGCAGCTTCAAGGTTTAGGAGAGTTCTCCATCTTTGCTGGCAGTTTTCAAGTAGTTAAAATCCAGGGACCTGCTTTAATGTTTACAGTAACTGTGGCAAAAATGTGAAAAACCATGTGCAGTTTGCGTACAGATAAAGAGGGGTCACTCTTACTGTGCGTTGACCGCTGGCATAACTACAGCAGAATATCATGCCAGAGAGGGGAAGGACCAGTAAAGCTTCCCGTCTGACAATAAATTTTCTCATACGGATTTATACATCTATTGCAGCATCAGCATTCATCATAGCATCAGTATTTTTAGACTTTATGGTGATTTGAAATAAAGCATCAGATAAATGAAAAGATACCACTGGAATTGTCTGTGATGATTTAAAATATTTACAATTCACTACAGGCAAGGCTTTTTAAGATTAAGCCACAACATTTTTTCAAATTTGAAGATGTGGCTTAAGAGGAGCTGATCCACTTGTCATATTTTCATTTTTTTAGGGATTTTATATTTTTGGAAATGGCATCATTTTTATCTGGATAAGCAAATGCATGATTTTCTATTTTTCCCCTCAGGAAAAGTCACAGCCTGCAAAGAGCTGGTTTTGAAGCAGATTTTTTTTCCTATGTCTGATATTTTGTCAAACTGGTTTCTTCCTGTAGAGGGGTGTGACGGTGTTGCTCACCTCTAGGCACATACTTTTAGAGCACTGTGTGTCAGGTGGACAAATAATAAAGCCATTAAGGGCAAACGTTGAAGTACACTTGATTTATGCAAACAAATTGAGGCTGGTGACTGCAGCTTTTCTCACTTTCACTTGCTGCTAACACACCAATATGCAAAGGAACACAGTGCAATGTTTTGGGTGCAGGATAGACAATCTGAAATGTGTCCCCATATGTACTAGAAGTTCTTTGCAGATGTCTGTATCTTTTCTATTTACATGACAGATTGCAGAGACTCCTAAGAAGCTGTTACTCTCATTTTCATGTAGTCTTTGCAACTTTCTTTTTTTTTTTATGTTGTATTTTATTATTTACTCCAAAAATCCCACGTTGACATTATTGGTTCTTCAAAGGTGTGCTTGTACCCCACAGTGAGAAGACCCCACATCTTGCACAGGTTGTTGTTGAGGTCAGGTGGGGTTAAAAGTCCTGAGCAGATTTTTTTCAGTAGCCTCTCTCTCTGCAATGCCTTATTTCTACCCATGGGTTTACCCTATTGCAGCACCACTCTGACCACAGGATATATTATTCCTATTTTGGAGGAGAGAAACTGAATCATGGGATTGCTTCCTTGCAGTTATGTGGGAATTCTGCAGCTAAAGCAATATTTCAGCTCAGGGCTTCTCCAACCCTTTCCCCATGGACATTTCTGCCATCCAAACATGAATCCGTTCCTTGATCCCACCCTCACTCCTTGCCCCTTCTCCCCCGAAAGGGACCAACAGCTGCACCTAAAAGAAAATGAGGAAAAATAGCTACAGATTTGTGGAACGGCTCAGTACTTGTGCTAGGTCCACCTTTTTAACTGTGTAGTGCTCCTTCTGTCTTGTCCACTCAGGCAACTATTCTGTCTTTCACCTTTTGTGTGCTCCCCCATTTTCTATTAAACAATATTGCCGTTAAGCTTGCTACCTCCCATACATGAAGAGGCTCCTGCAAAGAATAGATTTTTCAACTTGAAAGGAGAAGTTTTGTTCAATTTAAAGTTTCACTTCATTTCTCAGTGTTTCTTGGCTTTTAGAAAAAAAAAAAAAAAAAAGGAAAAAAAGAGGGGGAAAAGGGTTTTTTTTCATTCTCAAAAATTTGAAACCAAAGCCAGACTAGTCACTTTGGGAAAAAAAATCAAAACAATTTACAGGGTGTGGCGTGTGTGTTGAGGAGGGGGAATTTTTGCTTTTCAAAATTTATCATCTGTACTCCATTTGAAGTTCTTCAGCAAATTTAACCATAAGATGCTTCGTTCAGTGAATGAACATCAGAGTAATGTTGCCCAGCTCTTTCATTTCTAGCTTCCCTTCTCTGCTTAGCTTTCAAATCCAAACCCAAATTGCATTTTTCTCCCAGTAGCCATCCCTTAGGAGGACTCCCCTAATGCCTTACTTTTAGAGATCCTTAATGTGTAATACGAAGGGCCTGCTCTGCCTTCTTCTCCCCACTTAAGCAAACCTCAGTAATGCCCCAAATAAAAAGCAGAAAGAGAGCATAAGGTTAAACTGTAAATTAATAGATCAAAGGATAAGAATCCTAATTCTGAAATAAACTGACTATGGAAAAGGATTAAAACAGAGAGAGAGGATTATAGTACAATAATTGCGACAGAAGACTGTGAGTGAATTGGATGGCAAACAGGGGGTAGGCTTTATTCTGTATTTCTGAGCGAGCAAAATGAAAAGAGGATCTGAAAGATAATTAAAAATCCAAGTGGACTTAAGCAGGAGAGGAGGCTGAAAACTCACAAGAAGATACTGCAATGAATTCCCTGCTGTGCCCGCCAAAGACCCATATCAGCTTCCTTCAAGGGAGATATCTACCCTTGTTTTGCATTCCAGAGAGGAAGATAATCATTGGGAGAGTGCAAGATTTCAGCTAATTTCAGCTTTACCACCATCTGCCACTAATTCTCCAGAGGAGACCTAGACTCTGAGCTATCAAGGAGGAGAGGACATGGAGAATTACTTCTAAGAAGTTGCCTATTCAGCCACTATCAACCCTGCAACATAATAGCCCAGTGCTACATGTTTTGAAAGTAACACGTATTTCCACAGACTCCTCTGGGAGGAGGAGGAGAAAGACTTGGGATATAAACATGAACATGGCATAATAGAAAGAGTTTATAGGCAGTCTATAAAGCCAAATTAAGTGGTGTGTTAATAATGAAAAAGTTGATAATGGATTCCAAAAGAGGGGAGATGTGGGGATAGTCTTGAAACTTGACCAATATTAATTGCTGCAAAGCTTATTTATGTGTTTATACTACATAAGAGGATCTGCTGCCAGCAATTTCCCTAGTGAAAACCAGAATGTGCAAATAAGACAGCTTTTAGGGAAAAACACAAACTGAGCATCTCTTCTATCTGGATCTTCATCCGAGTATTTGAGAAACTGAGAACTGAGCACGCCTCAGGGTACACAGGACCGAGAACCTGCTGAGCAGTGCCATGGAAAAATAACAAACGAAGTCTTGGTCATACTGAAGTCAGAGGTGTTTGGACACTGACTCTGATAAGGCCAGAAGCTTGACTTTATTGACTTAATATTGCCATGTTACGGTTTGTATCATTATAACCCTACAGAATGTGCTGGTAAAGAGGGAAGGCTGCTCACTTCTCTGTTCAGCTACTAAGAGGTTTACCTGAGATTTTTACAAGCCAAAAAAAAACCTTAAAATGCCCNCAACTCAACAACCCCTTGCCCAAAAAACCCTCAACCTTCAATTTTAGATTTCTTAGCAGTCGCCTGCTCTCTTGCTGTTTACTCCTTACAAAAACTGTAATCCTCTGGCATGTTTGAATCTGCTCGCTATGGGCAAGATGATGACGATGCTTCAAGCAGAGAGTTATCACTTTAGTTGATGCAGGAATCGCTGAAAAGACAGACGCGATATTGTGCTTTTAAGTAAACTTAGTTTGCAGCAAAAAAAGAGGGAAAAGTAACACTACTAATAGGTGTGTAAAATACAGACAGCCTTTCTAGCAACTTATGCAACTTTATAAAGGGGAAGCATTGTGTTATACTTTAATTTTCAAGCCTCATATTATTTAATCAGTAACCATAATTTTAATTCACATAATGTGTATATAAAAAGCATGATTTCCCATTTCTTATCATCTTTAATAAATGGAAAAACCGTTTGCTTGCCCCCAAAGAGTAATCAACACTGTGTTAATAAGCTCAGGCCTGGGAACACTTTTTCAATAAGAAAAACATTACACATTATAAAATCAATAATGCTGCCTGACAAATGAGGCTGTGCATAAATTTTTGACATGAAATCACAGACTGAAGTCTAAATTTAAATTTGGCAACGCTTTCAAAGTCTCACGCTTTATGATAGCTATTCTGGAGAGTGAGCTGTACTGAAACTAATCACATAATTTAAAGGATACATTTGTTCTAGTACCGCAATAAAAATACATTACATCATGATAAAAGCCATCCTGATTCAACCTGCAGTGGAAATCTGTGAACACAGGGATGGGCAGAACCCCATGTGGGACTGCTGGGCTGCTGTTTATAAACCATGTAAATAAAACATTTAGCACCATTCTAGCAGTCTTCATCTTCACAGTGCTCCATAAATATTAACTAATTAATCCTCAGGACAGCTGGGATATAGCTGAGAATTGAAGCCGAGCGAGGAACTGGTAGAAAATCACCAATTTGACAAACTTAGTCCTTTTCTCTGTTCATAACTTATCTAGCAACAAACTCTGCCCATCACGAATTTGCCTGCCATTGAAAATGGGCTGGGAAATGCTTAATGCAAAATAAATTTCACTCTGTGGGTGCTTCACTGATCTATTCACTGGCACAGACCCCGAGAGCCTGTCAGACCTTCTCAGGTACGGCAGCAGGCAGATTTCCAGCCCACCACCCGATCAGGTACCTCCAGAAATGGAACCCATGCAGGTATGTGGGCTCAGAGCTGTGCCCAGGCTCACCCGTCCTTCCACATCTGCACAGTGATGGCACCTTAAAACCCCCTACCAGACCATTTCTGCTGTCCTCCTCTTTTGGGTTTACAAGACAAGGGTTTTATGTCCTGCATTTATATTTGGGATGGATTTTCTCATCCAGGACCCAATATATTTTTAGTGGTCCTTAATTGACAGTTAGTCAAGTGTTCCAACCCACAGGTTGAAATATTTTTCTACCAACATCCCTACACCAGCAAAAGGACAAATATGTCCCACAATGATTTTCTTTAGTTCAAAGTTATTGATCACGTAGGAATTTTTCCAGCTCCATAAGAGCATATAAGAATTCATCTTCAGCAGTGACACAGAATTTCCACCACACAACAATATCCATGGGATTTCTAGCGTTTTGTTCCTCTAAACGCCACATAATTGAAAGACTTAGATTACTACAGAGAAGAATATCAATTGTTGACATTGTGGGATGAAAACAAAACTTGTAATCTAACAAATAACAGTTATATTAGCCTTCACTGAAAACTCAGAATGCGGGGAACATCTTGAAAACTGCATCTTTCCGTATTTCCCTACAGTAGAAAAATTAGGAATTTCTAAATCAAGCCAAGATTATTACAATGAACATAAAAAAGATTGGTATGTGCTTCATTTTAAGCAATTTATTGTTAAAGAAAGGAACAGAGTCAACCAACATGGTTCCACATTGATTATTTGTTTTCTTATTTCTTTAATGGCTGGATAATTTTATCATTATTAAAATAATTTGACAACATGTCAGCAAGAATGGGAAAAATCAAACAGCACGTTTGGGGACTGTAATCTATTGTTGTAGAAATAGAAAAGCAACTTTTCCCTCACTAAAATCTCCTAAAGCATCTAAATCCCTCCATGGATTAATAACAAGACATAGAAATAAGTGGTCCATGATGTATATCATTTGCCAGAGGAGTTTTGCAAGTATCACTGTAGAGGTTTGGCACTAGACCCTATGTGTGTAACCTAGCCCTGTAGGCAGTCTCTGTACCCATTTCCCAGTGTCTTGATTAACCTCATTAGTGAAATATAGGCCTGTGACCCGCTCAATCAGGACAATCCCAGCAGGTAGGGAACGTGACAGTAACTGTAACACTGCCAGATAAGTATTCTCCCTTAGTTTTTGCTTTATATTACAGTAGCCTTTGTTTAACAACTAACAGACTTTGCTCTGCCCTGATCCAGTCATCATCTTGGATGCTGCCGTGTAGTACAGATGCTGACTGACTCAACCAAGTGTCCTGCTTTCCTCTCTGCTGGAGTCATCTCTCAGCTTCCCTAGACTCCTGTCCTTAATTTGTCCTGACTATGATACCCAGTTCCTTCCTCCAAACCCAGTTCAGCTCTGACCCTCATCATTTTCCCCAGCTGCCCCTGTGCTCCTGCCTGGTGCTGGTGTAGTTCAACTTGTTCATAAATGTTTAGTAAATGAGAAAGGGTTGTGATACGTGAAAATTTGCAGATATTACAAAAGTATCTAGGAGAGTCAATCTGGAGCTGACAGCGAGGAGCTGTGGAGGAAGTTTGCCACACTGGGTGACTGAATGAAAACACCTGCTAAAATTCAGTATTAGTAAGTAGAAGGTAGTGCACAGAGAGAAAAAAATAACCTGCAAACACAATGGTAGGGCCTTAATGATCTCTTTTTCCTGTATGGTAATAGCTCCTTTAGACCTAACTGTTGCTTTGCGTGGGTAATTATGGAATGCTCCATGACAACATTAACTCATTGTACAAAAGCCATGCAAAATAAAGGCCAAGCAGGGTACTGAGGATTGTCAATAATGGAGCAGGAAACAAAAAATATTGTTACGCCACTATATAAACTCATGGTGTTTTCAAATTTTGACTAGGATCCTCAGCTTCAGAGGTCTCAAGAAGCTTTTGCCCCTGTCACTGACCCTGTTTTCTGATTCCAGCTCCCACATGGCGCTGGGGATCCAGCTGTCCTTAGCAGACTGCCGCCAGTCTTCTTAGCAAGAGGCAAGTGGCAATACAGTGAAGACTAAGTGTGAGCTCAGTACAGGTGAGGCAACCTCATCACACAACCCACCACAGGAGGGAGACTTCATCCCCCAGTCCTCCATCGTATCAGGGCAGTGTCCAGAAAGTAGTTTTGATCCTCCATCTCAAAAAGAGGATCAAAGGCATAAATGAGTATTTACACAAGAAGATACTAAAACTCTAGAACCCTTCAACCAGCTACTGTAGAGCTCTATGAAATGAAAAGTGGGGTGGAGAAGGTGAATAAGGAACGATCAGTCACTGTTGCTCAGAAGACAATACGAAGCAGGCAGCCAATGGAACCACCAGACAGCAAAGCTGGGGAGCTCACTGTCACAGGATGTTACAGAGCCCAGAGTTAACAAACTAACGTCTAGTCTGTATATTAGGGGCTGTTAAACATCATGATCTCAATACAGCTTCAGTTCAGGAACCCTCTAAATTAGTGGTTAAAACCACACCATATTATGGAAAGTATATGCCTTGTTTCTTATACCTTTATATAAACTGTTAGTATGTACAAGGATAGACAGAGTTTTTTTCTGGCCAGTATGGCATCTTTTAGGATGTATTCTCTCTAGATAGAAAGTACATTGCAAGAACACACAGAAAAAAAGAGGCAATTCTCTTTAAAATATTAGATGTTGGCTACTGTGAAGTTCAGCTCGCTAGGTAAAAGTAATGATCATAATATTTCCTACAATATTGGATGGATACCAAAGAAATAATTCTACTAAAAATATTACGATTAATTCAACCCAAAATACAGGTGCTAATTCAGTTTTAAAGGGTCCTTAAACACATGAAAAGCAAAGATTTCTTCTCTGCTTAAGTGGGCAAATCACCCATAGCTACTTTCACTCAACTGAGTTTGGATAATCTCAAACACATCTGCAGTATCTGCACAAACTTCATCAGCTTCATTGCTCTGTATCAGGTAATAGATATTTGAATCTGACAGTCTTTACCATTACCAGTCAGGAATATTCTTTAGTGTGCCCTAAAATGGCTGATTAAAGCAGTATTTCTACCTACTATTTCACAGGTGGACTGAGTAACCAGACAGCAATATAAAATGGGAATTGGGGTGGAGAAAACAGACCCCAGTCTGGGATTTTAATGTTAAAAGTGATAAATCTTCATTATTTCTGATTAAGTTAAAAGGCAAAAAAAAAAATTGTTTGGATTGTAAGACTTCTGGGACATAAGCAATTATTATCTATCCACTTACACAACACCAAACTGTGTTTTATCTTTTTGGCCTTTGGGCACAATTATAATACACAACTTATACAATTTTACTGTTAGGTAAGAAATCCCAATACCTGACACATGCTGATGTTCTGTACTTCATGTTGAAGAATTGCTCCATGGGGCAATTATAAGAAAAGAAAATGATAGGTTCAAAACTAGTCCACATACAGCAAAAGTGAACTAATCCCAGTCCTTAAACTTCAAAAGTGAATTAGTCCCAAGGAAGGGTAGGAGATGGAGATGACAAGCATGAGAATAAATTAAGTCAGAGGAAATTCAGATACACAAATGAGGGGAAGTAAAATAGTATCCACTATTCTGTGGAAAGTTTGCTCAAAAGGAGGTCTCGAAACACCTACAAACTCAGTGTTACAGTGCACCAGGGAATTCTCCTAGGGGAAATATGCTTATAATTGAAAATAAATGGCTAGATGGCATAAAGCAAGATGGAAAAGCAGAAGCTCCCTGGATCTTAATAGCAACTGCTTCTAGAGAAGCTAAAAAGGGACCTGTTAGCTTATAGTCAAAAGGTAACTCTTGGAGCTTTTGCTGTTTACTGCATGAGAAAGTAACTCGAAAAAATGCAGTAGCTGTGAAGAAACCTTCAATGGGGCTGGCAGACTTTGCTGAAGTGAAGAAGGATAGGCCCAGAGTAGGTCCTAATTAGGCTTGGTCTTTGAAGACAGAAAAGTGCTTTTTACTCATGAAATTATTCAGAAATTATTCTGTTGCTGCAAAACACCAAACGTCAGCATTTAGTTTGAAATGCCTTGTTGAAGTTTTTTAGGTGGAATAGCGAAAACTTTCCAGATGGATTTACTAAGTAAGAGTAGACCACTGGTTTTCCAGCAGAAGAGTTGGAAGCTACTCAGGAGGAGTAGTTTCATTTTAAATTCACAGCCCACCTTTGCTTGAATTAACTTGCAACTGCAGACAAGTCCTAAGAGAAATATTGATGAAATGCCAAAGTAATAGAAATATCCTGTACTCAATTGATTCATCCAGGTCTTTAGATGCAGATTTTTAGGTTTTTTTTAAAGGTTTCTACAAAGATTATTGCATTGTGGCACACAAGTAGTAGTTTCTGTTAAGATCAGATGTTACAATACATCCTGATTTAATTCGCTGCCATGCTGCATAAACACTGGTTTGTGCTTCAACAGTGATGGCATGTCAGGTTTCAAGATGCCTGTGAAGGGCTTCAGGTGCTACAGGAAAGACCTTGGCAAAGGATGGAGGGATTTACTGAGGGGGAGGCAAAACACTCTGGTGGAGGTTAGCAAACAGCATGTAATTTTGAGGAAGAAATGGGAGAATGTGCTTGTCGTCGATGATTTTGGTGGAAATGAGGGTACAAAGATTTGGGGTGGGTGGGTCAAAAAAGAAAGGAGAAAACTTATTACCAGTATTACCTGTAACATTAGCTCCTGGGAAAGGATGGAAAACCACAGTTTGAGACACTGGGATTTCAGGCAGGCTGAAAAGGGCTTGTAAGCAGGTGTGTGGTAAGAAAAGAAGTAGAAAACTACCCTGAGTGAGTTCCTGTTTAGTTTCTCAGGGATTTGTTTTGGAAAATCATCTAGTCTTGGCTAAGAAATTGCCATCCCAGCCTCAGTTAGGTTTTTCAACCAAAAAGTGTTCTTGCACTTTATTTCTCTCTAAATTTGCAACACATTTTTAAAAGCAGTAACAATTATCTGCTGGAATAACAGCACGGGTGTCTCTTGCTTATATACTTGAGAATTAGATTAACTCACTTAACAAGACTGTGATAGACTGATAAACCACAGATTAACCACTGATTAACCTTCCAGCCTTTTTAAAGATGGTGTTCTCCAAGGTAATCTTCAACCTCGTATGGACAGCGTTCTTTGCAAGGAAAGGTTCACAGTAAAAACAATTTTTTTTATTAAACTGGATGATATCTATGGAGAAGTGAAGACACACATGCAGCCAGGAAGAAAGTCCACATTTTTACCTACGTTCTTTGGCCTACTAAAGGATTTCACTTCTTCCTTCTCGTTTCTCTAAAACCTTTGACCATTAAACATACAAAAATAGTATTACTGTAAACTCTTCCTTCTTAGCTGTAGGACTTCACAGTTGGTCTTAGATGTGATTTGTGTTCAGCTCAACAAACATTCACAGTCTCACTGGAAAAGTGAACTATGCTCCACACTAGTAAATTCTACTTTGATCATCTGTAAACTTCATCAGCGATAATCTCGTACTGCTTCCTAGGTGCTGAAAAAGTGTTAAATTGCATGTGGCTGAGAAAAAAAAAGTTTTGAAAATTTCTACCATAAGATGACAGCGCATCTAAAGTTAGATCTTGTCATCCGTCAGTAAGCAAAGGTTACAATCCATTTAATGTGTGCCATGGGCATTTTATGTCTTTGTAGTTCCTTAATGAAAGTGTTATGCACTAACAAGTCAAATAGCTTGCAGAATATGGTACATCAGTACTATTACTTTAAAAACTAGCTTATAATCTGAAAAAAGATATCAGGTTAGTTTGACAGGATCTATTTTCCATAAACTCATGTTGATTGGCATTAATTCCATCCTTCAGCTCTTTACTTACTGAGGCCTATATCAGATGTTCCCTTATTTCACCAAGGATCGATGTCAGCCTGACAGGCCTATAATTACTTGGGTTGTCCCATTTACCATTTTTAAATATTACCACAATATTAGTTTTCTGCTGGTCTCAATTAAATGTCTTTATTTCTGCATATGTGCATCTATCTATCTCAATATCTGGCTTCCATCACAATGATCTGACATTCTAGCAGATAATGCAAAACTAGAAATTCACGTGGAAAATGACAGAACAAGATCAAAAGAAAGAGATGTCTTAAATAAAAAAGTCTCTTCTCTCCCTCACCAGCTTCGTCCTCTCTCCCAATGCTCCCACCTTCCTACAACTGGAAAAGACTGAGAAAAGCAGTGCTTCTTGTAAGGTGGCCAGGCAGTAGCCTCTGAGGAGAAGCTGACTAAAACGACAAAAAAGCCAGAGACAGCTCTGCGTCGTATTGATTAATGCACTACTGGAAGGCACCCAGCGAGGAGGAAGGCACACAAACCCAGCTAGAATAGAAAAATCTGGCTCTGGCTGATTTGTATGACAGGAGACAAAGTGCTTGGTATTTAGAGGAAAGGTAGAAAGTTGAAGTTGTGTATGACAGAGTCAAAAGCCTAGATTCAGGTGGCCTACATTTCAACCAAGGCCCAGCCCCTGCTGTTTTCTATTGACTGTGTGTCTCTGAAGGTCTACAGCCAGACAATAGGAAATACCAGGAACGGGGACAGAGATAGAATTTAGGCCACATTAATTTCCATCAAAGAGCTGTCGAGTGTATGAGACAGAGAGAGAGTGTTAGGCCACAGAGTGAATATGAGACCTTTTTTTATTTTTTATTTCCAAAGAGAGAGTGGTCAGTCACTGGCATAAGTGCCCAAGGGTCTGTGGTATCTCCGTCCTTGGAGATGTTCAAACCTTGGCTGGATGCGGTCTTGAGAAGCCAGATCTAACTTTGAAGTGAGCCTTGTTTTGAGCAGGAGGTTGGGTTAGGTGGCTTCCTGAAGACATTTCCAATGTAAATTACTCTACATTTCTAATTTTAGAGGCTGTGTTCTAGACGGAGCAGAGTGCAGAAGTGTGAACAACACTACAGGACAAGGTTATTAACCGAGCCACGAAATTATAAGTGTAGACATAACTAATTTTTTTACTATCTGATTATTAGTCTTTTCTAAAGAAATCTGTGGAAAGGGCCAATGACAACAGCATTGGCTTTGAAACAGCATATCCTTCAGATCTGTGCCAACTAGTTTTGAATGCAACAGCACAGGAAAAGTCTAGACAAGCAGAGGGAAATGATCTTCAATAACACTTTGTAGAGCTTTGAAAGTGAAGCAGTTGAAGGCATTCATAAGAATTTTTTGTTCTTAAATATATTTGCAAGATTTGCAAAATCTTGATGCTTTAGGGCAAAAGCTAAACTCTAACTGAGCAGGCGAAATACAATTCAAAAATCATAGAGAGAAAATTTCTATAATTTTGTAGAAGATTCCTTCTGTGCCTCTCTGAAGAAGCTGATGTAGTCCACCATCAGAAACAGTATACCAGACTAAACTGCTTTAATCCCGTATGCCAGTCTTTGTAATTCTAAGTACCCGGTCTCAGAGAAGTGCTGGTTATTAGACAGTATTTGAATAGTGCTTAGAAAATTAAAATGGCTACATAAGACATATTATAATGTCATTTTACTGTCCTCATGATTTTCTTCCATTTATTTTCACAACTTGTGAGGCCACCATGCAATGCAAATCCTCCTTAGCTGTAGTCAACCCTCCTTTAAGTACATACATATCTTGAAAATTACCGTAGAAGGTTCCAAAGAGTGAATTTGGGTTTGATGCAAAACATGAATATTTTTATGAGCACAAGACATTAAATTTTAACACATTTTTTTAATTCATTCTACCATTTTCCATCTTTTGATTAAAATGGGGAAACTTAGCTTGCTTAAGAACTTGATTTTGTTGTTCTTTCAAAACTACTTCAGAAAATATTTACCAGGCTCTGGCCAGTTCAAGTTTTAACTTTCTAAAGATTTTTCAAGATTTAGATTACTTGATGCAAGATGGACTGAATCAATTAATGGTAAATATCTAAAGTTGAAAAATAGAAAAATCACACAGAAGGCTGCAGTCAAGCAGAATGTGTATATGAAAGTTGGAACATTTCTTCTGTCATAACAGGTTGCTCAAAGAAAAAACTCAAGGAGTGATTTCTTTTTTACTCAATCATAGTTTTGGATTTAAGGTTAATTGCAATCAGAAGGCAAATCACAAGGTATTGAATACGCCACAGCATATGACAATTTGACAGAAACAACATGCAACCTTACAGAGTTCACCATGAGACCAAGGAGAGCCTACAGTGTAAAAGTCTTTCACTTTCTGAATGCATACACTGCCGACCATGCGAAGGTTGAGAAGCAGAAACAACATTGTCACCACTTTAAAAGAAAAAAAGCACCACCAGGCACAAGACTCTTGGTGTCACCCAAATACACAGGTGCTGGAAAACTTCCTGGGTTCTAGATCCATGTTTCATACCCTTGTAAATGGAAGAAGAAATTAAGAATTCAACTTCCACCCTGCTCTGTGCTGGTTGCTGTGAATGCAAATTAGATGCCTCGCTTCTCCATTCTCACTATGAACTCAACTAAGAATTATAATTTCCATTCCCACAACTGCAAATCTAAAATTTAGACATCTTAGTATTCTGTGTCACAACGCCTAAGTCTCTTCCTGTATCCTTCCTTCACAGTATTCCTATTACCTGGCAGTATTTTGAAAGGGATGATAGTGGTACCAATCTAGCTTAATAACTGAGACAGAAGCAAAGGGATGGCTTCTGCAATTTGTCACAAAATCCATTTGTAACTGATCAGCATTTCATTTTCATTCATTGATCAGCATTTCTAATTGTTGTTTTATTTGGTCTTGAAAATAACATCAATATATATGCTTTGATGCTGCACTGGTTATATTCTGAGTATTTTGATGTGCATCCACTTATTCGAAGCCAATTCTGACAACTCAGATTTGAGTCAGGGATGTTCAGCATAACATCAAAGTTGGTAGACTTAATGCATCATTGAAGTCCTTCAACTTTGCTCTCAGTAATTGGGACAAAACAACCCAGGTAATCCTCATGTAACATCAAAGCTGCAGATATAATAACCCCCCAGAAAAATGAAACAACAGAAGCATTCATTTTGTTCCCTGATTGTGAAGTTTCGTAGGTGTTTGTTGTTCCTCAGCTGGGTTTTCTTGTTGTTGTTGTTTAAAAATTGAACTAAAAATGACCTGTTAGTTATAACTTTTGTTAGTAGATTATTTTTACTTATCTTCATCATAACAAGCATAATAATGGAAAAGGGTTATCTTCCAGAGCAACGCGGAATGAAAAAATCATGCTGTGAACTGACTGGAAAAAAGATTTAGGGGCCTTGTAAGAAATTTTGAATGCATAAGTTATCTGCAGACAGATAGAGGGAAAGAGGGAAAGAGGGAAGAAAAAGAAAGATGTGTCAGTGTGAGTGAACTTGAGAACCCAAAAAACATTAACAGCTTACTGTGTGGGGATATCAGGCTCATGGAACAACATTCAAAAGACATTAAAATGTGTCAGAGAGGAAATCAGAATCCATTCATTTAGTGTTCTCATTTCCCATCTAGCATTCCTTCCTTTTTTTTTCTTTTTTTTTTTCTTTTTTTGCCCTGGAGCAGCAAATTGTACATAGGTTAAACCAGGGTGAATCCAAGTCTCTAGAGGAAAGGCTGAAGAGCTTCATCTGGTTTTGTGCTGCAGTGAGAACTTTCAGAATAACCTCATGGATGATATTCAAGACATGCTAAGCAAAGAATGACAACGTGTTGTGAGTGGAAAGTGGAATTCACCTGTCATAAATAAATTCAGAAAAATAAGAGTACATAAAATCCACAACAGTATTAAAAGTAAAATTGCCCAAAATTTCACATTAAAATTCTCAGGTTTTAGTGTGGTGTAACAGTATAAATATCAGCTATCATGTTGACATCATCTATGCTATTCTTGGTGAATATTCATTTTCAATCAAATTTAAATTAATAGTGAGAACGAGACTAGGATAACTACATATACTTTTTATCCACACAAAACCACTCATAATAACCCTTTTTTGAAATGTTAATCATCCTTTGGGGTGGAGAAAAAAATTGAAACAGGGCAGGACTGTCTCTCATATCTGATATGCCTCTTGCCATTTCTGTGAAAAATCTGCCTCAATTTGCCCAAGCTAGATGTCAAAACTAAAAAGATAAATTTTTAAAATAAATAACTCAGTTTTCATATCCTCACGAAGGACTGCTGCAATTATAGCAGCAACAGGCTGTATTGCTTCTTTGGTCACCACTTTTGCCATTTTTCAATTTTCCATACTGTAGACATCTTGACATTATGAAATGGCTAATGCTCGAGTCTCCAGGAAATCATGAAGATTTTCACTCTGATGTCTGCGTAAAGCTGAATAGGATTGAAAACTGGAACCAAGAACAGCAAAATATGACTGCCTGAGCCCCCTTTCAGCTGGCACCCAAGCAAGGGCTCTATGAGTGTTCAGCAATCTGTGTTCAAACCAGGGAGGAGCGGATGGAGGGTAGAGGGAGAGAGTGATGTGACTGGGATTTGTGGACAGGATGGACGAGCCAGCCATTCAAGGAAGCTGAAATGAGGAGGAGTGAAGACAACTGCTAGCCAAGAGTGATCGTTCAAGGAGACCAGCATTGAACATCAGTGGGAAAAAGAGACAGGCCAGAATTTGGTGAAGAAGTGGGCTTGGGAACAACTTGGCTAGAGGAATTAGAGCACTTTGGATTAGGAGCTGGTGTGAGAAGCAGGGAGGTTGAGGACTAAGACTCCTAAGTAAAGAGTCCTTGCTTAGGAAGCAGTGTTGAAAGCTGCACAAGGGGAATAAGAAACAGAATAAATGCAAAACAGAAAGACGAACAAGACTTCCTAAGCAAACTTCAGGAACAGTCAGCCAGGTACACCAACCTGAGGCATGTACTTGCTGCTGCGCACCTGGTAGTCACAACCTTGGTTGTTCCCATCAGGTATCTGGCTTGAACGTGCTACAATTTCCCTCTGGCCTGATATTTCCTTCCTATGAAACACACAATGTAGATGGAGAGGTGGGAAAGCAAGAGCGTGTTTTCTTCCTATGGACTGGGATGCACAGGGGTGCCAAGAAACACTACTAGTCCCATCAAATTAGAAGTGCCTTTAAAGAAGGAATACAAGGATCAAAACTAATATGGGAGGCTGTGGGTTGTGGAAAGACCAACTGGCAAGGAGCAAGGACATGGTAACCTGGACTGCTTAGCTAAAGGGAATCCGGGCTGATGTGGTCAGTTAAGACTGAGATGTAGGCAGTAAGCTTAGAAGAGTTGATAGAACCAGTTAGGGAAGGGGACTCAATTGGAATGTGAAGTGCTGGCTCTCAGAAAATAACACTAGTCATGACTGAGTATATCTGTATCATCTCCAAGTGTCCCGTGTTCCACCAGTCTGGTAATGCAATAGCTCCTCTCCACACTGTTCATGTTCAGGTCCCTTGGGGTAGCAGGTCACAATTTTCCTTCACATCCACAGAGATGCAACTGTCCCATAGTACCTCCTCCCACTAAAATCTGAGAATGTGGAAACCATCTGTTCTCTTCCCATCTAGGCTGCATGAGGTTTTTGATACCCTTAACCAAAGCAAGCTGAGGACTCCAAACCGTCTAAGGTCAGCTCTCACACATGCACATGAGCACAGACGATCGCACTGCCAACTTTCACTGTCAAATGGGGAAAAGAATCCCCCAGAACAGTTCAGAGCCTGTATGCAAGCTAACAGATCAGTACTGTATACAACTGAGGGTCCAGGACAGTGGAATTAAACAAGGAGGGAAGGAGCTTGGGAGGACAAATGATGAAAGGCTGGTTTTGGTATTGGTTCCAGTTAGGAAGCAGGGAAAGTCTGCAAGGTAGACCTACAGGGTCCAGTCCTGCTGTAAGACAGAAGTGTCCCAGTATGATGCCTGCTTGCTTCATTCTCGCCTGCATAAGAGTACATGTACAAATCTTCTACTATGCAACCTTTGCCTCACTCGAGGCAGAGAATGGATGATGCCCAAATCATACCTATCATAGAATCACTGAATGGTTTGGGTTGGAAGAGACCTCTAAAGGCAATCTAGCCCAGCCCCCTACCTGTTTTATCTGTGATCATTGACCTGCGGCAATTATTTCTGGATGGTTGACTTCACAAAAAAAGCAGTGGTCTTTCAAAATAGTTCAGGGTATTCCTCTGTAATATGAACGAAGATACCAAGATACACCATTAAAGCTCCCAATTCATCACTTTTACCTTTCCACAAAAAGAAAAAGAGTGTCATAAAAATAAACAAATAAGGGCAGGAAAGATCCACTGAAAACTACATAAAATTCTCATTTACTTTCGATACAGTGAGGTCAGTCTGAAAGGCGCTAACCTGCCTCGCGGGTCAGTATGATGCACGCAATACAAAGTCCACTGACAGCATTTGGTGACTGAGATGGGCCAGGCCTTACAGATTTTGCATCTTTACCTCTCCAAAAGGTAAAAACGAAGCTTACAGGGAGCAGTATGCAAATATCACGGAAACAAATGACCCATATCTCTCTCTTGTTTATACATACTCTGCAGACTTCTCAAGAAAGATGTAGACATAAGTAGAACTGCTTTAGGTCGTGTCCTGTTGTATCATACAAAAATCTGAGTCCTTTGATACTGGGAAGCATCTCATACACTGTCTTCAGTGTGTATTATGCACTCCTAATAATTTATTAAGTAGAACTACAAGAAATAACAAAAAATTAAAAAAAGAATAATTTTTTTAAACAAAATCAAAGCTCTTTATCTAATATGTAAGGAAACACTACGAATTAAGTTCTAACAAACTTATTAGAAAGAAATACACCATTTTTCCCCTCTATTCCATATTTTTCCATCCATAATCTGTCAAATCAGAAAGCCTGAAAGTACGTCTAGGGCACTGCATACATTTTTGTATACACTTGCCAGTATTTTAGAGAAATGCTGGAGTGTTTTACACCTTATTGTGTCTCGGTTTGCATTTCCTTAACTAATCCTAGCATTCACACTTGTATTTATAATAAATCAGTTTATATATCCCTAGTTAATATTTGCTTAGGGCTTATGTTGATTTCACAATACATGCAATTTTCTGGCTCCATCTTTATCTTCAAGGATTAGATTGAATTGAGCAGCCCTGTAGTAATTTAGTTTTATCTTGTGCCTTACAGTTTTATGTTCTTGTAATAGCACTTCCCTTCTCTATTTTATTTAATTAAATATATCTTATTTCACAATGACAACATTTTTATTTTTGAGTTTATTTGCTAAACAGCTGCCTTTGTGGCAAGAGTTTGTGGTGAGAGAGCGTATATTTTAAAGAAATTTAGAACAGAAATTGCCAAATGCAGAGGGGAGGAAAGGATTTGAACTTGGCATAAGTGTGCTCTGAGATTAAATTTGAACTGCTTTGGATTCTCTGGCTGGAATCTGGAGCTAAATAGCTATATTCAGTTTACCTTTCTTCCATTTGTTTTTTATTTTGGGCTTCTTTTTTTTTTTTTTTAAAAAAAAAGGTGCTTTCTGAAAACAAATCTGGCTAAATCTTTGCCAAGTTACACTGAAAGATTTGTGATGATGATTTTTTGTTTTTGGCTTCACTTACACTAAAATAGCAGGTAAATGCTAATTATTTTTTCATCTCCATCATTTTAGCACTACACAGTTAATTTTGATGCTGATGAGGGCAAGGCTAATTGACAGCATATCCATAATAAGAAGCAATGGGTCTGAACACAAAGGCTCAGAGTTTCCCCACCTTCTTTACCTTAAATGGGCAAACTGTTTTGATAAAACCAAATGTTGTGCAGGTGCACTGAGTCCCTGTTGCAGAGGATGTTAAACGAGTTTGATCATAAATTGACTAGTATGTGCAAAGTGGATGTATTTACTCACAGCACTGGCAGCTTCTTTGGTAAATAGTCTGGCACAGCACAGAGTAAGCATGTCTAGCTTCAAGTCTTTTTTCTGATCTGCAGCTGTGTGTGCTTGTCTCCATTCTTAATGGAAACCACCAAATAAAACGGATATTACATTTCTAACAGAGTAGCTTAGGTTTGTCTCATCACTTTTCTTCATGAAGCACCTTTTCTTCTTGGGTAGATTCTTCTAAAAACATGATGAATCGGGGGCCTCTTAAGAGGCTTCTTATAGCTGGGAAACCCCTTTCGCTAACTCCTCCTGCTTGACCTCTTGACAAACCAAATGTCATCTTTTACTCTTGCTCTCCTCACACACCAGGCGTACTCTCTGTCCTCAAATCTCTGCTGATGGCTTTCATGGACAATACCTTTTCCTCCTGATCTCAGCACCACGCGCCCATACCCGAGTGTTCTTATCAATTCCCACACTCACAGATCCTAGGAGGGACCTGTCTTCTGCAGGTTTTGCAAAGTGTCTCTGATTCTGGTCAGAAGTAGGCTGTTTCGATTGGCACAAAGTAGCTGTAATCCCTGACTTCATAGCCTCGTCTCCACCCGGACACCACTGCCCAGTTCGTGTAAAAGCCTATCCCAGCTCAGCTCAGTTTCCATGCAGTTAAGGTGTCTGACCGCCCAGTCCATACCTCTGTTCTAACACAGATCAGTTATACTGAAATCCATCCTTGTCTGAATCCCTGATCTAATAAGAAATGCTTTTTACCCAGAAACATTAACACATGGTTGTGAAGACACATCTCAGAGTTGTAAAAATACATTAATAACATGGAAAAGGTGAGCAAGAAACAGTATTGTGTTCTTGACATGAGCCAGGGAAAACTGAGACTCAGAAATTTTGGATTTAAAACAAATCATCTATTTCTTCACTAAGTATATAGTTAAATTGCAAACTTTATTTTTTTGTCATAGCAAAGCAATACTTTCCCACAGTGTTTTCAGGAAAAAAAAAAGAAAAAAGATCTTTTCTACTAAGTCTGACTATAAGAAATATAAAAATAATTTTGGAAATCACAAGCATGTTTGGTGCTGGGTAACACTTTATCCAAATTCCTCCTCTATTACATGAAGAAGGAACAGTCATGCAAATCAGCATGCACGATGCGGGTAACACTCTTTGTTTTCATATAAGAGGCAATGTAAATACTATAAGGACACGTATTACACATTTCCTTACATACAGTGTGGGCTGGGACGTGTCCTGAAGAGAATGATTAAAGTGCTGGGATGGGAACAGTGGAAAAGATACCAGGTAGAATGCAGAATATGCGCTTTTCATAGCTTCCTACTTTAAAAGTATACTAGGTTGACTCTGTAATGCTTTTAAAGGTATTTATAATGCTGGCTGCCTGTTTTTTAACAGCTCAGTATTTTTTCACTGTTGCACAGGACTATATTTTCATGGTAAGCTTACTTGGCTGACGATTTGGCCTTGTTTTTAGGAATAAAATATTTGTGAGCAGAATATGTTTTCTTTTGGCTTCCCATTCTTTCAAAGCAATGCCCAGCAGCAGTACAATCACAATATTATGTCTAACAATAATCATATGCAGTCATTTCCAATCACAGTGGCTACATGTAGAAGCAGCTACAGACTGTTGGAAATGTGGGGAAATGTCAAACCATATTAAGCTGTCTAGAAAGAAAAAGGAAGAGGTTCACAGCTTGATGAGGAAAATTAAAACCTTGCTGAACCATGCCGAACACCTGAAAATATCAAAGAATAAAAGATAAATGGGGGAAAGCCTGAAAAAGTTATGAAATGTAAAAAGGAATAAGGTTCAGTAGAGTAATAAATGGTATAAAATAGCAAAGAAAGTAAAGATAAACAATCTATAACCACTGGAAAGCTCATGGCCCACAGTAAGCTGCCAATATGGCTGTAATAACTGGGAGTCTAGAATATTATGTTCACTTTTTAATACTTGAGTCTGAGCTAGAAAAAGACAGGCCAAAGTGATTTTGGGGTACAGTGCAATTCTTACAATAGATTTCTGGACCAGTTGCAGCATACAAGTTCATTATTCAGCAGTGGTTCTCTGTGGAGCCAGTGAAGAAGTGGTATGTAGGTAGCAAACTATGGGGGATTGTCAGCTATTACACTTTCCATGCAAGAAACCTGTGTCTGGCAGCCTTAGATACTGGGAATTCTGAGCCAGTCCACCCATTCGTAAAGAAGGTGCCATAATACATACACAAGTCCAGCTCTGATTATCTGGGACAAACAGTTTGTGTTCAGCCCTTTTGCAGAAAGAAAGCAATTTCCTTCTGGGTCACGGGTGAGCTCCGTATTGTGCTGCGTTGGGTATCTGCCCATTGCCTGGACACCAGGAGCCATGATACTGGAACAGATAAATACAAAATCTGTGCTAACTGGCATGCACGTAACCTTAGAGTTCAGGGCTTTGGAAGAAGGAGTGGATTGGGGTGTAAAGGACTTTGCCTGGCTCAGAGCCGCCGTAGCAGACCGTGTTCACTGCAGCTCGTGCTGACCATAGGAAGCAGAGAACACCAACAGTGCAGGGGGTTCCAAATGCACTCGTGGTTCCTTCACACAGGCTGGAAATGACATACCACTCAAGAGACAACTTCTGTCTATTCTAAGATCTTTTAAATCATTACCATTTTTATATTATCATGAGTCTGAGAAATTCAGGCTCCAGAAAGTTAGTGTGAATATAAGGTCAAAATGTCTCCCTGAAAGATGAGGGTCATCTATATCTATCTGAAAAGCTGAAAAACATGAAACAAAAGATGAACACGGAAAAAAAATGGAAGTGATACAAGACCATTTAATTTAGACAAGATTCTTAACATTAAGAAATAGAAAACAGAGCTAACCATCAGGGATAACTTCCTGCTTGTGAGAGACATTAAAGTGACTCCAAAGGAAACATTTGGGATGTTAAAAAACTGAGTGAACAAAGAAGAAAGAAATATACTGCGTAGAACAATCCTCCAGTTGCAGGGCAATGAACTGGATGACCTAATAGCTATTTTCCATTCCTTACATCTGTGATTCTGTGATTCTAAATATATATTCAGAATTCAAGAAGAGGCAGTGAGACAGTAAAGGCATTGAAGAACATAAGTGGAAAGTTAGTGACAGATGAGGTTGATTCTGCTGCAGGCTTAAATGAATTCCTCACCTCATTATTCACTGGGGTGGGGAAAAAAAAAAAATTAAAAAAAAAAAAATTAAATAAAATGGAAGGTAGCATCTCCGGGACTGAGAGACATTCTCCTGGAGGGGAAAGTAAAATGTTAAAAGGCTTTACTATTGCACTGGAGAAGATAATAAGGCAATTAGGACTGTTACATTTGACAAAGCACCAGGCTCAGATGAATTGTATCCCAGAATCCTGAAGGAAGTAGCAAAGGAAATAGGAAAGCCTTCAGCAACGGTTTTTGACAGGCCACTAAGGAGTGTAGTCGTACCCAAGGTCTTAAGGGGTACTAAAGCTATTCCTAGACTCAAGAAAGAACCAAGGGAAGATTCAGGGGACAAGCCCTCTAAGTCTCATTTCAGTTGAGAGAAAGATATTGGAAATATTGCTAAGGGACCATGTTGAAGTAATGTTAATATATAATTTGATGCAGATAACAGGGAAAATCATGAAAAATCTGCACGAGAGTTTAGCATGTTATGGGAGTAGACCACAGTGAAAAGACTGACCTCATTCATACAGTTGTCAAGGTGGAGTAAAACGGAAAAGACTCTGGTATGAACCGGTGGGAGTACGTATTTTCAATTCAGCTGGATGTTGCCTTAAGGGTTGCCAAAGTAGAGCTACTTTAGAAGTGCAACATTACAAAAAAAAATATAAAAGCTAAAAGGGAGTAATGCAGTAATGCATCCTAGTGGTTAAAGGCATTTGAAGAGTTTGGTTACTGTGGTTACATCTACATTACAATCTCGTCTAGGGAGATCAAACCGCAATAGCTCTAAACTAGCTAAGCTAAGTACTACTACCAATGCAGTCAGGCAGCACCGAGCTCAACTCAGGCTGCAAAGCCTGACTGACATCGGGCTAAATACTTCAGCGTGATCCTGCCTACAATCGACTGTTATCACAACTGCATTACCCCAACCAGGATTAACTAGTGTAACGCTAGCTGAGGTGAGCCCGTAAAAGCAGTGCTATCTGCAGACATGTTCCTAGACTACCGGTCCTTGGTCTTTTCAATTTGGTGAATCTTTCTTTGAAGCTTAAAGAAAACAACGCTACTTAAATCCTTTTATGTCTGCAGATGTAAACTGGTAAAACAAATCATGAGAACTGTATTCCCTAAAACATAAATAAGTCATTAAGATGTACTGTATCTTGAGCCTATCAGCTCAAGTCTTTCATTATCTGTAGTTTGTGACTGTGCCCACACTCCTTCAGGAAAATGTCTTCTCTTTGTCTTCATCCTATAACACCATGGTTTGCCTCTCACCCTTTCCTTTTCCTTACCCACCTCCAGATTTCCCTTCAGGAATCCCTTGGAAACCTAGACTTAATCCCTGACTCAATCTGTAACTGTGGACAACTCATAAAAAATTCAGACCTGTGGGACATCCTAATCTGTTATTCCTTTGTTACAGGGTGTTATAACCTGCCATATATGAAACAAAATATTATTTCAGAAAATGCTGGGGTTTTGTGTTTTAGGCCATCAAGTAGCATGTAGTGTTTTAACAGTTGGCAAACGGAAGGGTAAAGAAAATAGCCTTTAACTTAGCTTAAAGAGCTCAGAAAAAAAGGAGACTGGCAGCTTGATCCACTGAAGGCAAGAAGAGCTGTGTCTTTCTAAAGAATATAAGATGCCAGGTCAGGTAAAAGTGGACAAAGAGGATTTTTTTCTGGTGTCACTCCTTTTATTCTAACCTCCTTTGCACCCACAACAAATTTTTAGCTGCCCAAAATGAGGATATCCCACTTATATGGGGAATCCCCATAAAAAAGGCCAAGATTTTTTGGGGGGGGGGGGTGACTTAACGTTCAGTTTACTAATTGTAAACCTTGCGATGAGGTGAAAGGTTGTGGGGAAGTTAGAAATGGCATTGTTATTAACAGGAATTTTCTCATTAGCCTGATCAGGATTTTTTCACCTCTTTGCATCTTTGAAGGGCTTTTTAGTTCACCTCTCAGCACTCCCTCCTTCCCTTCCTCACTCCCCTCCTCCCCCTCCATTTTTTCTGTTTTGTTGTCAGGTTTTTGTTTGCTTGTTTGCTTGGTTTTGGAGTAGGTGCCAGACATTTTAGTCGAGAGCTGGCTCTAAGGTCTGCAGAAAGCAATTTTATTTTGTTTATATGATTGTAAACACCTGTTCCAGATGGACAATTTAGGGGATTGTTTGGGATTTGGCTTTTGTGGCACTTTGCCCTGAACAGAGCAGAATATTTCTAAGAACTGTCTGAGCTGTGTCTTTTCATCCAGCAGACACAAAAGGCTACCTCCTGAAGGTAAAACTGAAGTCAACAGGGTCCCACCGGTGTGACTAAAAACATCATTTGGCCCAGAGCTTTCTTCGTATTCACAGGGACAGATTCTGCCTGTGGATGCATATATGCCACTTTCAATGAAGGCAGCTGAAGTTGTGCGGAAAAAGAGAAAGAAAGAGGAAAAAAAAGAGAGAGACAGAGAAAGACAGAGACATTCCCTAGTGCTCTTGTGAGCTTTCAGCTTTGTAGCAGAACCTGTGCAGAAGGATTAAAAGGATATAATATGTAGCATGCAGAGGGATGACTAGGGGGCATGAAACCATCTGCAAATGTTTGAAAGATGTTTGCATTCCCCTTAGGCGTGAAAGAAATTACTTCCTATGTTACCAGAGAATTTTCCAAGAAATAGTGGGTCAAAGTTAAAAAAGGGAAACTTAAAATAAATTTCAGGGAAGTGTTTCTGACAGTGAGATTGTCTGTATAGTTTTTAAAGGAAGAGCAAAATCACAGGCAGTAGGCAACGCAATACTTGAAACTTTCGTTGCCTAATCTCACCAGGGTAACCCAGATGATCCAGACTTCTTATATCATCTGGGAAGAGAGCTAGGAACCTCAGAAGAAAGAGTTTGGCATTTAGTTTTCCTGGGAGTGGCCTAATGTGAACCAAGCACCCTAAAAACTCTGAACAGAGCTCCAAGTCTTTCTTTTAGCTGATGTCCTTCTAGTCTCATGACTCGTGTATTCTTGACTGCTCGAGGAACAAGACGGTCATCAAGATCAGGAAAGTCTGGACGCACTGGGAGTTCAATACTCAGGAGAGGTCAACTAAAGAAACTGTTTGACTGCATATTAATGACAAAAGTACAATAAATGAATAGATAAATAGCAAAGGAGAGAAAGAAGAAAAGCCTACAAGCAAAACTAAAAACTGCCAAAAGTCACAAGACAGTGCTGGATGCCCAGGTGGTCACACTGAAGGTTGTTTGTACGGGTACCAGACAATCAGTGGGTTGTGTGTGCCGATGGTAAAGGCAGCTCATGGCTTGCAGGACAGGAATAAGAAACGTGCAGGTAGCAGAGGGGAGAAGAGTGCAGTCAAAAAGTGGAATAAGTTAACAAGATCAAAAGCAAACTAAGTGAACAAGATCAAACCATACCCCAGAATCCACAGGACTGATTTTCCCTGCTCAGATAAGGAGATTGCCAGATCTGTAGTTTGATAGCAATGACCAATAGATTCTCAAAGACACTGAGGAGATTAAAATAAAAAACAAAAAACAAACAAACAAAAAAAACAAACCACAAAGCAACAACCAAAGAAACCCCATGTTATTGGAAGACTACATTTGCAGTAATCATAAACAACAGCTTTCTGGAGCCAGAAACCCAGATGACAGTAAGCATTCCCGTGTGTTTCCAGGATCTCCTTAAAAATAAGACTATAGAAAAAACAGTCAGTAATAAAAATCAATCAAAAAAAGAAAAGGAAAAAAAAGACAAAAAAAATCTGTAACAGTCATTTACTTTTAAAGGGGGACTAAAAAAAAGGGATTAGTTGAAAAAACATCAGGAGTATGTAACATCATAAATCGTTTGCAAGTGGCACTAGACAGTATTTTAAAACAATATACTCAAGATATACAAAAAAAAACCAAACAAAAATCCACCTCCAAATGGATGGGGAAAAAAGTGAGCAGGGTTAAACGGTAAAGGATTTTATTGGAAGTGAAAATCCTTCAGAAACATGGAATTTGTATCTACTTAAGAAAAACAGAAAAGCATATATGCCTCAGGAAGCTGAATATAGAATTGTAATAAGACAGGCAGAAAAGATTTTGAAGAACAACTTTTTAAAGGCATAGAAGCTAATTGTAAAACACATCAGAAGCAGGAATTTTGCTAGTGATAACCAGTGGGTGATCACTGTGCATAAAATACCATTCAGAAAGCACAAGGTCAGGTGATGTGTGTGGGAAATAAGCCAGAAGAACTGTCTCAGACTGACTGGACAATGACAGAGGTTTCAGAACAAATGAGTAAATTGAATATTAACAGTTTGCTCGGGTCTCTAATATGAGATTGCTCGATTAATAGCAGAGTTGTATCCCATCCCTGGAGGTGTTCAAGGCCAGGCCGGACGTGGCCTTGGGCAACCTGGTCTAGTGGGAGGTGTCCCTGTCTATGGCAGGGGGGTTGGAACTCGATGATCTTCAAGGTCCTTTCCAANATGAGAAGTGGCAAATCTACCAGCAGTCTTTAATCAGGGTTTCAGACTGATGAGGTGAACGGCTGACCAGTAATGTATATAGATGAGTTTCGGAAAAATTAAAAACAAAAACAAAAATCATGACAGTGGTAAATATGACATGCCTGGGAAACTTCAACATAATTTCTGTGTAGAGAATCTGTGTTTCAGAAGGCGCTCTTTGTGGATGCCTAAAAGAATGTGGAAAACAGTGACCCAATCTGTGCAGCGCTCTTCAATTTCCAAAAGCCATTAGCATGATCCTTCAAAAAAGCCTCTTAGAGAAACTGAGCTGTCTGGGTAAGAGGGAAGGTCCTCTTATGAATTAATACCCAGCATAAGATAGGAAATAAAAGGTAGGAATAAACGGTTAGTCTTCACAATGGAGAAAGATTACTGGAGAACCTGTGCTATTCAGCATATTCAAAAATGATCTGGAAAAGGAGGTAAATAGAGAGGTAAAAAAGGCTGTGGATGATACAAAATTATGCAGGATACTTAAATCTAAAGCTGACTGTGAGGACTTGCAGAAGGAGCTCATGGCACTGAGTGAATAGGCAATAAAATGGAAGATGAAATTCAATGTTGATAAGTGCACATAGGGAAAAAATAACCCTAACTATACATACACAATCACGGGCTGTAAATAAGCTATTACCACTCAGGAAAGAGATCTTAGAGTTACTGTGGATAGTTCTCTGAAAACATCAACTCAGTGCTCAGCAGCAGTCAAAAAGGCAATAGAATCGTAGGAATTATTAGGAAAGAAAAAGAGAACAAAACAGAAATCATTTTTATGCTACTATGTAAATGCACTCTGTGCTTGCATCTTGAATGCTGTGCACAGTTTCAGCCACCCCAACTCAAAAAAGATTATAGCAGGACGTGGAAAGACACAGAAAAACGTAAAAAAGACAATTAGAAATATGGACTGTCTCTTCTGTGAGAACAAACTGAGCTGACTCAGACATGGGTAGGTAATGAGGTAGTTATTGAGTGGGTAAACAGGGTTATATACAAATTATAGAGTGAAATGATTAAGCAACAAGTTTAAGCAAGAGGAGTTGCTTTTTTGTACATGGCATGCAAATAAACTTTGGCCTCTTTGCCACAAGATGAGGTTGAAGAGCAAATAATATAAATACATTTTTAAAAACACATTCCAAAAATTAACAAATCCAGCGGTCTGAAAGCAGTAGCCCATTCAGAAAACCCCTAGCACATTTGCTGTGTAGCCAGGTGATATATCAGGGAATGGACTGCTTCATACAGGTGTCGAGTTCCTATGGTTGTCCCTGAGCAGCCACTACAAGGAAATGTTGGAAATCAGAAAACAGACTTAATGGACCATTGGTCTGAGTCTGAATCACTCTTACATTACAGGAGACAGAAAGTGCTTCCCCCACGGATGGTCTGCAGTGTGGTGGTTAAGACACTGTGCTGGAAATTAGGAATTGTGGGTTAAAAACCCATCAAGGAGAGAAAGGTCTGGACCGCAGCTGCCCGGGTACGGGACCGAACACATCCACCTGTACCATCAAAAGGACTTAGCACTGTTTGGCTTCCCTTGTGGAGAACTGGAGATTAATGACCTAAATTAACCTGGGCTAAATCTGGGCTACAACTAAACATAGTTAAGAAAGTGGTGCCCTTCCTCCACCATTCATAAAGGATGCTTACAAGGAACCCACTGAGTCTTAGACATGTAGAAAATGGTAGAGAAAAGGCAGCCCACGTTGCTACCTGGAGTTTGGGTACTATCTGGACCAGCAGACTCTCTGCATCTGCATCTTTTGGGGGACAGTGCTGCAATCCACACATAAATTAAACACACCAGAGCACAGACCTCCTTCTTTTGACTTAATACAGGCAGCAGAAGTGGGCCACTATCCTACACATAGCTCAGCTAATAGACAGAACAACGTGCATCTCCCTGATCTGTTTTTTAACAGCAGAGCAGAAGAATGTCGGGATGCAGATGCTCCTCTGTTTTTCCAGGATCTGGATACTTTTATGTTGTGTTCCCAGACCCCTTCTTACCATCTCTCCCTGCCCTTCCCCACCTGACTCCCTGCCTACAACCTAACCTTCCTCAATGCACAGAAAATTGTCCCCTCCGGTACCAGTTGAGCCGACTCCTCACCCTCCAGATCTAAGAGGGGAAAAAAACAAACTTGGAAAAAACAAAACAAAACCAAGAAAAAAAAAAAAGATAAATAAAAGGCTACAACTTTTTCACAATGTCAGAGCATGAGGAGAATCAGCATCGAAGTCACAGGAGGCCACATTAACAAGAACACTGTTTTACCATCATATCTCTGACTCCTCTTTACAGTTAAACAGATCAGAATTTTTCTTTGCACAAAATCCTGTCTCCAACCCCAGCAGCAGCATGATCAGAAAGATGTAGATGTGCATTGCCTGAACCTTCCCTTTTAAGATTTCATCTATTCTTCTTAACCTGTTGGACCTCCTGCCAAAACTGTACATGAAGCTGCACCAGAGACAAACTACGCATACAGTTTCCCTGCAAACAGGATACAAATAAGCAGTTAAAAAAAAAAAAAAGGCAAACACAAAACAAACAAGGAGCGTGGATTTGCCTTTGCATGCTCCTGCAAGGCTGCGTGCAGGCTCAGCTACTGTTTTGCAAGAATAGCTTTCATACATAATATAAGATCAGAGATCTCTGGGGATAAGTTACGCCTCATTACATTTTCAATACCATGATCCCTCCGAGACACTACCTTATAGTGTCTTGAATAGCCCTAGTGTTTAAGTTCAACAGTGTTGCCTGGTAGGCCACTTCACACATTTATGTTCTTTTGAATAGAAAACTGTTCCCTCACATGTCCTCCAAATGCTTTTTTTTTTTTTTTAATTTCCATTTTTACTTCCTTTGCTCTATTATCTGTGCATGGCTGAAAATAATAACTTGGCTTGACATACTCTGTATCATTTAGATTTTAAACTTCCCCCTCACTCTCCCTAATTCTAAGCTACTGTCGGTTTACAGGTTTTTTTATCCTGCATTCATATCATAGTTCATTTCTCAGTAGTAATAGAATTGGTTTCCTTATCCCTGTTTTGAAGTATTACAAAATACTTACACTGCAGTGGCCAAAACCACAAAATAATAGTTCAGCAGTGAGCACACTAGAATCATAGTATTTCACTCAAGTATTTTCTTTTTTTCCTATACCGTTCCTCACCCTTCATGAAGCTGGAAATAAGCCTGTTTCCTATGGATGTAATTTAAAAACAAATAAAACTTTTATGTTAGGAAATATAGTTTTGCACAGATATGCAAAAAAAAAAAAAAGTCTAACATCTAGGAACGTGCATTTATATTGTGATTTTATGATCACATCCTACACCTATGTGGTGCTTTGGAGCTAATACAGACCATAAAAGATGCATAAGGGCTTATTTTCCATTCTCTTGAAGCCTATGATTGATGAGGTACCACACTTTTAATAGTGGTCTGAGGAGAAGAGAGAAACACAGCGAACTCAGGCTCCATCTCCTCCCCGTCCATCCTCTCGGCAGCCCTGTGCGCTGTCGGGGAGCGCCTGGCGCACCCCCCTGCCGCTGTACCGCACACCCGGCCGGGGGGGACACACCATCCTGCCAAGGGCTCGCTCCGCTCTCCGTCACTGCAGCTGGAGAGGGGACAAATCTGGTTTAGTCATAGCCAGGGAACATGTTAGAGTGGTAGCCCTGTCTTTGAGCAGAGCTGTGGGACATCTACAGAGTAATTGCGCTGAGGTCTTTAAAAGTCACCTCTGCTGGCATACGTTCTGACATGTGAAAAAACCTCCTGTGCTTTAATCACTGCTTATTACACTAATATTAATCACATTTTGTTGCCTTTTCCCTTATCTGTCTGTTCTATCCATCTTGTTCCTCAACTCCCAGATAAAATCTTAAGCTCTTTTGGGGAAGATGTCACCTTTCGCATGCACATTGCCTAGAATTACAGAGCCCCAAATCCTTGATTTGGATCACTGGTGAGTAAGAGTATGTGAATGACGCATGCAATCAATAGTTAGATAGAGTTAAGGGAAAATGTTTCTCCCTTAAACTTGAAAGAATGTCTGGGCAGTAGTTTGGGTGGATTAATCACAAAAAAAAAAAACCAAACAGGTTTGAACTATGCTGAAACTAAACATTAATTTAGCAAATGTTTCCCACTCAGCTAAAAACAGACACTGTTTTCTCAAAATGTCAATATGATTCATTTTAATGCTCCCTAAATGTTTTGCCTTTTCAGGCCAGATTAGCCAGAGGCTTTAGATGGCTTTCACAAGGCCAGTAAGGACTGGATAAAGAAGTCTTTATATGCTCTACTGTACTATTAAGGCACGCATTTAAACTGCCTCCCATCCTGAGTCAATGAGCTTTCCTGTTTACCACCGTCATGATTAAATGAAGTTAAAGTTGAGATTGGGATTTTCCCAATCTCTCCAATTCTATTTACTGTAAAGTATTTATTCAATGAAGCAAGGAATAGGGTGATCCTCCCCTTTCCCCTGTTCCTCTTCCAACAGAATCAATTAATCAAAATTTTATTTTCACTTTCAGATCAATGCAAACATAAAATTTATTGGTTTGGTCATTTCACTTCAGAATGCTAGCTATGCTTTAGAGGAGTAATATATCCCTCTCAAAATTAGAACTGTATCCTGAAAAGTCATTAATCCACAGATTATATATATACACACACACACACATCCAAAACAGGTGTGACATAGTGAGATTATAGTTGGTAGGGCAAGTGGAATTGATGAGTTTTTAATCAATTATTTGAAAGCAGAGAGAGCATTAATAATAAAGGGACTGTCTCTGTCGAGATCGTACAAAATTAAGTGTTCCTACAACTTGCTAAACCCTTTTGCTCCACTGTCAATCAGCTTGAAGACATTCACTTAGAAAACAAGAAAAAAAATTAAGTTGTATTTGGACTTAAAAAACCATCTCGAGCCCATGCCTGTGATATGCTTCATAATTTGTTTGCTGCATAACATGACGGTTGCATGTTTCAGTGAAACTGCAGTTACACAGTAGGTCTCATCTCTTCTCCAAAAGCCCTGTAAACACAATACATTTCAGAAATGGCTTACTTCTATAGGGTCAGAGTCACAAACATGACTCTGTCAATGGAGTAAGTGTGAGGCTGCTTTTGACCTTAATCTGAGGGCAGTAAAATGCGTTTTCATTCTTCTTTTTAAAGTGGTACATGTGAACAGTTTAGGAGAAAAGAGGGGGAAAAGTTAGGTATAGTTTGCAAAGAAAGGAGCTTTTTGTTGGTGTTTTAAATTTATCAACTAACTGCAGTAGCTGGAAAAAAACAAGTTTTAAAGCATTCTAAGTTTTTCCAGTTTTGAACCAGAGACACCAGCCTTCCAGCTAAATACACGTAGAGAACAGCTGCTTTGAGTTTAACCTGATTTTAATAATCAGTTAAAACCACTGTGAGAAAAAACAGTTGGTACCTGTGGAGCAGGAAAAGGAGGCATGGTAGCTACCAAACATTATAAAGTTCAATTCAGAAGAGTGGTCCCTGAACCTGTACTTAGCTGGAAAGTTCCTGCTAATAAATAATATTATCTTTCTTACAAAACTTTACTTGGTTATATCCTTAAATAATCATGCCTACAATGACACTGTTATTTTAAGTCAGCAGGTGAGTGAGGTCCATGTATCTGCACAGCAGGTTTGGCAGAGAAAACTTCCCCAAGCATCTGTCTGTACAGTGAAGGAGGCATTTCACAAGTGAAGCGATTTAACATTTCCACACTGCAGCCAAGCCCTTACGGAAATCCCCAGAAATTTAATGGAGAACCTTATATTTAGGTACATTGGAAAGCATATATTGCTAATTATATCCTTCCTCCAGAATTCTAGACAGACCTGTAATAGTATCTTTTTTTCATCCCACCCCATAGAAGCCTCCTGATTTTCTCTCTTAAAGACAATAGGGTTTGGCTTCCTAGGTAACACCGTACCTAGGATTGAAAGTGGTTGTGACGGTGCTTGTGATTCTGGTTCTCAGGAGCTTCTTAGTCATGTTGCATATCATAATGGCCAGAATACAGAATGGTCTCTCAGCCCCATGTCCTGAAACTGTTTTACCTGGTATGGGAGAATTTGGGTTTCCCTGGACCAACATAAAGGAAGGCAACTCTACGTCCCAATGTGGGTATCATTTTCTGGGAGACATGCATAGTTTGCTGTCTTTTCTTTATTATCATATAAATATTTTTATACAAATAGAGCAGATCCTATAAAAATATGGTCCTCTCTGCTGCCAGAATTAGAGACCTGAAGTCTTGCAGTCCTTGATAGTAGGTGGTCTCTGCATCGTGAACTGTTTACATGGCACAAAAAGCCTAAATCTCCAGTATTAGCATGTAGATGGAGATACCTGTGTACTGAATAGTTGGACTCATGCCACCATCTCATTTTACATAAGCCATTGAACTGTTCTCTCCTTTTAATGTGTTCAGTCACAACTGACGACCTCCAGGGAAAACTCTTCAATCCCATTAGCTATCCAAGTCCCAGTAGAAGCCACTATCCTTGAAGAAATCACTTCATCATACCTCAGCTGTGTAACTCCAACAGCATCTGCAGATCCCACTACCAGCATGTGACAAAAATCCAGTGAGTAGCATTAAAGGCTAATTTCAAGACAATGACTGATATCAATGATTTTCCAAGTAAAAATTGCTTGTTCTCAGTCTCCTGCTGGGGATAACTCACTTGTTCTTCCTCTGCTTCCTCATTTTCCCCATCCCAATTAAATAACCAACCTGGTGCAAAAAGCAATTTTGATTTTGGTGTTGTTTTTTTTTGCACTGACTAAATGAAAATGGGTTTAATTAGAGCATCCAGTACATGCCATATGCAGGGCAGGCGCATCTGAGGCAGCTGCAGCAATAGCTCCTTGTATTAACATTTCAGAAATCTCTAAAAGTGGGCAAATACACTGCCCTTCACTACAACAATTATTATCTAATAGCTTACTTCATCAAATGCCATGTAAAGGGTAAATGGGAAAATCATATATTATAGTGTGAGGGATTAGTGTTTGTCAGTCACAAAAATAGACTTAAATCCCACAATTCAACTGAAGAACCAATTCACATGGCCCTGCTTCAGAGTTTGAAAGGAAGCCATTAGAGCAACTGCAATATTACCTCGAATTTACATCCCAGCACAAATCTCAGCATGTTTTGCAAGTAACATTATCTCTACTTTAAATAGGGGGAAACTGTGCCCATAACAGATGACAGAAAGCAGTGCAGAGCTTCTCAAACTGCTGCCAGCTCAAGACAAAAAGTATTCGTGATCAGGTTGACTTACTTGAGAAAAACACCGTGCAACGCAGCTACACAGATTTCAGATGCAAGCAGACTCTGGGCAAAGACAGCCTGAGTTTTTCTGCACCATTTTCCTTAGCATTAGCAGTCTGTGGTTAGCTCATGCAGAACCAGCTCAGGTAGATGAGGCTACATCTACCAGGTAACCACACCAGAGGGCAACTGCAACCTCAAGGAAAACATCAGACTTCAACTCAAGATTTCTGAATCTCAAGAAATTATGGCTTCAAACTGGAAGAGGGCAGGTTTAGATTAAACGTTAGGAAGAAGTTTTTCACTTTAAGGGTGGTGAGGCACTGGAACAGGTTGCCCAGAGAGGTTGTTGAGGCCCCATCCCTGGAGGTGTTCAAGGCTGGACGTGGCCTTGGGCAACCTGGTCTAGTGGGAGGTGTCCCTGCCTATGGCAGGGGGGTTGGAACTCGATGATCTTCAAGGTCCTTTCCAACCTAAACCATTCTATGATTCTGTGATTCTATGAATCCTGAGCAAAAATTTTGATTTCTTCTGGGCTCAGATTAAATTCTGTGGTCTCTAAAAGCCTGACATCTTCCCATGACATAGCTGTGAAGAGATGGTGCTGGTTGGCTCCAGCTGCCTCCAAGGACGGATGGGGGTGATTAAGATGAAGGAGAGGGTATTGGTGAAACAGGCAACAGCTGCAGAGAGAGAGAGACAGGAGCTCAGCGTGGAGCAGGCGTGGGAGAGGAAATGTATTTAAACTAAACTGCTGAATCTTCTGAGAGCTGTTTCTTCTTTTCTAGAAACTGCCACCGCTGCTGAGCAAATTCATCAGCTGAGTGACTAATGGGAGAAACCCTGAGAGGCGGAGGTACAACTGAGCCAAAACTGCTTCCCATAAAGCCCTATTCAGTGCCTGTTTGTCTCATTTATTACTGCATAAAATATCTTTCATGGGAAAGTGACTGACAATTATACTTTCTCCATATATCTTTGCACTCTGCGTTGTCTTCACAAAAATAGGTAGCCTATGTATTCAGCCCCCTTCCTTCAAAAGCACCTCTTTTCTTTTTTCCATTACTTAGTGAAAGAAAATGTCATTCTTCTGAATTTTTCATATAACTCTTTCTAAAGGGAGCCACTTCTTATTTTTCCATGCATCATCGGAAGTGATATCAGCCTCAACTGCAGCATAAATCCACAACCAGGACTTTCCATTCCCCAGAAAAAGAGGAGGAGCAGATCAGAGGCTGAAGTGCCTTCTGTTGCCATAGAAATCAGGTAATGAGTGACCTCATCTCTTCATTTTGCTCCAGGAGCAGGGAGTCACAGTTTCCAGGCCTGTGAAGGGAGGACTCGGCCAGTCCGTCACCATGCAGCCAGTGAAATCAGCTTTATGGTGCCTTCTGTCACTTGAGGTTTTAAATCTCTAAGAGGGTACAACCTGCAGACAGGTATTTTGTTCTCAGAATAGGAAACACACGGGCTATTTGCTGTATTACAATATCTTTCCCTTTTTTTTTCTGTTGCTGCTTGTGACCTTCTGTATTTCCACGATGCCTCCTGTTTTGAACTTGGGTTTCCAGTGGCTTTTGCCTGTCTCTGATCTCCTCGTTTTAGAGTCTATCTTATCTACATCACTTGATTTTGTACGTTTTCTTTTGCTTTTCATTGAGAACAGAAGGCAAGGTGATGCACTAGACAAGACGCTGCACCGAGGTTTAGAAGACTTGAATTAAATCTGGCCCAGTAAGTTATTTTATCTCCCTGACGTGTCCTTGTCTGTTCAACTGGGACTGTAAACTGCCCTGAGCAGGGACGTGCATCCATTGCCTATGTCTGTACCATCATTATGAAGAAGGTCTCAATTGCACCTGCTGTCTGTGGGCACCGTGCAATCAAAGTGGACGCACCACCAAATGACACCCAAACAGGGCAGGGCTTTCCCTATGTGGTAGCCACTGATTTCTTCAGAAAATGAACATTTTTTGAATGTCAAAGGAATATTACACTTTCTGTAAGACTGCAACATGACCCCTAAAAAAACCCTCTCCCACCTTTGCTTTTTGCCTCTGGACATGTCTGCATCTCACCAGAAACTTAAGGCTGTGCCTATGGAGAAAGTGAGATAGATATCAAATTTAACAGACCGTGACTGCAAGCTTCAAAATTATAAGCTCAAAAAATCATATTAACCTGTAGTAAACAAACTCCTCATTGCGGACACCTACAAGCAGTGCCGGGTGGTTTTTTTTAGGGTGCGATATTTTGCAGGTGGGCTCTGAGAATAAGCTGATAGCAGCTATTGAAGCCACGAGTATGATTAGGCTGGCACCGCACGCAAACTAGCAGCACTTAATACACCCAGCTACTCGGCAAGGCTTATTAGCTAGGACCTGACCCAACGCTCTATTCACGTGGGTTCCAGTCAGTTTTGACTGCAAGGAGAGCTTGTTTGTTTCCTCCTGCAAAATACAGGATAAATAAATTCGCGGTCACCTGGTACTACAGAGGGAGTTCGTGGGTTGGCCCCTGGTCAGTTAATATGACAGTACATTAGTTTCAAGAAAAAAAATGGTGGACAACTTGAAATTAAAAAAAAAAAAAACAAAAAACACCAAACCAAGGCTCAAAGAAAACTTCCAATTAAATTATGCAAATATGAAAGGAAGTTAAATATTTAGATTTTTAAGGATATCTTCAAAATACCTCCCCTGAGAACAGTAGAATCTGTACTAAAGGGCCTAGCAAATATTTTAATTTTACAGAAGATTTCTTGGATTGAATGCAGTACACATTTAAATGGGCTGTGACAAGTAATTCAGGAGTTTCAGTGTACCATATGACATATTTTATTTTTTTTATTACTACTGACATGTCAACAGATTTGAGGAAAACATTTTTTTAGTAAGCACAGCTGCTATCAATTTGGATAATGATAGTCCATCACCATTTTTTGTGTGTACAAACAAAGGGAGTGAATGTTCATGCAAAACAGGGAGTCTGTATTATTCCCATTCATAAACCATTTGCAGACTGTACAGGGTCAAGACAAAATTATTATTTGAGTTGCTGGCCTCAGCAGTACAGATGCAGAAATAGAATACTTTTTCTGGTCTTGGTAAATTTAATTTCTGTGAACTCTCTCCTCATGATATCATATACAAATAATAAATAGACACCCTCAGCGTTCCTATCACAGTAACAGCACATCCTGCCAGCATAGCCATTCGCTGTATATTTCCACTGCTCCACTTTTTATATCGCTCTATTTCTGACTTTCTCAGTCTGTCCACCCAAGATCAATGACGTTCCTGCACGATTGTTGCTAGTGGCTGCTCGCTAAAAATGTAGCTGGGTAAGCTAATTTTCTTTCTTTCCTTCTTCATTACTCTGCAGCAAAGGTTTAAGTGTAAGATTCTTCATCTATCTCCATACCTGTAGGTAGTAAATTTTAAGGCTAATGGTAAGAAAATGTGAATATTTATGACACTTCCTCATTAGCACAAAACTTGGACTGAATTTCCCATGGCTCAATTGAATTACTTAAGCCTTATTTTAAAAGGCAATTGTTTATTTATGCAATTGCCTTGTGGAACTTCTGGCTAGTTGAAACTCTCATAGATTAAAATATTTTCAAGAAATACTGTTTTCCTCCTTTTCCTTTTCATATGCAGAAAACCTGCAAAAATTATGTTACCTGAGAATAAGAGCTTAGTCTTTTATGCTTGATTACAAACAATTAATTTTTATCTATATTTTAGACAAAATGTATAAAATGGTACAATAAATCCAAGATTTGTATCAGAATAAATTCCTAATCTTCCAGCAGTTGGATTGACTCTCCTTGACCTTCTTGCCACACCTTCCAAGGGGATACTGCAGGTGGAGGAAAATCTTTCCCCTTTCAAACTCTGGGTTTTCTAAATTTGGTTCAAAAACCATTATACTGAGCATGTAAAAAATGAATAGAAATTGAGTATAAAAGTGGAGAAATTCAGCTTAATCCTCTATGTAACTCACACCTCTGTTTTGGTTTGTGTTTTTTTATTTTTATTTTCTAAACCAAAATATTTCTAGCCAATTACTTTTTTTTCCTTAGAATACCTTTTCCCACAGAAGACATAGATGACCTATCTGAAAAATACCTATTTTTAAGCATGCTGAACTCAGTCTGTTTGTCAAACAGACCCAGGAGAGAAGTCTCCAGTGTATCTTTCCTGCATGGGAAAAGTAGTCTATGACATTTAAAATATTGCCACTTCTTCCAATGAAGCATAACTCAGCCTACAAAAGCATCTAGGGACATAAATATACAGAAGTGGAAGATATCTCTTAAGTTCTGAAGCATCTTCCTGTTCAGGTGACCATGTCATATAATCTCATTAAAAATACAATAAATTCCATTATGAAATTATTTCGCATTTTTATTCTCATTGCTCCTATGGGAAGGCTACTTCAGAACTTCCTGCCTCTGGTGGTTAAAATCTTTCTGTTAATATCCAGATTAAATTTATCTAGGCCCCATGAGAACTTATGTGTCTTTTAAACAACTTTGGGCTTCAGTTTTAGTTTCTTTTGAGTGTGGATGTAACCTTTATTGTGATCAACTATAGAACAGAATAAAATTCCAGATGGAACTTCATTATGGTAGTTTTCAATGTCAATATACTCTTCTGCAATATTTGGATATGTTTCTCTTGATCAATGCAACAAATATATTTGACTTTTTGACGGATTCATCACACATTCATGGTCATTCAGTCATTCTAAAATCATCTTGTAATCCCAGGATCTTCCTTTTCTTTGCTGATTCTTACTGATGGGCCTCTAGTTTTCACAAAAAAATTCTTGCTAGAAGTTCCAGTAAACGTATAACTTTAATTTACATTGTACACTCATAGTGAGACTATTTCTATTACACAACAGGTCTCAAGGTCAGCCAGTTCTTTCTGAGAGATTTTTATCTTCCTCTGTATTACGTCTCTTTTTTCTTATCATCCCATTTTTAACAACCTCTAAATTTTTTCACAGACAACATTAGTTAAAATATTTAACAAGATGAATCTGAAAACCAGTCCACAAGAAACATCAACAGCAGTTTCTCTTGACACCACTACATTATCCTTCAGCACAGCCAAATGCCCTTTTATTTGAATACCTCAAAAATTACTCTAATCTCTTTTATTCAGCTTAACTAATATTTTTCAAGCAGTGCTTTTATCTAAACAAATTTTGACTGCCTGCAGGTTCCTTCCACTTCCTTTCTGGCTACAATGGCAACAGAGAGAGGCTAGACAATTACCTCTGAATAGACATCTAATTTCTGGATGGATGAAGTTAAATGAGATGAAGACAATATTATTACCTGAAATTGTGTTACCCCATTCAGATAGAGCATTCAGATTGTGTACTTGTTGCCTATAAAAGTATATGTTCTTCTTATCTATACAATAAGACCTGTTTATGAAAGTGATTTTGCCATGGAATGAGAAATAGTAAACTAGATTATGCAGTACCATGTAAAATCCCTGAAATTGGTAGCTCAACAAAGGAAATTATATTCATGATATTAAACTGGGTAACAAAAATTTAGGGAACTGTAATATTTTTTTACAAAAAATAATTTTAAATTTGCTCATTTTTTTCCCATTACATTGGTCACAATAATGTTAATTTTTGCTTTTTTGAAAAATATTGGAAAATAGGTGCTTTGCTTGAAACAGTTACCAAAATTATTATTTTATATACAAATTTTGTGTATTATTGTGTATTTTGTTTATTGTTTGGGTAACAATCAGAATGGGTCAAAAATGTCAGACAAATTAGTCTATTATACTTTCTTCTAAGCCAAACAACTAAAATCTTTTGTGAGATTTTTGTCGTTAAATCCGTATCTTTACAAATATCTCCATGATTTAACATAGCAAAAGGGCCTTCATACCTTTCAAAAGAGAACCTAGAAGAAAACATCCATTGTTTTGTTCAAAGAGGTGCTAAAATAGCATCTAAGCAAAAATATTTGACATATTATGGACATTTTAAAGCTTAGAGACTCAATCAAATTACTGTGACAGTCAAGTTATTATGCATTGCGTATGTCACAAGAGCTATCCATATGCATGCTCTTAGCCAGTGGTAAAAGAATTTTTTTTTACTTAGCTTAGCCTAAAAGTGCAAGAAAGCAGCAGGAAACCTTTCTCCTTCAACAGACACTGTATCGTACCTATACTATGTACTTCATATCTAATGAACCCAGTTATATTATCTAACTCAGAAATACCAGCTGTGATCCCAGAGCTTAATTCTTTTTTCCTTGTATTCTTATTTCTGAAGGAATGTTTTCTTTAATGTCTGAAAGAAATAATTGAAGAGTAGCTGTTGAATATGAGCCAGAAAAAAAATTAAGAAGTAATTGTGATTTCTTAAATTCATTTTATTCAGATAAAGAGCTCACCTTGTTTTTTAAAGATACTGAGTTCAATTCATTTATACTGACCTTAAGATTTGCCCGAATTCAGCGGTACAGATCCAGGCACATAAGCTTTGATTATTTAAGTAGATAAATGTGGATTTTAAGTTCCAGCTTTAAGTTTCAAAATGCTGGTCTAAATTCAAGGGCATTATTGAAAAAAGGGATCCCAAAGGTATTAATCCCAAAGGAGCAGAATAATTTCCACTGCTATACCTAATATTAAAATAGATACTACTACTGCTTTTACTACTGCTAGAAATAATTGAAGACAGAAAAACAGGGTCCAAGCTTAAGCACTAGTATTTGATTGTCCAGCATCACATTTTTGTCAGCTAGCACTCTTCCAAATAGTGCACAGGCATTGATCAGAGGCTAACACACAAGAGAAAATTTCTTTGTAGGCAGTAAGACCAAAACTGCACCAAGGTAGTCTCATTTTCTTTTTAGGGTTTGCCACCTGTCCCCTGCAGACTTTGCATCCTCAGATATTTCCACATGACCTCATGCTACAATGTAGGACATGCAACACTTATTTTCCTGCTATGAAAACATCACTCCAACAACTTGCAACGCAGCCCTTACGTTATTTCAGGCACTTTCAAGCAGTAGTGACTTTTACAGTTTTTATGGTGTGGGTCTCAACAGAAAATATTGTGGTGGACATTATTGTTGGGGAGGGGGCACAACACAAAGCAGGGGTAAGAGAGAAGTAACATGCAAAAAAAAAAAGGGCAGTAGATCTTATTCGTCATTTCTGCAAGATAATACTAACAAGATAAGACTATTTAGATGTTAATGGAAACCAGAAAAGCTGTCCGTTACCTTGCAAAGGATCTTGAAGTTTTCACACTCAGCCTGAGTTGTCACATACCTGTCTCTGCAAGTTTAGGGATAGCCAGAAAAATCTTCAAGAGCTACACAAATGCACAAGAACTCTGCGGTGCATTTACTGAACTTGTTTTTCAAAGCAATAAATCTGCTTAGACCAATGTCATCATAAAAAGTGGGGCTGAAGTATGCATACTCACAGCGAGGTCTCACCATTCACATCTCGAATGACATCTCAGAATACAGGCTGTGGGGGCCTTCTAACGTGCTCCTAAACATCTTTTTCATGCTTATCTCAAGTTGCCCCATGCCCATTTCTTCAAGCTTGGCATAACCAGGGAAATGCCTTTTGAAGAGCTGGTATGTAGGTACAGTGTGCCTCCTGTATGGTGTATACCTCCTGTACTGGCTTGGTGCTGCTATGCTCACCATCCACACTTTGTACAAGAGGCAAGTGAGACTTGGAAAGATCTTGCCAAAGGATATAAAATTCTGGTAGGGATGGACCCCACAACTCACAAGAGGTTTCTCTGAACTCCTCTGTGACTCCATTGGTTTCATAGAATCATAGAATCATAGAATGGTTTAGGTTGGAAAGGACCTTGGAGATCATCTAGTCCAACCCCCCTGTCATAGGCAGGGACACCTCCCACTAGACCAGGTTGCTCAAAGCCCCATCCAGCCTGGTCTTGAACACCTCCAGGGATGGGGCCTCAACAACCTCTCTGGGCAATCTGTTCCAGTGCCTCACCACCCTTAAAGTGAAAAACTTCTTCCTAATGTTTAAACTAAACCTGCCCTCTTCCAGTTTGAAGCCATTCCCCCTCGTCCTATCACTACATGCCCTAGTAAAAAGTCCTTCCCCAGCTCTCCTGTAGGCCCCCTTTAGGTACTGGAAGGCCGCAATAAGATGTCCCCGGAGCCTTCTCTTCTCCAGGCTGAACAGCCCCAACTCTTTCAGCCTCTCCTCATAGGAGAGGTGAATTTCCTTGAGATGCTTTGAATTGCCTTGTGTTCTTATAAATAGATGCCAAAATTTCTATGGCAGCCTGAAGGCTCTGTAGTTTTAAGAAAGCAGAGGAAGCTCACAGGATGGATTTGTTGCCTCTATCTAAAACACTGAACAAAACAGGGCCGGGGAGTCTTCTCTGCTTTGAAGTACAGTGGCACAGACCTGCTATATCTGCACTGCTGAAGAATTGGCCCTGGGTTCCCTCTGGTCCCTTTAAGGAGCCCCAGTGGCTGTTGAGCATAAACAGAGAGTAACTTTAACTGAAGGGGAAAAAAAACACCCTCTTCTTGGCTCTTAGTTCTGTGTGTGATACTAACCGTCTCCTTCCTCCCACTCTCCCCAGAACTGGAGTCACCCCTAAATTTGGCCTCATTTCAGAAGATGAACTACAGCTGCTCTGGGATTATGCCATTGGCCACCTGGGCAGCCAGTTCCAGTGAACTGGGAAATTATTGATTAAGCAAATGATGAAAAGACCATAAGAAAATGCCAGAAGAGTGTAGTGGGAGATTTTACCTGCCTAGAAACAGATCAGAATAGAGCCTATAAAGTTGGAGATGTATGGAGCTTGATATATAAACATGCCATGATAGATTTGTGTGTGCATGACCCTTCGTGCTGCTCCAGACACACCTCACACACAGCTGTCTTAGCAGTGGGTTGCAAGACCCCGATAAGTTGGCTAGGCTGCACCACTCAGGCGGATGCACGCAGCTGGACTTGCGCATTTTTTATCTGCTGTGTTTTAGTAGCATAGAGGAGTCCAGCTAAAACCAGTTTTTATTGAAGATCTCCACAGCTTGAAACTGTTTTTCATTAAACCCCTACTTTTCTCTTTATAATTTTTTTATAGTGGAATACCTAGACAGAAACTGAGGTTGTGCTGCTGTGACTATCCCGGATACAATGGCTGACCTCAGCACATCCCCTTCTGCGATATTTGCTCCTGTAGAGCTCCCAGAAGAAAGTAATGCAATCTACTGCAATCAGCAGGAGCGAGGTGTTATGTTTCTGTAGCACATTTTTAAACAAATATGGAAGGCATGTTCATAGAAAAGAGACCAGATAGCCTTTGCTGGTTGAAAGCACAGCTAGTTTCACCATCACCATTCATCTGCACTAAAATATGAGACATGTGTCTTTTGGAAACCCTGAATGACCAGTTAGTCTTCAAAGTAACATTTTCTGTTTAGTGGGAAGGTCCAGGACTGAGACTTTCTTTTTAAATTGTAATGAGAACAAAAGATGAATGAAAATCAGCAACCCAGTCCAGACTCCCTCCTTAGGTGTTATAATGTGATACTGTTGAAACTATGACTACATGGTTTGGAGTTGTATACTATGCTCTGAGTTTACCGCCTACAGATGTTCATTCTCCTGGAACATCTGTGTTAGATGCTTTTTATTGGTCATCACATGTTGATATCTACAAGTTCATTTGGAGACTGTTTCTAGCATCTATAGGCCATTTTTTGCAAACATATAGGCCATTTTTGCAAACATATGTCTGTCTTTAAAAATGTCTTTTAAAAGGCCATCTAGTGCTTAAATGACTATTAAATATGGGGAACAAAGACTCAGTTCTGCAGAGCCTGACATACACTAAGACAAACAAATGGAACATAGGAAACAATAGAATCACTGATTACATATTTAGCCTTAGGAAGGTCAGCAGCATAAAAGCACAACAACTTTCATTCCAGAAAATGTACCCAGCATTATTGGCTTTGGATCATGTAGCTATAGGGGGTCTTTCCTATTGATTTTTGTCTCAGATTTGACTGTGGACTAGGAGTCAGACAGCTAACCTGCTACGCAAAGCTATAACTCCACTATGCACAGCCCCATTCAGGGTCTTTTCCTAGACGTAAAGGCTATTGACTATAGATCTTGTTTTCTGCTCCCCTGTGCTGTAGGGCCGCTGCTGACTACCACAGAGCTCTGGGCTGGCAGATTGTCGGCTATTTCTTGGGACAAATTCCAAATTTCAATTTCTTTTATTAACCATTTCAATATTTCTTTCTTCCATCTGGCTCTTATGCTTATACCCCAATGTGGTCTTTATGGGCTTTGCAGCACCTAGGGCAATACAGCTTTTCTTTTTGGCAGCCGGTAAGAGCTATGGACTCTTTGCCTGCCTTTTCTTCTGCATGTCATATTAGTATAAGCTAGTGTAATTGACTGTAGCTGGCATATGTTGCCAATGTTGTTCAGCTGGCACAGCGAAGGGACTTCCTGAAGAAAAGCGAATTTTTCCACGGTGTTTTCAAGTCTGCCCATGTAAACTTATAATTGCCTGGAACCTGTATGTTGGAGCAAGGCTCTGACCAACAGGCAAGCAGATCTCACACTGTTCTGACAGATGTAGATGAGCAGAGACTGCCAAGTGAGTGTATTTGCATCAGTTGTGTTAACTGGAGGCATAATTTACAGCTGAAAAGGCTACTTACAGTTTAGATAGCTTTAGGCTTCGGACTCTTTTGCTGCCTTTTAGCAGATTTTTTTTTTAAAACTCAGCACCTCTGTAAACTTTGACCTAGGTGATGTCTTGGAGTGGAACAGGGCATTATCATAGAAAAGTGCCTTGTCCCTTTTAAATGTGCCTTTCCTCTTTTCCCTCTTTTAATTCATCGCCTGAAACTAACCAAGACAATCTTCTGCATTCCTGCCGAGCTTCATCTGACGAGGTCAGCAGTCTTGTTCTCTGCATTTTTTTCTGCACAACAGGGGTACTCACAATATAGTGCGACCCCCCGGTAAGGGTGATACTACACGGATTCTTAAAAAGAAAAGCATGTGTGCCAATTTGGCTTGAATTCTTTGAACACATTGCTGGATTGTTAATGCAAGGGAAAAGGATGGTCATATAATCTGCCTGCATTTCACAACTGCTCCTGGTGCCACATGACACTACAGAGAGATTTCTTTACTAAGTCAGAGAGCACATTACAAAGGGTAAATGCGCTGAATTGGATTAAAAGCTGGCTTGTAAAGAGGAAATGGTTTGTGCTGGAAAAGAGCGGACAATTCAGGATGACGAACAGTAATGACAGGGTTGCCACAGCAAAGCTCAGTATTAATAACACTGACAATGATGCATATTAATAATAACGCTTTGCACTTCTATAACACTTTGTTTTTTCAGAGTACTTTACAAACATCTAATTAATCATTATCTAATTAAGAATGACTTTGAAAGGGACTGGGGGGGCGTGTATGAAAATATTTAAAATATGCCTTTGTTTGATAATGGCACAAAATAGGAGGAGGGCATCAGCCACAAAGGCACAGAGCATATGCATTCAAAATGTTTTGGATAGATGAGGTTTATGGTCTGATAATTGGCTTATGCAGTTCAGCATAGAGAAGTATAAAGTAATGAGAGAAGGGAGGATCAAAACTATCCACAGAGACTATAGCCTAAAATGAAGCACAATACAAACCAAGAATAGACTTGGACGTGATAATGGATAATGCAGTAAATCCCTCTCTACAGTGTTTGGCAGAAGCAGAAAAGGCCTTGGGATTTACATTGTATATATAATCAGTGTCTTTTTCTGTTAAATAGGGCAGTAATGAGACTGCACTAGGAATATTGTGCACTTCTGGTTTCCTTAAGCCAAATTGCCTACTAATTTACCTGTTGCGCAACCCTTTTAAAGTCATCAGAATTACAGGGGACATAATTTGACCTCCTATTATTAGTGTTGATCTTACTGCTAAAGAAATTCAGGGTCAAATCAAGATGTCATTAGTTATAGGTCAAGCCCACGAGCAGAGGAACAAGTGAGTATCTGCAGAAGCTGATATCAGTGCCCCATCCATCTCCTAAAACAGTGAACTGGGATCTGTTCTGAAGGGCTAAAGGGACCCCATCAGCTCACATCACTGTATCTCAAGCAAATGCAGAATTTTCTCCCCTCTGTAAGATTATGGTGACAGGAAAGTGTTAGAAAGGGACATGATCATACACAGAGCTAGCACGGTATACAACAGAGCATGACAGCTGATTCACAACTATGTAAATTGATATTCAAAGTCATTGCAAACCAAATGACACTTAAGTTTGGAAGATTAGATGGCTGTCTCCCTTGCTTTCACCTCCCCACACCTCACTCACTGAAATTCCTCTGAATATTGCAGGAACATTTGGTATTTGGAGGAGACAGCATATCTAATGAGTATCAGCTGAATCAAGTCTACTTATTATAGGAAGGACATTGCTGATAATGAAAAGGCGCAGCAAAGGCCATGCAAAATGATTAAGGGTCTGAGTGCATAAGTTATGAAGGAAGATTGGCTTATAGTAGAAAAAAAAGAGGCTATCTTAGAAGTATATATGACTCCGAAGGGATCAGATAGACACCAGCAAACTGATTAGAATAATAATTAATTTCTTTATAACACTGAAGTTTATGTTAAACGTGTGGAGGGGAAGTAGCTTTCACAAGAAGAAATGAAGGCAGCATTTCTTGGCAGAGGTGATGGTGGAAAAGAAACCCATAGAAAAACCGGCAATTAAGCACAAGGCATATGTTCTTCAACATACTCAGAAGTGCAGTCCCACATGAAATGAGTATGGTGGCTTGGTTTGTTGAAGGAAAAGGATCCAGTTTCTGAGCAAAAAATGTGTGATGTGTGCGACTTTTCTTGTTACACTCTCTAACTATCTCACACTTATGCAGGTTAATTCACACTTCTAGTCATGTATGCAATTAAAGAATTTATACCCTGGAGAAACAGTGGTGTCAGGTGGCTTTACCCACAGTTGAAGTATTGTGCAGATATAATTGCAGCTATCAAGGGACACTCATACATCTCAACCTCAGTTTTCCCTCAGCAGGTTACAATTACTCTTATCTTAGCTATTTGTGCTTCTGCAGGGCGTTGGTGGGAATGGAGTCTTAATGTATCAGGTTATGTTCAATAAATGGTTCTAGGTTCACTGCATGGTTTCACTCCTTACCAGCCCACTTCTTAATCACTGACCTCATTCCTGTTTCTACACTTCTAATTTGACCTCAGCAATTATTTGCTTTTCCAGAGGACCACACTGACTACTTTGGTGGTCCATTTCCTCTACTGTTGCTGTCAGGACAGGAAGCAAAATCTATATCTATGAAAGAATATCCATTCATTTCTTCTATAAAGCATGTGCTACAAAGCACCCCAAGTGTCAGATTCAAAACCTTAAGCACAAAAGACTATAAGCCTGGAGAACCGCCAAACCAACAGGGAGGGAACAGAGATGAAGGGCATTGTCCAAGTCCTCAAGCTGAAGTGATTCCAGCCAGTCTGAGGAAGTAGATCACAAGCAATTAGCAAAGAATGCAAAAAAAAAAAAAGAAAAAATCCTGTAATGGTTGCATTCAGACTTATGTGAGACAAAATTTGTTCTTAAAAGTGAGTCTAGTAAGCCACTCGACTCTGAGAATGTGAACCTCCACTGAGAAGACAGTGCAGAAAATACAACACATCCTGCTGTGTTCAACTGCAGCCATTGTCTGGTTCTTCAGAGAAGAAAACGGTACCCCAATTGTAAAAGAAGGCAGGAGAGAGGAAAGACAAGGACAATCTTCCCATCCTTGCAGACAGGAAATCAAAGCTCAAAGCATAAAATTCTTGTCTTCCCTCCATCTTCCACTCATATGGGCAAGTCCCACATTTTTGAGAAAGCATAGAGAATCATGATTTCTGTGGCTTTGGGCAAAGTTTTCTGAGGTGTCTTAAACAGAAATGGAGCTATTCTTATCTTGACCCTTTCACTCCACTTCCATCCTTGATGACTGGATTTTTTCCCTGTTGTTAACCCCAGTAGGCAGCTAAGTCCCACACAGCTTATTCCTCCCCAGTGGGACAGTAGAGAGAAGCAGAACAGAAAACATGAGAAAAATCATAGGTCAAAATAAAGGCAGTTTGCTAGGGAAAGCAAAAGGTGTGCGTGCAAGCAAAGCAAAATAAGGGATTCATTCACTGCTTCCCATCGACAGGCAGGTGTTCAGCTATCTCCAGGAAAGCGGGGTTTCATCACGTATAACATTTGCTATTCTATAACTCTGAACATTGTCCCCTGTTTCTTCTTCTTCCCCAAGTTTTTATTGCTGAGCACAACATCATACGGTATGGAATATCCCCTTGGTCAGCTGGGGTCAGCTGTCCTGGCTGTGTCACCACCCAGCTTCTTGTGCACCCCCGGCACACTCGCTGGTAGGGCAGCATGAGAAACAGAAAAGGCTTCGACGCTGTATTCAGTAATAGCTAAAACACCGGTGTGTTATTGACACTGTTTTGGTCACGAATCCAAAACACAGCACTGTAAGAGCTACTATGAAGAAAATTAATACCCCAGCCAAAAACTTGTACATTCCTTCACCTTCTGTGACCCAACAATTCTTTTTGCTCCTCTTCCCATTTTCTTTACAAGGATAGTCAACAAGGTTTCCTCAAAACCAAAACACAGTTTAATTCATTTCTTTATTGAAACTTCAATTAGAAAAAAAAGTGAAAAAGAGTAAAAAAAAGTAAAAAAAAAGAAGAAAAACAGTCTTACAACACAACTTGATTCTGTTCATATCTTTGACCTTGTATATTTAATCTTTAGGCGTATCCAAAACTAAAAAATCCCAGAATCCTAATGTTGATACAGAGCTAAAACACTTTTTGCAAAATTTTTAACAAGAAGTTAGAGACAGAAAAAAAAATTAATAAAAAGTCCGCAAGTTCGAATTCTTTACATCCTTCTTTCATAGCAAATGGGAAGATTAAAGGAAAAATTCATGCAAGCTTTTTAGAAAAAAAAAAAAAAGCTAATGTCAAGTAAATGAATTTGGGGCTGTCAAAGAAAATTTGATAATACGGTTTCTAGATGATTCATTTGTTAATGTGCAAAGTATGAATAGAGTCTCTAACCCAAGTGTGTGTCCACAAATTTGACATGCACCTGGCATCAAAGGACATCCTGACAGAACAACCTAAAGGTTCTCATCTAGAAGAATTAAATTTAATTTAATTAAAAAAAAAACCCATAGCAATTACCACACTGAGAAATTCAGAGGGAGAAAAAAAATACGTTACCTTTTCCACCAGACAAGATCTTAGAAAAATATGACAACTCGTACTGTCTACCATGCAGGCAATGTCGTTTATCAAAGCCAGGTAAAATGATAGCGAAGCCAACAATTCAGACTTGCCTTTAACTCTGTGTTATTTTATTAGACTTCATCCATTTTGCATTGTTATTGGACCATATCAAAAGCAAATTTAGCATTAAAATTGCTTTTTGCACAACACAAAGAAATGGAAGGGTTTGGACTGAACGGTTTAGGTGTGGAGTCTAATATCACAAAATCTGAACTTCCAGAGAAGATTATTTTAATGCACTTAATTGTAAAAGTGTCTTTCTTGCGATGGCAGCCGTACAGTGACACAGGCATTATATACCGCATTATCTTATTATGGCTGCTGTGCTCCAAGGCCAGGTCTTGTTTGGGATTAGGATTTTAGCTTTTTGAAAACATAATGAACTGTACAAACAAACTGTCAGCCCAAAATTAGTCTCTCAAATGCCTTTTTCGGGTTACATTAAAATACAGACCAACTTGTCACTGTCTGTGGAATGGTGTAGGTATAATATATTTGCCTGCTTAGCTACATACATACGTGTACATTACTTTCAGGTACCTAAAAAAATACTTTTTTTCCTGTCTTTATCCTCCTTTTTCTCCCTAGTTTCAGTAAAATAAGTCAAGTTCCAGACAATAAACAGCTTAGTTAAAAAAATATGTAGGCTATTAATCTTAAGATTCAGCTAAACCTCTGTGGGTTTTCTTAAATTTCCCAGGGGAATTTTTAAAACTTCATATTTTTAAGATCTCAAATTCAAACCCTCTTCATTTAAGCCTGTCTGAGAAGAAAAGAGATAAATAATTCACTCCTCCATACCCCTTCCCAGCTCTCCCACTTAGCTGCCTAATAAAACTGGGGAAGGAGAGTACAGGCAATGTTAGAAGGAAAAACAGTGGGTTTTTTTAAAAGGTTTACAGAAGGGAAAACACAGTGGTGGCCCTCATAGTCAGAAGATGAGAGAAAAAGAATGGTCTTCCAGCAAGAGAGGCTAAGGATAAGCCTGCAGACTAGGAAAATTCCTTCAGCCTAAAACAATGAAGAAAATAGCCTAAGGTCTAGAGAGACAGAAAATGTACTGACCTAAATGGGATGGTTAGGAGTGAGGTAGCTGTGGTCTACTGGTCTCAGGAGAGACTTTGTGCCACATCAACTGCAATACATCTGTATTGGGTTTGCATGGGAAGGTTTTGGTAGTGGGGGTCTGCAGGGGTGGCTTCTGTGAGAAGCTGCTAGAAGTTTCCCCTATGTCTGATAGACCCATTGCCAGCCAGCTCCAAGACAGACACGCCACTAGCCAAGGCCAAGCCCATCAGCGATGGTGGTAACACCTCTGGGATAGCATATTTAAGAAGGGGGAAAAAAAATCTGGGCAACTGTTGCTGGAGAGAGGAGCGAGCATATGTGAGAGCAACAACTCTGCAGACAGCCAGCTCAGCAAAGAAGGAGGGGGAAGAGATGCTCCAGGCACCAGAGCAGAGGTTCCCTGGCAGGCCGTGGTGAAGACCATGGTGAGGCAGGCTGTCCCCCTGCAGCCCATGGAGATTAACGGTGGAGCAGATATCCAGCTGCAGCCTGTGGAGGACCCCACGCTGGAGCAGGTGGATGCCTGAAGGAGGCTGTGACTCTGTGGGAAACCCATGCTGGAGCAGGCTCCTCACAGGACCTGTGGACCCATGGAGAGAGGAGCTCACACTGGAGCAGGTTTGCTGGTAGGACTTGTGACCCTGTGGAAGGGACCCACGCTGGAGCAGTTTGTGAAGAACTGCAGCCCATGGGAAGGATTTAAGTTGGAAATGTTCATGGAGGACTGTCTCCACGGGAGGGACCTCATGCTGGAGCCAGGAAAGAGTGTGAGGAGTCCTCCCCCTGAGGAGGAAGGAGCAGCAGAGACATCGTGGGATGAACTGACTGCAACCCCCATATCCCATCCCCCTGTGCCGCCGTGGAGGAGGAGGGAGAGAAAATCAGGAGTGAAGTTGAGCCCAGGAAGAAGGGAGGTGTTGGGCGGAAGGTGTTTTAAGTCTTTTTTTTATTTCTCATTATACTATTCTGATTTTGATTGGTAATAAATTAATTTTCCCCAAGTCGAGTCTGTTTTGCCCATGACTGTAATTGCTGAATGATCTCTCCCTCTCCTTACCTCGACCCATGAGCCTTTCATTGTGCTTTCTCTCCCCTGTCCAGCTGAGGAGGGGGAGTGATAGAGTGGCTTTGGTGGACACCTGGCATCCAGGCGGGGTCAACCCACCGCAACAGCTTTGCTGCACCATTTCTGTAACAAAAGAGATGTATACACAGAAACTAATGTTCAGATGCCTGACCACTACTTACTGGGTGATCAAGAAAGATTAGTCAAACTGCAACCTTTGTCCTCAATTTTGAACAGTGGGAAGAAAAAGAGGCTCGATGTAACAGTTTATGATCTATTAAGTGTGGCATGGTTCAAATACAGAGCAATAGGCTGCCACCAGTTCTAAGCTGTGTTAAATAAAACCATAAAAACCAATTTTCTGCCTCTGTCCATTTATATACTAGCATGTGGTCTCTTTATTCATCTTTCATCATTTTCTGTATATCATTCTTCTTTTAAAATGGAATAAAAACACTGATTTGAGAACCTAACCTTGTACTGAAATCTTGCAGTCCAGAATCCCGCTCTTGAAGAAGCTCTGGATTTATGTATTTGAGTATGACACGTTCTAAGGGGATTTTAATTTACTTTCATCATGTGATCCCTTTTCACATACATAGTGCATTCCTAGTAGCTGCATGGAGGTAAAGTATGAGATATTGGCTTGAAGAAGGAAAAAAAAATACTTCCAGTTTGTATTTGAAATGAAAAGGAGTCGAAGTGACAGCTACTGAGGTTGTTATGGATGCCAGGAGCTTCAGAGAATATTTTCACATTAGCAGTGGCCAGAATTTGCAAAAGAAGCTCCCAATTACCTTTTGGATTTTCTGGAATCAACATTTGTTTTCACAGTGTTCACTGAAATAGGTAATTGAGCTGAAATTAAGAAGCTCTTTCAGAAGTTTGACTCCTCTAACTGTTTTGCATGGTTGTGTTAGTGTCCCTCTGGCTTTCTGTTGAATCCAAACAACTTAGTTCCTTTGTTTATAAACTGTTACATGTGCCAAAAGATTCACTGTTTTGTTCTAATGTGACAAGTAGCAAATGACGGTGCTCTGGGGAATTCCAAAGAAAAGGAAAACAAGCACGAAATGTTAATGTGCTTCTCCATTGCCTTTCCGGATTAGAGGATCCTCCACAGATATTTTGACTGCTAGTTCACTGTAGCTAATTTTGACAGAACGACATACTCATAGAATAATTTGAGTTGGAAGGAATGTCTGAGGATCTTCTGATCCAACCTTCAGTATAAAACAGGGCAAAATTAGAGTAGGTAGAAGAGCACTTTGACCAGCTGAGTATTGAACATTTCTGAAGGCAGAGATTTCACAGCATCACTGGGCATCTGCTCCAATATTTTCCTGCCCTTATGTAAATGTTATTCTCCATAAATCAAAATATCTGTGGTTGCTTGTTCCATCCTTTTCTGCTTATCCTTTAACAACACCCCTCTGAATGGATCCTGGCTCCATCTTCCCTGTAGGTTGTGGAAGACAGCAATTAGATACCCACTATCCCCTTTAGTTTTCTCCAGCTTAAGCAAACAAACTTAATCATCCTCATTTCACCTGTCAAATTCCACAGTCTCCTAACCATCTTAATGACCCCTCACTGAATACTTTCCAGTTTGTTGATATCTCTTTCATTGGGGGCCCAAAACCAATCACGATCTTCTTTCTGGTGTTTCATGTGGTAAGATGCAGAAAGGGAAGGAACATTTTCTAGATAATGGTGCATGTACTGGGCACTTTGACTTCTGACTCTGGAATAGATCTTTAGAGATGTAGTGCTCCTGATTTATAAAAAAGCTAAAGCTAAAATCGCATTAAAATGAGCTCTCATTATCGAGGCGAGAGGAAGCAGCCCTCCAACATTACAGTTTTAGCTGCTTGTATCAAAGATCTGCATGGTGAAAACTTCCATAATTATTGAGCCAGGTGAGTAGAACAGCACAGTAACTTAAGTTTTAACAACTAAATTGAGTAAAGCAATAAGATATTGCCTAAACTGGACCTTTTAGATAGTTGACCATCAGTGGCATCAAGAGAATTAAATTTAAAATAATCCAAACCCAGAGATATGCAGTTTTGCAGTTCAGCATGGGAGATACAGAACTGCACTGCATTGTGAAGTGACCTATAGATGTCTCTTGTTTTTAATATATAGTCCTACATAATAGGTTTACTGTACTACAGAGAGACCTAAATGGGGTAAGCGAAATACCAAATGATACAGGCACTTTCTCTTTCAGAAGTCATCCTGTTGAGGGAACTTTGCTGAAGATGGAGTTTTTGTTTCATTTGAGTGTCAGTAATTTGTTCAGTAATTTCTCATTACAAAATTTTGTAAGGTCAGTGCCCCACCATTGCTTAAGGGAAAATCTTAAAAAAGCACCACTTTTTAAATTATTATTTTTTATACCAGTAATCAGATTCTATGGTCTCTACATTGTCTTTATTTTAACCCTACTGACTCGCCTGTAGCTTCCAACCACTAGTGGCTAAACACGCTCTCGGTTAGAGCCTCCACACACTGGCTTCACCCCAGCATTGCAATCCAGTGGCTTGTTATGTGTGTCCATGTGTGGGCAGAGGGGAGGGCAGGCAGTGAAAATTGGACAGTTTTAGCACACCATTAGAGCGTCCAAGCCTGAAGTCACAGTGTTTAATGCTTGGAATGGGATGGTCAAGCAAAATACTATCACTTTTATCTGGAATCTGGGAATAAAGCCAACTCGGATAAAACAGGAAAAAAAAAAACCCAAACTGACTAATCTGACAGCTGTGGCAAAGCATAGTGATAGAAAATGCCAAGCAGGCCAAGAATTCGAGTACTGTACTGGAAATGGGGCATGCTTACACTGTACACTGGTGGTGCCTAAGGACAGGTGGATGAAGGCGAGGTATAGATGAGTGGTAGGTAGACATTTCAGGGATCACACCTGCAAGAGCCTCACATTCTCTGGAGGATGCCTGCAAGTACATTACTTTGTTTCCAGTTCTGATGTGCGAGTTTATTTGGATATGAAATTTGAAAGGAATGACCAGTCTCCTCAACGTGGACAGCAAAAATCAAAGGATGTACTTGAAAACCTAAAGAGGATCTTCCAGATTTCTTGATCAACAATTTTCCTACTACTGTTGTGCAAGACAGAGTTGCATGGTTCAGGCAAAAAGGACGTTTTACTTGGAAGTTGTCTGACATAGAGGCTCCTGTGTACACTGAAACAGCTAATGCAAGACAAACAGTCTTGATGTATCACCTTGCAACGCCATGAGGTAATGACACTGCCAATAGGGCAGCCCCAGTGGAAGAGAGAGCTTTGTGACACTCAGTGTGAGTAGAGCAGGTCGTAGATGAGGATTTGGGGAAGAGAGCTTGGGATTCAGATGTTTTGGTGATGCATGGAATGAACCAATTTGAGAGAATAAATGAAACGGGTAAGTCAGCTTCAGAGTTCAGCCTATGGTAAGTCTAGTATTTTGCTTAACACAGCAATCTGAGGGCTCATAATAACAGAAAGTCTCTTCAGCGGGAATAAACTGTGCGCATTTTGTTTTCTAAAGTGTGAAATTCCAAGAGACTCTGAGACGTTTTATATCATTACTTGGGTGAAGAACAAGATATGGGTGTCCTTGCTTTACCTGTAATAGCATTTAGATATGCTTGCACTTCATTGCACTTAATATATCAGCTCATTCTTTGATTTTTTTATACAGAAACTATGCCAGAAACCTAAAACTGAAAGAATGGGATGAACCTGTGTTTGGAATTTCCACAGATTTCTCTTTCATTAAGGGACTGATGAAGCTATTTCTTTTAAATTCTAATCCACCTTCTTGGGACCAAAAGCTGTCAGATAAGGTAACTTGGAGGTTCCTTTAACTGAGAGAGGGTATGTAGGCATGGATGTGCCTACTGCAAAAAAAAATCTATTCATGCAGCCTAGATGCCTGCTAATTTTAGATTAATTACCAGTTTGTTCTACTACCTCACATAGTAACTTCCATGCCTCCCTGTAGGGAACTATTCCATCTTTTCATAGTTTTCATTGTCACATAGACTTTCCTGCCACCCAGCCTAATTTCTTTTTCCTTGATTTTGTGTTTCGCATTGTATTCCCCAAAAGAACTCACAGCTGTGTCTCTGTTTGAATCTCCTTTTGTAATTTCTTACAACATTTCTGGGTCTTTTGATATTTCTTTGTAGCTTGTTCTGCATCCTCCACGTCACTGGCAGTATCAGCTCTGACTGATCTATCATCCTAAAGCTCATCGCTCTAGAGCATCCCAATACCTTCCACTTTCCAGCTGAATATATGATCCTATTTATAATTATCTCGTTTAATGGGCCTTCTGCAAGTTTTGAGCTCATATGGCAATTTCTTAAGGAAAGCAGTTTCAATTAACTTTTCATAGGTTTGTTATTGCTGTTCTTATTTATTTTGAAATACGATTTTAAGCAGAAAAATGGGGTCTGATTCTGCTTTAACACTACTGAAGCTTCACCTGTTTCATGGATATATTATGGGTATGAACAGGAATAGCAAAATACACAGGCAGGATTAGTTACACAGCTGTGCTTTGGCCAGATGTGGATCTGTTCTGGAGCTGACTGGAACGGGCTCTGTCCAACATGGAGGCAACCCCTGGACTCTTCTCACAGGGTCCACCCCTGCAGCCTCCCCTCTACCAAAACCTTGGCACAGAAAACCAACACAAGGTCTCATTAGAGTGTTGACAACGTTTTGACTGTTGATAAAACACGAGGAGAACCAGGACAATTCAGTAGGGTGATCCTAGTACTCCAAACCTCCAAAAGATAATCTTCCTAACTCAGGCTGTAAAAATAAGTCAGAATCCATATTTTTTTTCAAAGACTTATAAAATATTATGATTTTCTGGGTTCCTTTTTCTGTACACATATTTTGCCTGGAGAACCATAATGAATGTGATGACGGCATTTGTTTTCATTTGTTTATTTGCAGCATACAGTGTTGCCCACTGCTAAAAGGCTGTGGCTGTGTGGCAGAGAGAAGGCTGCCATGTGCCCAGCTGCACTGAGGAAGAATGAGGAACCCTTCCAAGAGAAAAAAGGTTGCAACTGGAAATGTCTGAGGGCTGACAGAAAATTCAAGGGAGGACAGGGCCAACAAAAGCAAAAGAGACCCACCGAGATGAAAGACTTGCTTCACGTTCCATTGCACTGGGTTTGTCTGGCAAGGTTATGAGGGGTGACCTCTGTGAGAAGAGGCCAGGGGCTGCCACATGCTGCACACAGTTGGGTCCAGCCAGCTCCATTACAGACCCACTGCAGGACACAGCTAAGCCCGTTGTGACATCTGTGGCATGTCTGGAAAACATACTTAAGAAAGAGCATCAAATGCCAGAAGGAGAGAAAGCCCTGACACTGTGCAAGCACTGGGGATGGGGAGTAGGAGCCTGGCTGCAAGCCAAGTCCAGCCCACCAGATCTGTAAAACTTAAGAGGAGGTAGTATAGCTTAACACCTTCTTAGTCTTTTTGGGGTGCTTGCTCTTGGTAAATTCATCTTAGTGCCTGAGGTCTTACCATCACTAAACAATGTGAACCACTGCTGGCTGCATTTGCACATCCTGATGCAGCCAAAGCTTACTCATTGAAAAGAGAATTTCTTCTTCTGTGGATAGTTTGGTTGGATATCATAAAGCAAAAGGAAGGACACAGTTTTAAATTGCCATCTCTATTTTTTCCTTTAAATATTTGAAATTCACCTCACTATTCCCCAACATAAGAAGGACATCGACCTGTTGGAGCATGTCCGGAGGAGAGCCATGAGGATGATCCGAGGGCTGGAGCACCTCTCCTATGAGGAGAGGCTGAAAGAGTTGGGGCTGTTCAGCCTGGAGAAGAGAAGGCTCCAGGAAGATCTTATTGCGGCCTTCCAGTACCTAAAGGAGAGCTGGGGAAGGACTTTTTACTAGGGCATGTAGTGATAGGACAAGGGGGAATGACTTTAAACTGGAAGAGGGCAGGTTTAGATTAAACGTTAGGAAGAAGTTTTTCACTTTGAGGGTGGTAAGGCACTGGAACAGGTTGCCCAGAGAGGTTGTTGAGGCCCCATCCCTGGAGGTGTTCGAGGCCAGGCTGGAGGTGGCCTTGGGCAACCTGGTCTAGTGGGAGGTGTCCCTGCCTATGGCAGGGGGGTTGGAACTCGATGATCTTCAAGGTCCTTTCCAACCTAAACCATTCTATGATTCTATGATT
>VUYV01000088.1:2001790-2226625 GCA_008711295.1 Anarhynchus alexandrinus
TTTTTTTTTTAACCCTTAGAGGTAGTGCTTCCTGACAAACTCATGTTCTTAACCTGACTTTTCTCACTTGTTGATTCCAATTGCCCATACATGGACATTTAAGATAGTTTGAGAATTTCTAGGGTATGCTGTCTGGCCTCCAGCTGCCAGGCCAGTAGTGTTTCTCTAGGTCTTGTATCTACTTGATGTTTTGCAGATACCTTATTAAATCTAGGACATTGCAAATGGCACCAGGCACCTATATTTGGGAACCAAGTTAAGCTTTGAGTGTCCTTTATAGGATGGTTTTTTAAATGATGCGAGTTCACTGTTGAAAGTAGAAGATAACATTGGAATCAAAATAAGTTGCAACAATGCAATAATGCAATAGCTCCCAAACCCCATTGTATGTCTTGCTGTGTATAATTGTATAATACTATCTTTTTTGAGTCTTCATCTACAAGTTAAACAAATAGGTGCAAGCCATGTGACCCAAGGTAGGTTACTACAATGAAGAGGCTTTACATTTGAACCAGTGAGCACAGGCTGTCCGTATTATCAAAGAAGATGTACAGACACTCATTATCCTAGAAGATTACTTTTAGTCTTCCTAAAATATACATCAAAAATTAATCCCATGAACTACACATTAAATAAGTGATAGTCACTGCTGAAAGCAACTAACTATTGCATAGTCAACAGATTGACTATAAAGTGAGTCTAGGGTGACAATTCATTGACAGTGTTTATAGTTAGGTGGGATTAATGTCTCTCTAAAGTCTCTGCAAAGTGTTAGCTCACCATCTTAAGGACTTCTGCACATCCAAGATCCTACAGCTGATTTCTTCTAACAAGGAGGGCAACTCTCAGTGACCATGATTTTTGCTCTGTAATTTTACAAAATGAGATGCACAATGAGAAAAACAGATCTTGTCTAGCAGTACTTCATGATCTGATTTAAAGTGTTCAGGGAAGGAATATGATAAATATAGAGAAGCCAACGGCCATGTTGAGTTCCCAAGATAAGACTGAAATACAGACATTTGAGTCCTTGATATTAAGCCCTAAAAGATGCCAAACCTACTTCCAACAGAAAACACCAAGGGATAAGAAGTTCCTCAAGATTTTATATTAAAGTTTCAAGAGATGTCATTTCACGAGCACTGGAACATTTTTCATTGACAAGTTGGTGAGAAAAACATTGGCTTCTTTTTCTTGACTGCACTGCCTATGAACAAATTACACTGGCCTTTAGGAAACGTAAAGCTATATGCTTAGGACTTTTTGCTCAGGATTTTGATCAAACCTACGCTAAAAAACTTCAAAAAGCTACCAAAACCATTATATTCCAACTATAGTAAATTGGTGGAAAGGATTGGGGTCAATATGTTAGAAAGTTTTAGCACAAGGCATTTGAATATGATGGCAACAATTGATATTTTCTGTATCCATAAAATATTTTACAAGAAAAAAAAAAAATCTGAATATTCTGTTTGTCTTCAGGCTGATTAGACTTCAAGTTCATTAAAAAAAATAGACAAATGTCATATCCAAGATTATTAGTTCTGAATGCAGAAAGCATTTGCTTCTGTGCCTATGAGGTAAATTGTGGAAAACACATTTTGATTTGATGAGGAAACTTTCCATAGCTCGTTCCACCCTTAGGACAATTTCAGCTTCTCTGCTGCAGTCATTGGCACCTTAATGTTTTTATTAAACAATTTACCACTTATAGATGTTTCATCAGACTTGAACAAACTAAACCCAATTCTTGCTCACATTCGCTTTACCGTGTGTCTACAGTCGGGTGCAACGCCTTATATCTGCCCCAGAATTTTCTACCTAACATTATGTAGGTCCGGATAAGCACTTGGGAATGAGGAATGCACTGTTTGCAGCAATTTTATTATCAAAAATGTCACTCACCACTCAAGTGACGTGTACCAATGAATTTCATCCTTTGGATTGCTTAACATAGAAGGAATAAATGGTGTTATACAGTATTTGGACTGTAACTGGTTATCTATCAGATGGATCGCTGACTTAAATTTTACAACCTGCTTCTTCCAAAAACGTGACTTATCTAATCATAAACCTAGTGTAATTTTCTGATTCTGGACCCAATTCAGAAAAAAACGTAAGAACAGATTTAACTGTAAGTATGCAAATGTTTCCACAGACTCCAAGCTAAGCATGTATTTAAGTGGTCTGCTGTCTCAGAGCCTGAGTAAATCTTGATTCTTGATCTAAAATTTGCTTTTCATAAACATCTGTGAGCTTCAGTTCATACAAGTGTTAAAGAATAAAAAGTTCAGCTACAAAACTTACCAACAAAAGGAAATTCTGTTTGAAATTCACCAATATGTTTGCTAATCATTTTTTCAGTATTTGCCCATGTCTGTTCAAATGTCTGGGTTGTGGCTTTTCATCTATTTCAGGAATATTTTAAGCAAGCTATGCAAAAATCTTCCTTTGTGCTAGTTTGGCATATTGCAGGAAGGTTGAAGGTTTTTCTTCTTTTTCTTTTTCTTTTTCTTTTTTTTTTTTTTATGCCTTCATGTAGACTGAGGAAAGCTTAAATCACTTAAACTTCCTTTTAGGAGTCTCTGTTTTTCAAAGAGTTCATTCAGATGTAGCTTATATTTTGGGTATGTCATGAGTAAAGATGCCTTTATTCATTTAAATGCCACTGCTTTACTAGACCTCCGAAATTTTTAGCTGTTTATATTTCTTTTAACATGAGTAGCTAGAGGCTTTCCATTCCAACATTACTTAATGAGCTGTTCTGTGTCTTTGCCTTACTAGAATACAAGCACCTTCAACATTAATTGGGGGAGAAATGGCATGTGTATAGGAGCTTACATGAAAATCACAAAGCTTTATTTTTTATGTTTTTATGTTTTTAAAATAGCTACTCAGCCCTGGCTTCATATTGAAATACTAGCATTAAATGATTGTGGCCTTCAAAGGTTGTATAATGTAATCTAAATATTCTACTAATACATAATGAAACCACTGAAAAGCCTCGCTTGTGATTGGCCCACCTTTCCATTTCCAGGGCTATATCTGAGGAAAGATAAAGTGACCTCCTACCTGAAAGAGAAATGAACAAGTGAACAGCAGAAAAACAAATTAGCAAATATGAAACATTTGTTATTGAATGGGAAAAATCTCCCCTTTTAAAATGTACAAATTGGCACAAACGACATATCTAATTCTCTTTGTGTTTGATTGGAGAACTAATAAACAACAGAAAAGATTAACAAAAAGCATTTCAAGCTACTATATGAACAGGTCAGTACCAGTACTGCCTACTCCTAACAACCCGAGATGTGATTATTCAACTTTGCTACTTTTTTCTCTTGATTTACAATGCAAAGCTTTACAATCCAAGCATACTGTTAATAAAATAAACAAAGATGGAGTACTCCAGAAAGCTATCACAAGGGTTGTTAGCTACACAGAAATCAGTGAGCCTTTAGAAATGTCCGTCATATGAATGTGATCGTTCCAGTTCTGTTATGCAAAAAGGGCAAATAAGAGGGACTTCTTTATTTTTCTTAAATCACTCATTGATTTATATACTTCTGTCATGACCTTTCTCACTCCTGTTTTCTCCAGAGTAAACAAACTCTATCTTCTCATTTTTTCCTCCATACAAGTCTTTGTTACCCTCTAATCATTTTGTCACTGGCCTCCATTTATTTCTGCTGTTTTATTTTTCACTAATATGACCAGGAGACCACAGTATTCAAGATGAGGGCAAACATGATTTATACAATGTTGTAACAGTATCTCCAGGATTGTTTTATGTCCTAGTCTTTACCATAGCACAACATGTGTTATTTTGCTTTGGTTACTCCTCTGCTCAACAGAAGGTCTCCACACACTCTCTGCATGATAGCAGGAGTTTGCTAGTGTAGCTTTCCCCTCCTGCTTTCACTTCAGTAGTTTCAGCCAATTGCTGCTCTCATATCTCCCTTAGCTATTTGTCTTCACCAGTGAACGGTAAGAGAAGAACCAGGATGGAGAAAAAGACCAACAGCCTCTGGATACGGCTGTCCCACCACCTCTTGCCTCCTCTACTTGGTGCTTGGCCAACCCAGTCACCTCACTCTGTCTTTGTCCCACAACTCACTGCAGTAACTCGGCTCCAGTGCAAGACAGCAACGATATGTTGAACAGGGAGAGAAAGGGGAAAAAATCATCTGGCTTTGAAATATAAGGTGGAGGGAAGTAGAGGGAGAAAACAATGGGGTTTTTTGGAGGTGATGAAAGTCTGATGGACACTTGAAGAAACCACAGTAACAGCATTGTTTCAGGACCGGTTGTGAATCACAGAACTACAGAAATGTTTGGGGAGTTAGAGTTTACTTTTAACCTATAATTACTTCAAATTATTCTTTTTTTTTTCAATTGGAGTTGAAATTTAATTTACCTTTGTAATACCTAAACAAACACTTCTGAACATTGAATTCTTCATTCCTCTTTAGTGAAATAATTGCATCACTTTCAAGGGTTACTATCTTGCACAGTTCATCTCTTCTCTAGCTCATTAATAACTGATACATGAAACTATGCAGAAGATGGTGTTTTTCATCTGGTACCTCTATATTGAACAGTAGGGATGAAGTTTACCTCATCAAATGTTTTTGCTGTCTAAAGGTAGAATGTGCAGTCAAAACTAGTCAGCAGGGCTCCCTTGAGAGAGAGGGTCACCATGAAGTGCTTCCATGAAGCGAGCCATCTCATCTAGGGTAAGGTGACTCACCCCTTGTTTTCTGTCTCTTCAGCAGTTTCTGTACATAAGTGCAATTCACCCTTAATGTATTAGGGCTACTTAATTTCCTTGAAAGCCTCCTTCAAGGGGTTTCATAAAAGGCTTGTTGAAATTCTAAATTAGTTATAATAACTGCTTTCTTGTACCTACAATTCAGTTCAAATACTCACAAGTTGGAGATGTGCGATTTTCTTTTACGGCAGCTGTATTTTTTCAGCTTTGCCATTTGATACCAATCAAAGTGTTCTGTAAACAAAATAAATCTTCATTTAGAATTCAAATATTTTTTTCATACTGAAGCAAATCTGAAATCTACAATTTCTAACACTTTTTAAAGGTGATTATACTTTCTGCCATCAAACTCCTCAGGTGGGGTTGATTAATTTAATGAGGGATTACATCTATTTTGACAGCAGTTTCTTTAAATTCCTTCAGCATGTCATCCAGTCTTGATACCTTGTCACCATCCAGCAGCTCTCCAGAACTTTAACCACTGCTACGGCTTCCTTCTATTGACTCCAAAAGTTATTTTAGGATGCGTATTTTTCCATCAGGCTTAGTGAGAAAGACAGTCTGAAAGAAATGTAATTATTTCTTGACACTAGTAACATATTTAAACAAATTAATTTATGATAGTGGGTATTATAATCTATTGCAGGTTGTGGAGGAGGAAAGGAAACAGGAATCCAGATCCATTCCACTTGAGAATTGAAGATATACTGGCACTGTAAAACATGTTTACATTAATGAAAGAAACTGAGCCAGAGACTTGAAATCATCAAAGACCAACCTCTTCTACATGGCACTGGGGCTCTACATGGCAGTCTACATGGCTATGGGACACAAATGGTACTCAGTGGTTCAAAAGTATAACAATTATTTTGTGTGAATATATATATATCTCTATTTTCAGTTTAAAGTGCATGAAATAACACGTGGTCTGTGTAGCTGCCCAGAGCAGTGCTTGTGTGCCCTGTGATGCAGCACAGAAGCATTTTGGGGCACTTGCACATATGAAGGCTGTGGGGACAGTTGAAAGTCTCTGTATGGTGTAGAGCACCAAAACTGGATGTTCAAATCACTGCAATAAGCTGCTATTTGTGTAGGAGCGCAGTGTATCAGGACCTGGCAAACTAGGGCAGCCTAATAGTACACTCAATGTGCTAATTTCCAATTGAGATAAAGAAGTACAGAGAACTAAAATCTACCTTTTTGACAGATATTGAAGTGGAATATGGTTTTTTCTTCATGTCATTGCCACGAGTCATCATTCAATTCAAGACTATGTAAGGAGAATCTCCCAAGTTGTCATTTATTGTCATTTTTCCCACTGTATTCCTAATTCACATTTATACTGTTCCCTTGTCATTTTTCATTATATTTTTCTTGCTCATTTTACTGGTAGAACAACCTTGGTTTTCAAAAGAGGGAGGAGATCTGCTTCAAAATATAAATTAACAGTTCAATGTCATGCCTCCAATTCAGGACTTTTGAGTAACAAAGACATGTATACATTTAGTATTTTCATGGATAAAAGCAAAATACTGCAAAGCAACTTCCCCCACGTTTTTCTAACACCTGCTCAATTAGCCTCATTGATTTAGAGATGAATGTCCAAAAGAAACATCTCTCATTTTATGCAAGAGTTAAACTGTCAGGCTAAAATACAATCTCTCCACAGTCAGACTAAATTAAAAGATACTACAGCAATCCCAGGAAGTTAAGTGGATTTGAAGAGAAAAGAAAATACAGCATAAGTTAAGTTTTATAAAGCTTCATCAGCTCTCAGGGTTTGTTTTTTTCTTCTCCCTCTTCTTTTTTAATCCTTACAATAAAGGAGATCCTCTAACTATAGAAAGAGATTTATCAGAGATGACAAAACTCTGAAAGGTGGTCATAATTTCTGATACTTCATTCCCATTCCTTCCTCTTAGCCCTAGCATAAAATTTCCAGACAAGTTTTGTAATGACCTAGCAGGTGCTGGTCATGCAGCTCCAGGTAGTGGCACAATTCAAGACCCACAACGTACTGATAGCTTTCCAACAAGAGTTATAACATTACTTGGGCGACTTGCTGTGATTTGCAGTCTGCCATTGCTGTATGTGTTTTTACAATAATGCTTCATAAATACATTGCTGCCTCAGCATCTGATAACTGAACCATTCCCCACAGGTGCATTATGGAAAATATTTCATGTTTAAATTATTGTGAAATATTGTCCCTTCTTATCTCCCAGATACATTATCCCCACAAATACTGTAAATGCTGTAGCAAAAGGTTTATCTGTTCTAATTAGCATGTATGGAGGAATGAAAACCTGCATAATTGCATTTTGTTCCTCCTCAGCATTTAATTCACTATGTGTCCATTGAAAAATGAAAAAAAAATAATCTTTAGCCTGGAAATTATCAGAATGGTGATCAATTCACATTTTTAAAGATTAAAAGTAGGGGTGGGAAGAGCTGATTAGCTGAGGCAATGTTTAGGAGGATACAGAATCTTATATCTTCAGTTTGTGGAGTTTATGTTAGTGGAATCCGAAAGGTTTATCAGAATCACAGCTTTCAAGACCAAAAAATACCTTTTGATCAAATATCCTGACTTTACATAAAAATTACCTCTTTATCCCTGCAATACGAATACCTTTTGTTTGATCAAATTGTATGCCTCAGAAATGCATGAAAACATTCAGTGGATCACAAACCCAGAAAACCCAGCCCTGACAGGAATTTATTTCAGTCAAGAACAGCTACCTCTCTATCCTCTCTATTTTTTTTCTTTTTTTTTTTTTAAAGACCCATTGGGCCCATAATATCAGGCATTCTCTTTGCATTGCTGGATTTGCACAGTACAGTCCAGTTCATAAACTAGACCAGCTGCTTTTTCACCTCATTTTTCTGGGTCTGTTCTATGTCGTCTTAGTTTTTCAACATTCTTTTAAAAACAGACATGTCTGCTGCACATAGAGTTCCAATATTAGTGTTTCCAGTTCAAGTCGACCTCCCCACTCCCAATCATTGTTTCACCAGTTGTGCTCAAAGAGTTGTACTATGCCTTTTTACAACTTTTTACAACAGAATGTTGTTAAGTGCTTGTGTTGATCTCTTTGCTCCCTAGTTTTCAGCATCCTTTTTTTCAGGACATGTGGGTTAGATATGGTAAATACTCTAAGAATGATTTCTAAGTTATCTAAAACTCATCCAAGAGCATGACAGCTACCAAGTATAACTAATTTCCTGAGCTTTCTTATCTGTAGGCAACTAAATTCACCAAAGCTCTCCCTGACTGGCTTGGAAGGCCCCTGGGTAATGGACTTTTTTCACCCACGCATGCTCAGAAGGGCTTGTTCATTGGAGATGAACATGGCACCCGCCTGTCTCACAACTAATTTAGGTAGGTGGTGAAAATGTTACCTCAAGCTTAGAAACAGATGCATGCATTCATTGTTCCAATACGGCATTTTCACAGCAGTATGTTCTTATTTGCTTATTTTTTTCCACATTTCATTTTTCTACATTTTTTTTATTTTTTTGCCTGAACAGTTGTTGGCCATGTCATATTTTAGCATTTGATCGCCATCCACCTTAAATACGTAGGAAAATGGGGGGGGCTATAATAAATCATATTTTTGCAGTGTTACTGATTGATATGGTATGGGCCTATATTTATCACTTGTATTACACTAATGCATAGCCTCACCAGGAATCAGCGCCCTTCTGTGCTGGATGCCTGCCACATATTTAATAAAAAATGTAATTCCCTGCCCCAGAGAGACTAGTTTCTAAACATAGAGTTGGATAAAACAGGTGGAAAAAAACAAAAGTAGACAAGGCAATAGTGAAACAATCATTTTTCATCTTGCAAAATTGTAAGTGTTATACTGCACAGCAATTTAAATCTGTTTTCCCATGTACCAAAGACAATCTATTTTCTAGTTTCAATAACTATCTCTTTTCCCGTTAGTTAAAAATATTTATATCAATCTTATTTCATTTGATTTAATCATTTTTAAATCACTTTCACAGAAGTATAAAAAGCTGTTGAGCTCCTTTGTTTAAATATGAAACATAGCAATAATCACTCTTCGGTATTATTCTAATTAGCTAGATCTCCTCATGGAGGATAACAAATGCATACTAACTCAGGACAATTAGAAAGATGCTAATAAATGCAACATCATGGTTCCTCACAGAATGCAAAACCAGTGCCAATATGTAACCAAGCAGTTTGCAAAGAAAATTACCACATTTCAGGAGCTAGAACTTAAAGCTCTTATTGGGATGATTTCAGGAGACAAGGACTCATTATGCTTATCAGTCAGTATTCATACAGTTACATTTTGGTCCATTCAGTTGACGCTAGACTGCGGTGAAAATGGAAATTATCAATATTCAAAAAAAAAGGCAGAGCTGTTGAATCAGGAAATTTGAAAGTGCTGAGACTAATTCATAGCTAGCAAAAAGCAGCAAAAAGTGCTCAAACTTCATGGAATTGCAATATCTTCTCCTGTCAATGTTTGTAATGTATCTGACACTGAGCGTAAGATAAACTAGTAAAAATCTAGAAATGAGAAAGAAAAACACACATCAGTTGATGGGAGAGTAGACAGTTTTATTTTGTTCATTTGTTTGTTCCTGAGATCAGTTTGGTTTCAAACAAACTGTAATGCTCAGGACATCCCAAGGAGGAGAACACTGGTGACATCCTGGCTCGTAGAAGCTTACTTGTTCCTTCTGCGCCTACTTTGAGACACTGTACACAACTCAGCCAGGAGCTCCCAAAAGGTTTGCCCTATCCTCTACAAACCAGTAACAGTCCACTATACAGCCCACAGAATCTGGTAGAAATCGTTCTGCAGGCTTCAATATTCCTTGGATCAGACCACAAGAAATAATCCAAATGAAGTCATTTTTTAAAATATGAGTGTTTAAATTATTCCATTTGTGTTTGATTGCAAAGAAGCCCTATCCCATCAAAATATACCTGCTAAATTCAGCATGTATCTCTCTTTCAATAGTCATATCCAAAGGGCAAGGACAACAATTCTGTTGGATTTCAAAATTAAGCCTTTGGGAACAAACTTAGCTGTCTTTCTCCATGAGAAGTCCCCATGGCTTTCAGTCCATCACCATGTCCAATACCCAAGACAAGCAATTAAGAACACGAAACAGTTTAAAACTAAGGCACAAGTTATAAAGCTGCAGTATACCTTTGAGATCCAGGCAAAATATTTGCTATTGTAACTTTCCCATCTTGCCAAAATATTTGTTATCTCAAAGGCAGAATTTTTCAGATTCACACTCAATGGCATCTATAAGGTAGTCCCACTGGTGTCAAGCTGGCATCACAATAACATGTGCAGTAATACTGTGGGAATCCAGAATAGGACTATAATAAACATGTAGTCCCAGAACATTACAAAACCAAGAAGAGTTCCACGTGACGCTAAGAAATATGTATTTATGTTACAAATATAAGGCCTGATCCCATTGTCTTCCCTCAGGTTAAAAAAAATAAATCACTGAGATTTCTCCTGAAATAAAAAATAGTTCCTAATCATAGTCGTATTTTTAATTGCAAAAGTAATTTAATCCTTATTTTTCATTAACATCTTATAAATAACAGAGTTCTTGATTTAGGAATCCCACCAAAATTGTCCCAGTTATTTCAGTAAGACTGTTTATGGATATATGGACTCATTAACATAAGGCTTACAGAACTGGGGCCCATTTTAAATGAAATTGATAAGGCAGGAAATTCCTACTAACTTGATAATGCAAGGGCAAGTCTGAGTCATAGAGAGGGTGGCTTAGGACGGGAGGTGAGGCAGCCCTGGTTTTGCATGCAGCATAGCATCTGAGGTGTCCAAAGCAATCACAGCTATTTTTTGTTCAAAAGCAACAGGAAAAACTCTGCTTTCGCAAATGGCACATGCAAATTTAAGGAAGTGACTTACTTGTTTATTTGCATCACTGGCTAAAGAGCAGTTTTCCCCGCAGGCTATAAAACCATACATTTGCATCTTGCCTAACGTCCTATGACTTTCCACCCACTGACCAACCAGCCTGGAAGAAGTTGTCCTTGAGCGTCACAGCAAGGTGGTCTTCCTCATCTTGTGTCTCATCTGTGGGGAAGGGAAGAGATATGTGCAGAAATTAAAGACGCTATGGAAATTTCCAAAGAAAGAGAAAAAGTTCTAGAGTGGCCTCTGCTGTACTTCCTCTCCTTCATTTTGTACCAGCACCGATCAATGGACTCATTGCCTGCTGTAATTCCCTGCAGTCATTACTTTACAGGTGAGTAATTTACGGCTTTGTAAAGGGCTCTGGGATGTTTGATTATGTCAAAGGTGTTATTGAAGTTCAGATTGTAGTTGTATCCTAAATAGGACGAGATTACCACTGGGATTTATATCATTACTTTCGCTAATTATTTACAACATGGTGCCAATCACTCTGTAGGCGTACTTGCAGCAAAAGAAGAGATGGTTGTGTGTAGGTGAACACAAACCCTATCAGGTGACAAGCTATCCAAAGCAGTGCATGGCATTGACCTCCACTGGCAGAAGCAATGATAGGCAGGGCAAGGAAATCCAGCATCAAAGGCATTAGACAGAGCTCTCAACTGGAAGGGTTAATTTTCAGTGTGCAAATTTCTCTGTCCTCATCTGACCCAAGTTCCCTATCTCATGAGAGCGTGGGGTAAGGAATGACACAGACTATTCCAGAGCCACAGCACCAAAGGGTGACTGGGGAATAACTTCAGAACTGCTGTGTAAATGTCTGCCTATGGGGACAAGTACAGTAATTGTGGGTGGAAATCTCCTGTTTAAGGCGAAGGGCAGAAATCTCAGTGCCTCCCAGCTAAAGTGGTAAGAAAAAGGGAAATGAGACATGATTATTCCCCACAGGACTCAAGTTCTTATCCCTGCAGAGTCTTCAGTCGGAGCAGAAAAGCTTATACCACATGGTAATAGTTTTCCAACGTGTCTGTAAGCGGGCTGGGTCCCTGGGGATTACAAGTGCGACAGCATCCTTAGATCCAGCCCCAATGACAGAGACAGGGGAAAGCAGTAAAATTTTGGTTTTAGTGGCAGATACTACAATGATGTAAGAACTCCTTTCCCTCAGAGGGCTCACATTAGCATTTTCTCTCATTCGTGAGAGTAAATCATGCCATTTAGTCACAGTCTATAACAAGATACAAACATCCCCTTTCTGAGCTCTCACACCCTCACCTTCACCTTTCCTACCTGACGAGAGCATCCCAACTTTGTTAAGTGAGCCACAGACTCCAATTCATTGTTTTCAGTGGACCTTCATGTCTTCTACCAGGTCCACACAATTCCACTTTTAGAAAGCTTCTATTTCTATTTCGATGGAGGGACATAGTACAAATAAATATTTGGAGGGACCCTCAGCAATAGTGGGACACTATCACTGGGGACAGATTCACAGTGACTTCAGCATTATCACACCATCACTGCATTATTTAACAGTCAGGCACTGTGCTCCTAGACTCACCAGAGCTTAAGAAATATCTTAGTCTTCCCTTTCATTATTTAGCAAATAATCACTTGATATTTGGTGGCTCATGATTCACAGAAAACAAATCCCTCCAGTGTGTGTGTGTGTGGGAGGGGAGGAATTCTACTGTGTTTATTCTGCACATTGCCTAGCCTATGCTTTCAATTGTGAGAACGTGTTTCTAGGGATTAGTTACTGGATTTGGAAGAATTATGGTTTCAACTTTCTGAGTGAAGAAAAGGAAAATCTTCTAGACTCCTAAAAATTAGCCGGTAATATTGAATGCATAAGGCAGGACTTCTATGCCAAAATGTAACTGCAGAGGGTATAGGAGATTACATTATAGTCTCTGTGAAGAATTGGGCGGGAAGAATGGGAACAGAACACAGTGGACTTTTGATAATATTTTCCAGAGATAATTCTTCCTTACTTTCTTAGCAATCCATGTCCTCCTGGATTGGGCAAGATACTTAATCTCTGTCCTATAATTAGGGAACTATACTTGGGGACACTGTGGAGTTCCAGGCTGGAATGTGAAAAACCTGGGCAATGTCCTTGGATGGTCAAGAACCCACAAGTAAAGAATGAAAAAACAAACCTGACGTGTATGACGAATGTGCTTTTAAGACATGCTGCAGGTCAGCATCAATGAAATGCAGAGGCAGAGAAAAACTTTCTGTTGTTTTTTCAGGAAAGGCAACACATTGACCACTTATGGTTGTCTTGGCTGTCAGATCAGAGTACTGATTATTATTTGACTAATAAATATCAGCTTTTATAGGAAAGAGTATGTCCATTGCTAGAAATTGCAACTGGATGCACTAATGACCCAGAAGACTGACACTCCTTGCAGAGTTTAGCCAAGGGAAAATCATAGGTAACATAAGACATGAACAAGGGAAACAGAGATGAAGGAGCCAACAGGACACAGAAAAAGGCAAAGGAACAGAAACATATTTTCCAGGGCAACAAATCCATACCTATTAGAGACATTCTGAATGATGCCTGGGTCCACTTTCCAGAGAGCACTATGATAAGGGCTGTAACTCCCCTCCTATGAGGAGAGGCTGAGAGAGTTGGGGTTGTTCAGCCTGGAGAAGAGAAAGCTCCGGGAGACATTATAGCCTCTTCCAGTACCTAAATGGGACCTACAGGAAAGATGGGGAGGGACTTTTTATCAGGCAGTGTAGTGATAGGACAAGGGGAAACAGTTTTAAGCTGAAAGAGGGTAGATGTGGATTAGAGAGTAGGGAGAAATTCTATACTATGAGGGTGGTGAGACACTGGAACAGGTTGCCCAGGGAAGTTGTAGATGCCCCATCCCTGGAGGTGTTTAAGGCCAGGTTGGATGGGGCTTTGAGCAACCTGGTCTTGTGGGAGGTGTCTCTGGCCATGGCAGGGGGGTTGGAACTAGATGATATTTAAGGTCCCTTCCAACTGTAACCATTCTATCATTCTATGATTCTATGATTCTATGATTCTATGATAAGAAAGGTAGAGCTTGGGGAAAAGAAAACAACTTTGATAAATTAGTGAACATTAGTTCAATAAAAAGTTATTTCAAAAATTGTATTTTATTATTAAACCTTCCAAAATCTGTATGTCTATTTTCTTCCAAGACCATTTGTCCCTAAATTGATCAATTTCTTTCCAGAATGAAGGATCTCAAAATGGTTATGCTTAAACCACTTCAATATTCAGGGATCCAAAAGTCATCCTAGAGGCCTCCGGAAGTAGAACTGATAAAATGTGTAGCAGAACAAAGCATCCCAGGACGGCTGGCTACAGAGAAAACAGGGAAGGAAAACCCAGGGAAGCCAGAAGTGCACTGGGAGATAAACACAGCAGCCTGCTGAACTATCACCACCAAAGTTGTGTAACTAGTGTAGAGATGGCAGTATTGTGGGTTAAAAGATCAAAAAGAAATCAAAACTTGAGCAACTTCGAATTTAAACCTTTATTAGAAAGATGTGTTCTTCCTCCTCTCCCATGGCCATGACGGTTGGTGTATTTATTGAAATGGAAATATATTTTGTTATTAAGGAGATTTCTCACAGAAATGCTTAATTTTAAAAAAATCTGAAATGAAAATTACATGAAAACATATAATCCAAAAATCAGTAACTAAATTCTCGACTTGGCCAAAGGTACTGGATTGCATTGCTATTTCCCAAGTGCTGGTGGCAGCAATTTATGCTTGTTTGTTTGATTGAACAGAAATAACAGCAAATCACCACTATGGACAAGAGAATAAAATATCAAAGATTCATCGCTTCCTTCATTAGCCAGACAAGGGCTATGTCTACACAGCATTTTCCTGGCAGAAGCCCTCTCATTCTACCCACCCCCTGAGCCAGCTCCGGTTTGGGAGCCAGAAGGCATATTTATCACCCAGTCGAGCCTGAGATAATGTACCCTGCCTCCCTGCAGGCCTTATCAGCTTGAGCACAGCCCACCTCAAACCTAGTTGCACCGCTGCATCCAGCTACCTCCGAGCACAAGCAGACACCATCCATGTCCTCCTGCAAAATTCTCACAGATGCGTTTACCGAGACCATTGCGCAGAAAGATAACAAAGTGAAGGCAACTAACAGCAGCGTTGCTGAAGGAAAAAGTTTGGCCAGCTGGCATAGCACTAGGATCTATAAATGTTTTCTAGCTGGCCATTCAGTGCTTGTACAGATCTGACAGGGTGGCAGGGAGGAATGATAGGGGACCTGAAAAAGCAAGACTGCAATTTTGATACCATTGCGTATAAGATAGTCGGGGGTTGGACCAGATGACCTTTAAAAGTCCCTTCCAACCCAAACTGTTCTATGATTCTATGATTCTGAGATAGTGCCGTGACTGGAAACATCACATCCCTCTCAAATGTTGAAAATAACAGGCTGAAAGGATCTGTAGCTCCAGTGATTCATCTCAGCATCATTTGCTGCTCTGCTTAAACCAGGTGGACAGCACAGAGAGGTTCTAACAGGGCAAACATCGTAAAAATACTGATGTATTCCAGCCAGTCTCATAGAGATGTGCTTATAAAGGATAAATGTTTTGTGGTTATAAAACTGTTTCTCTGCCAGTTTTGGAAGGCTCAGTAGCAGCTAGGAAAGAGGTGGAGGTGACTGTGAATCATTGTTAAGATTCAGAGTCACAGAACCTCCTCTGATTAGAGAAAAATTACTGATGGCTGTGCATTTGCACCCAGCCTCCCTAAGCTCCTCTCTTGAGGATGTCAAAAGCCTGCTTTATGATAGATGACTTTAACTTAAGGGATATTTGCTGGACAACTTGTTCAGTTTGTTACTAAAAACAAAAGGTGGGAGTTATACGCCATAACACAGGTGTCTAAAATTCAATAGCATTAAGTCTAACCTAGGTACCACAGGGGAGAAATAAGCAGTTCCAGTGGGCAGTTTATCCCATCCTAAAATAGATGTCTAAGATAAATCAGTTGAATCACCCTGTAGAAGTGCTTATTTCTGTCTGAAAAAAAATATATATATATATATATAATCAGGGTGGTTAGCTGAAATTTAGGTGTATAATTCTGAAAAATCTAAAAGAAGGAGAGATGAACCCCACTCACGGTTCCTTAAAATGATTCCACAGCTCAAGAAAGTTTCTTTCTTACAAGTCTGGTGGTTTAAAATGAGATTTGATGTAACAATAAATTATTCGTAACATGGGTAAAAAGGAAATAAATGAATGGTGTACAATTTAAAATATAAGCAATTCCTGAGAAAGTTAGTTGAATGAATTTAATATCAGGCATAGCCAGGGCTTCAGGAAATGAGAATTAATGTTCATCTGTGTTAGGAAGAAGGGTCATCTTAGGCCAGCTATAAGTCTTGGTTCAGGAGATGTAGATAGACTAATTCTAAACAGCGATATAGGAAAGTGAAACATTTGCTATAAGTACATCTTGGTAACTGAAACAAAGGAGTGTTATATACCCTTTCCCTCCAAACACCATCTCTACTGAAGGAATAGCATGAGATAACATCGGCTGAAAATAAAAACTTTTAGATTGACTTATACTTACAACTTAGATCCAAACATTTTTTTGAAAGAGCTGAAGAATGTTTTTAGTCACTTTTTTAATTTTAATTTTTAACAGATCTTAGAAAGCTGGGATATTAAAATGGCTTGGAAAGCTGCCAAAGTAATTCCAGTGTTTAATAAGGGTAAAAGAGATAACCTAGGAACCATAGAAAAATTACTTTGACCTGTTTTCCAGAAAAAATAATGGAACAGTAAATCAGAATTCTATCAACAAACAGTGCCTAAACATATAATTAACGCCAGTCAACACAGTTTTGTAGAAAGTAAATCTTGTCAAACAAACCTATTGTTTTTTTATGACAGGATTACAGGTCTTATCGATAAAGGTGACCGTGTTGGCACAGCATTCTTCATATTTAACAAGGCATTTGACTTAGTGCCACAAAACACTTTGGTTTAAAAACAAACTTGAATTGTGCAGAATTAACAGAGTGTACATCAGATGCAATAAAAAAATATCTCATGGAGTTCACAAAGTAGTAATTAAGAAATCAGTGAGCACAGCTGCTTCTACAAGGTTCCCCCAAATAGCTGTTTCTCCATGTATATAAGGAGCAATGAACTAGAAAGAGCATATGCACAAAGCATAGCAGGGCAGTAAATAACAAAGATAAGGGTCTACTATGGAAATATCTGAAATATCTGCTAAAACAGTTACATTCCAACAAAATAAGTTTAAGGACACCTAAATGCAGAACAAAACATCTGGGGACCAGGAATGCCAATTATAGGTACAGAAAGAGAGACTCTTTCCAAGAAAGCAGTAGCTCAGAAATGGACTTGAGAGTCATTGTAGATAATCACCTCAGAGTAAGCTCTCAAAGTAGTGCTTTGGCTAAATGGCTAATATTATCCTTGGCTATATAAAAGGTAATTATCAAATAGAAGTAGGGAAGTGTTACTGCTGCTCTACTTTGCTTCAGTAAACCCGCTGCTACAATAAGACACCTAGATCTGGAGTCAGATCTTCCAGAAGAAAATGAAAATTAGAGAGAAAGTTAAAAAAAATCAGTACAGAGACTGGAAAACAAATCTAAATATGTGAGGCTTCAAAAGCTCCACTTAATTTGTCAGAGAAGGTTGAAAGCTGACTTGACCAATGCGTATGGGAGGGTATTGGTGGATGAAAAGCTGGACATAAGCTGACAATGTGCACTTGCAGTCCAGAAGGCCAACCATATCCTGGGCTGCATACAAAGTGCGGCCAGCAGGTTGAAGGAGGTGACTCTGCCCCCCTACTCTGCTTTGGTGAGACCCCACCTGGAGTCCTGCCTCCACCTCTGGAGCCCTCAGCACACGAAAGACATGGACCTGTTCAAGCAGGCCCAGAGGAGGGCTACAAAGATGATCAGAGGAAGACAGTCTGAGAGAGATGGGGTTGTTCAGCCTGGAGAAGAGAAGACTCCGGGGAGACCTTATTGTGGCCATTCAGTACTTAAAGGGGGCCTACAGGAAAGATGGGGACAAACTTTTTAGCAGGGCCTCTAGTAATAGGACAAGGGGCAATGGCTTTAAACTGAAAAAGGGAAAATTTAGATTAGATATAAGGAAGAAATTTTTTTTATAATGAGGGTGGCGAAACACAGGAGCAGGTTGCCCAGAGAGGTGGTAGGTGCCCCATTCCTGGAAACATTCAAGGTCAGGCTAGATGGGGCTCTGAGCAACCAGATCTAGTTGAAGATATCCCTGCTTATTGCAGGGGGTTGGACTAGATGACCATTAAAAGTCCCTTCCAGCTTAAACTATTCTATGACTCTATATAGATCCTTGTGCATAAAAAACCCATCCAGTAGGATGGTTTTCAAGCCTGCTGACAAAGGCATAATTAGACATAATGACTGGAAGCTGAAGTTAGAAAATTTAACCTTGAAATAAGACACAACATGGAAAATGAAATTTTATGAGGTGAGATGGCAACTCACCATTAGTCTGAGTTGTTAAGGTGGCTTTAGATAGCTTTCTGAAACAAACAGTGTAATTCAGCTTTTAAGAGAGATTACATCGCCGGTGTGAGGAAGGGTTTAGATTAGATAGTCATAGGCCACCCTCCTGGCCTTGAAATCTGTCAAACCATCAATACCATCTTTTCTGTCCTCAATATTTGTGTGCCACGGGATAATCAGAATTACCTACATTACTCAGCATAATCATTACATGGGTAGATAAGGACGTAGACAATGACTGTACTCAAATATCATACCTCAGGGTTTCAGCCAGCTGTCTGGTGGGATCTAGAAACATTTATTTAAGTAATGCTACACCGGTTAGATGTAATCTGTTTGCATTGGGTAGAAAGGGAAGTTTGAATTTGTGTGTGTTTAACAGCAAAAACGTTACCTTTCTTTGTACAGCTCAACGGACTACAAGTCACCCATTTTCGTTACCCTTCTACTTATCTTCTAGGGCATTCAACTCTTCTTGAAAGTCATAGTGGTTTTTAGTCGTTAGGTAAATATCTATGTGTTCAAGTTCCCTTCATTTTTAGTAAGTATAACTATGCCAAAGTGTCCTTCTCTCACTTCTGGCATAACCATCTGCCTTTCTTATCCAAGAACAGTGAACACATAGAAGTTGTGTTGCAAAACCTATAGATTAGTCCATCCTGAAGTAGAAATAAAAATATAGTAAGTTTGTTTTTCCGAAATTCTGCAAATGAAAATTTACTGTAAGGTCTCAGAACAGGGATTTTATCTTTGTATCCATCACCACCACAGAGGACATCCAGGCTGAACTGGACTCCAGCAGGCATCTCTGCTGTTTGCAGGCTGTGCCTACAGAGATACCTGTGCAGAACCACTGATTTCCATGTGCTGTCACAGGTGCCTTGTGGTTGGAGTACCATTTACATTAGCAGAAAAGAGATGCCACCCATCACCTCTCAGTTGGCTCTGCAAGACTAATAGGCAATACAACTTTTTTTTAAACACTCTAGTAATCAGACATGACTCTAAATACACACAGCAGGCAGAAACATTGGGTAGGAAGGTGCCATTTTCAGCCATTCTTCAGAGAAACACCATCTGTTACAACATATGCAAGTGCAGTTATACATCCGGTTACAGGAGGTGAGAAGGGTAATTTTCTACCTGAGAAGCATGATTTCTGTCTGATCATCTCCTTTCACCAAGCCTCAGCCGTTAGCACCAGAGGCAATCTACTGAAAAGGGAAGAAATGTCACCATTTTTCTGTCTCCCCCTAATGGAAAAGGAGACTCAAATCCCTTGCTCTGTACTGGAATAATGGCACAGGTGGTTTTCTATATGCAGATCAGAAAGGATCATTTCAAAATTCCCTAGTAAATGGAAGAATCTGAGAGTAGGAGAAATTCAAAATGAGACTAGAAACAGCAAAAAGAAAATTAATATATAGAATTTACACATAAAAATTTAATGAGCCTGAGCTTCCAGTTTCCTTTATTTGGATATTTTGGCAGATACATTATTAACGCTAACCTTATTTTCCTAGCTGAAAAATTAACATAAACAGAAACACAAAAAATTATGATGTGCCAAAAGAAAAAAAAAAGAAAAGAAGAGTTATGGCTTGGAGACCCTTTCTTTGCATGGAAACACTAGATTCTAATTTAATTCAAAAAAACTAGTTTTCTGCAGCCTGACAAATCTCCTCCAAAAATTATTTCCTCACTGATTACAGAAGCAGACAATTGATGCCCAAACAATCAAAGAAGGTTGTATTGTCAGCATGTTAATCATAGTGTTTCTTAGCAACCATATTTTATTTACAAGTAACAATACTTCTTCAGAAGCCTGTCACATTTAATGACAAGTAGCTGTGGGGGAAGGGCTGGAAAATGTATGTGCAGCTCATACCTTTGATGATAAGGGGTTTGTGAAGAGGACAGAGCAATGCTTTTGCTGATAACCGGGCATTGATGGTAGTAGACAGAGAAACCCCTGAGAAATGAAGCAGTGGGGCAAGGGCTTGCACAAAAGATATCCCTGCTAGCCTTCTGCACCCACACAGGTTGGTGCTTTTGCTCATGTGAGTCCATAGGTGCCTCTCCCTTAGTCTCCTTGGGGTGGTGAACTTCTCAACAATTCACGAGCTAGCCAAGGAGTTTTGTCATGACAAACTGATTGTTTCTTTGCCCATGGAGCTCCCAAAGGACCAGACTCTGCTCCCAGTACTTTCTTCTCCACAGCAGCCAGGGTAACAGCTCTACGTCTTCCATGCTATCACATCACTGGCAACCACCAGTGCTCACATCTATCACCCCGTTAAGTATAAAAGATAGTGTCTGAAAAAGTCTGTTAGACTCTCAATCAGTTTCCTTCTGTACTTGTTAAACAGTGCCTACTTGTAATCCTTGTGTTAAATACCAATACTTTGGGGGGCCTTTCGAGGTAGTTTCTAGACAGAAGATACAATGGTCAGAGAGAAAGAAAGAAATAGAAAACATTTTGTTGCTCACTGTGAAAACTGTTTGCAACAAAATTGCACACCAGATGGGACAGTAGAGGTACCAAAGGGCTCCCTTTAACTTTTTTTGTGATCATCCACAGTGATAGGAAGGTGGGTTTGATCCTGGACTGCATTATCCAGTAATAGGCACCTCTCCTGCATAACTTTCAACATTTCATCCTTGCGATCCAGCAAGAGTCAATTCAAATAATCTGCTTCCATAAAGATTTCATCCTAATCCTTTGGAGTTCAGGTTAACCTTAAATCCTTAAGCATGAGGGGTTTTTTCCTTCCAGAGATGTTGGTGGTCTGAGCTTGCATTCTAGATATCCTTGTTATCTATTAAATTGCCCAACCCTTTTAAAATTCTGCTGTGTTCCAGGAGTTCTACACTTAAATGTTGGGTTGCTTGGCCCTTTTCTGCTTTTATCCATTTTGAAATAATCACCTTTAAATTTCAAGAAATATCTTCTTATTCCTGAGATATGAGGAACAACAAGCAGATTGAAGAATTATATCATAGTATGTACCACTAATACATCTGTGGACTACCTATCTCAGATACTTTAGTTTGAAGAAGATACACATGGCAGAAGGACAGCCTGGACATCACCACAGCAAGAGCCTTATAGACAGAGTTGAACACTGGAGCAAAAGTGGAGTCCTAATAGCTCTTCTGATCACAAAAACCTTTGCATGTTTTTTTCAGAGACACACAACATTTAATAAAAATAGTTTTGGAAAAAGGGAAGAGCAGGTTAATTTTTGGATTCTATTTTGTTGTCTGAACTTGCCATTTTTTTCAGATAATCTGTTCTTCCATGATAGAACAAAAATAGAAGTAGAAATAAAATTTAGGGATGGGTCCAAATCAAAACAATAGTTCATAACTCTGGGAACTCTGTCTCATCCTTAAAAGAATTTCCAAAACGACAAACGGCTAGCTCAAACTCACATAAAATCTTTGTGGTTTAGGCCTGCCCTAATAAACACACTACACATACTTTTAAGCTTTCAGCAATAGCTGGAAAAGGAAAGACATTCCACGTAAAGCATAAGCACTTGTAAAACTGTCTGTGACCCCTTACCCTGCTTGAATTAATAAGTACTAATTACAAAAAAAAAAGTGTGGTAGCTAAAACAGTTCTGAGAAATCGTTCTTGCAAACCAACATATGGGAACCATCCCTTTGGAAAGGGAATTATGTCTGTTATTTGGAATTATGTCTGTTACTCAGAATTATGTCAGATGATCCCTCTCGTTACCCAGAAAGTTGTGGCATCAGCACTGAGGGAAAGAGCAGACAATGGCAGAAGATTTCTGAGGAATCTAGGAGACCTTCTTTAGCCTCAGTCCCGTCATGGAGCCTCTCATCTCTTCACTCATTTGCCAGCCAATGCTGGGACCTATTTGTGGCTCCACACAGTGAAACAGACATCTATGTTCACTGTGCTCCACCATCCACTGGGGAAAAAATGCCAAATCATAGCCGCAGATGCCACCCATTTTTAAAGAATGCAGCTAGGTAGCAGTCTCAACAATCTGCTATACACAAAGAATTCAGCTGTATCTGGCCCTCATACGCACCATCAAAGACAAATAACACGGCCGTTTCACCCTCTCTATCACAGATCTAAATAGGGACTAATTTGGAACGGAGTTTATTATCCAGCTGCCAACAACTCACCTTTGGCGAATCCTTCTGGCCACCAGTGCTCCTGCACTGGACCTGCATTATTTATTCCAGAGCAACAGCAACACCTGGCAGGGGTTAGTGCTTTCTCTCTAATAGTTTATTTGGCTGCGTTAATGGTATTGCTGTGGGGGAATAACCAAATGGAAAAAAAACAAAACACCATTTCAAAGCACTGATAGTGAGTGCTATTGCCAATGAAATTCAAAAAAACATATTGAACAAACCTGACTGTAGAATGTTTTAATAAAATTGAAAGCATCAGGAAGCTTTGAAGTCTTCTAAGCATACAGCAAAATCAGTTATTTACTATTGCAGCATCAAAAGAAAGATCCACCAATACACTGTACAGACATCAGGAGGAAAGACTGTCATGGTCTTTGTTTGCAGTTTGCTTGTTTTTCTTAAAATCTGTCCTAAAGGAAGATTCATGACTTTTTATGATATAGCACAGCCCTCATGTTTATTCCTAATATTTTTGCTTTGAAGATCACTTGGGAACAGGAGTTCTTACACTGACTGCAGTCACAGATGAGGTTAATATCTTCCTGTTTTTACAAAAACAGTAGAGGTAACATGACCACAAATGACAAGAAGTCTAACAAATATTTTTCTGGCATTTCGTTGTACATTGACTTTTTAAAATATCAGCTCTGATTTGAACATAAGCAACTGCTTTAATAAAAATAATTTATCCTGTTAAAGACCATTAAATGTTTCTGGAGAAGAATCTAATCTGCAGAAGTCCCAAGTGTTTGAAGTTCACAATAATTTCAGTAGAAGTCACAGTCGTTGAACCTTTGGGAGAGTCAGAACATTTATATAGGTGTCTGAATAAATGATTTGCTTCATTAACCATTGACCACCAACAAATATAGAATCATAGAATCATTTAGTTTGAAAAAGACCCATAAGATCATCGAGTTCAACTTTAAATCTAACACTGCCAAGTCCATCACTAAACCATGTCCCTCAGCACCACGTCTACATGTCTTTTAAATAACTCCAGGGGTCACGACTCAACCACCTCCCTTGGCAGCCTGTTGCCATGCTTGATAACTATGAAGGCATTTTTCTAAAAATCAATGTAAACTTACCCTGGCACAACTTGAGGCCGTTTCTTCTTGCCCTATCACCTGTTACTTGGGAGAAGAGACTGACACCCACCTCTCTACAACCTCCTTTCAGGTAGCTGTAGAGACCTATAAGGTCTCCCCTGAGCCTCCTTTTCTCCAGGCTAAACAATCCCAGTTCCCTCAGCTGCTCCTTATAAGACTTGTCCTCCAGAGCCCTCACCAGCTTTGTTGCCATTCTGTGGACACGCTCCAGCACCTCAATGTCTTTCGTGTAGTGCAGGGCCCAAAACCGAACGCAGTACTTGAGGTGGAGCCTCACCAGTGCCAAGTACCGGGGGATGATCACTGCCCTAGCCCTGCTGGCCACAGTATTTCTGATGCAGGTCAGGATGCTGTTGGCATTCTTGACCACCTGGGCACACTGCTGGCTCATATTCAGCCGGCTGTCAACCAACACCCCCAGGTCCTTTTCTGCCAGGCAGCTTTCCAGCCACTGTTCCCCAAGACTGTAGCACTGCACGGGGTTGTTGTGACCCAAGTGCAGGACCCGACACTTGGCCTTGTTGAACCTCACACCATTGGCCTTGGCCCATCGATCCAACCTGTCCAGAGCACTCGGTAGAGCCTTCCTACCATCAAGAAGATCAACACTTCTACCCAACTTGGTGTCATTATATCTATTAAATATATATTTTTAATTATTGTTATCACTTAGAAAGATTACTTATCACTACTATAAAGGAGTCACTGTAACTGTCCTCATGCTGTCTGGACCTGAAAGAGACCTGCAGGGCAGAAGGGATGGTATAGATAAGAATGCAGAGAGATGGCTCCCCATTATACCTTCCTTCCCTGTACCAGGCCTAGATAGACTACAAAACTGCACAAACACAGAAAGGTTAGAATCAGCTTGAAGGGATTATCTAATTCATTCTTCTTGCTATAGCAAGAAACTACTGTAGCTCTCATATTCCCAAATTGTCTTATTCCTGTATACTTAACCTGTTCTTTAGTACCTCTAATGATGAGCATTATGCAACTTTCTTAAGAAACCACAATGCCTACCAATTCCTACCGGTAGAAAACCGTTTTTGAAATTTAAAGTAAACACCTCTTTCTGCAGCTTGAGCTGTTACTTCATGCCGTATCCTTCATGGCCATAGGAAACATTCTCTTTGCAGCTGTTTTACATATTCAGACAGTGTTATAACCTCTCCTCTCTATCTTATGTCTTCTAAGGTGGCCAAACACCCCATCCTTTGGAGGGCCCCAGACTTTCCTGATAGCTTTCCTCTGTACTCCCCCCAGCTGGTTCACCTCTCAAAACCCATAACAATGTTGTGAGGAATTACATCACAAATTTTATGGACTATGCTGCTGTTTGTAAATCCCAGTGCGACGTCTGACCGCTGTGCAACAGCATAATACTCTTAACCTACATTCAGTTTGTGACCCACTGTAACCTCCAAATACTTCTTTGCGAGACTGTTACCCATCTTATCTCAGTTTTTCTCATTGTATTTTCTCAACTGTTTATCCCTGCCTAAGTGCAGAACCATGCATTTGTTCTAATTAAATTCTATGTTGTTTCCAAGACTTTTTCCTCTAAATTGTAGTGATCATTTTGAATTAATTCTTATCTTTCAATCTGTTTGCTGCCTCTTTCAGATTCATTTCATTTGCAGATTTAATAAGCATATTCTAACAACCTGGTGTTGGATTATAATGAAAACATTGAATATACTAAACCCAGGACAGATCCTTGTGGAGCCCTCCTCAATTCATCTTAGCAGTTTGACAGTGAAGCACCAGCAACTCCTCTGTACGTAGAATCCCCAGACACTTTTGTCCCCGCTTTACAATAATCCCAACTTGCTCGTGTAATGTGAGACAATGTTAAGAAGTCTGAACAAAGCCTAGCTATATGATGTCTATACCCTTAAGGCGTGCTACTTCACATAAAAAGATTTTGGATTGATCTGATATGATTTAATCCTGACAAATGAGTTAACACTCACTGCATTTGCTGCCTACTCATTTACTACTTACTCATCTGGTGTTCTTTTAGGTCCCCTACAAAAAGACTGTTGGATATTTTGATCTGGTATGTTCCCACAATAGGAATTGGCCCATCATTCCACAACCTTCAATTTTGCCTTTTTTTTTAAAGTGAGTCCCATGTTTGCCCTTTTCCAGTCTTCCAGAACTTGATCCACCTCCACACATTCTCAAATGTGCAGAGAGACTGCTGAGATTGCTTCAGCCAAGGCTTTTGCAAACCTGAGAAGGTTTTCATCAGGGCTGGAGACTCAGAAATATGTAAGTGTACTCAAACCAGGTCTTTCTTTTTAATTACCCTTTGTCATTGTTATTAATTGTGATAGCTGTTTGAACACCATTGACTATGTAACACGTGGCACAGCAGAGTTGTGAGGGCCCTGCGGCCCTCTCTTGAGAGAGGCAACAGACACTCAACCTAAGCTCCCCACAAAGCTTCTAAAGTCAGCACACAGATCTAGAAACACTGCCTCAGCTCTTTCAATTTCCAAGGTACCCAGATAGACCCACCAGACTCCAATAATAATATCCAGCTCACATAAGACATTTCCAGAAGTTGAAATCATATTTTCCCCGCACTCCTCCTCCTGCTCAGAATATGAAATAACAAATATGCTTTGCTAGCCTTTTAGCTTATGTGGAAAAATTAAGTAGTGCTTAAGACTTGTAACTCAAACTTTGCTAAAAATGTCGCTCAGTTTCCACGTAGCAATATTTTTTCCATCTCTGAAAATATAAAAAAAATTACATACAAAACAATCAGTTTAAAAGCTAAAGTACATTTAAAGAAGTCAAACACTCCACAGGTAGGAACTATTAGAGTTGTGGTTTTCCATGAAATTTTCATTTATGCATAGGAGTGATTATTTTCAGTTACAGAATTTTTTTCCAGAAGAGCTCAGCCTTATTCGTGGTGGAAGAGACAAACAATACCTCCAAAAGCCACATTAAATCTGGTAGTACTTAACTACTTACACCTAAATATTGTGTAACATATTTTTGAAAATGCAGTGACTATATTCTGATCCCACATACTGGAAGGAATCACATTCTCTTTGCATTCAACTTTGACAAGTACTCTCCACTGACATATGGGCAAAATTCCTATTAGCTTTAATAAAGGTAAAACACAAATATTTTAAAAGACAAGGTATGGCAGCAGGTGGGAAGGCAGAAAAGTGTTCTTCAACTACATCCAGCTTCAGACTTTCATAATACTATGAAAAACACAGAAAACGCAGTGGGTTTATATCCTACTGATTAAGCCAAAGGACTCACTACCACCATTTTCTGGCCCAGCCTAATAAGCCAACACATAATTCTCTCACTATGAATAAAGTCCTGTGGAATGCAGCCAAATAAACTGCAGATTCTGTGAAGAACGGCCTGAGACACATCAGAAAAGAAAGTATAAATCCAACGGGACACAGAAATCAGGGCTTAATGTACATGGATTCATTGTAAAATAAATAATTATACTGAAAGAGTTCAAAACAAAGTACATCAATTATTTCACTCAGGTGCCTACATTTAGGAAAACAGTGAAAATAATTCATAACTTCATAACTTGTTCGGTTGCCTAAAGTATTTAGAAAAAACATTTCTTTGTAACTTTAAGTTCTGTGGCTGGGCAGGTGTTTTGCACAACCAAAGCAGGAGTTTAGAGTGACCTGCCAATTAACATATTTGTCCAAGAAATGGGAGAGTTGAGATCAGTCCCATCTCTGCTCCCACCGTAAGCTCTAACCAGAGGCGACAGGGTGTCCTGAGCGGGTGCACACTCTCGCTCCGCTGCTGCAGACAGACGTCTCTGTAGGTGAGGTGGCAAAACGGGTGCTGTCTGAGGGAGAGCAGGTGATGAGCCCGACTGCAACCCAGCAGTGAGAAAACCTGGCTAAGGAAGGGCAGATCAGGTATTCAGGTGCCTTCTTCCTGACTTACAGATGTATTTTTATAAGTCTATACAGTGCAGTACACTCATTCCAGACATTCACTTTCCTTTGCTGGATTTCATTAGCTGACACTGGTGTTCCAGTGCTCCCCTTGCTGGATATTCCTATCTTATTTTCCTAGCATTTTCCCATTTAATCCATATGATGCGGTGTCTGCCTTAGAGGGGAAAAAAACAAAAAAGATAAAAGAAACAACAGGGTGAGGGCACAGGTTCAAGCACTGTCCTGTGACCATCCAGAGATATCAAGTGTCAGTCCTGTCCCTGATATGGCCTTTGGCATCTCGCTGTCCCTTTGACAATGGCTGGCCATCATCCAGGAGATGTCCCAGCCCGAGGATGGTCCCAATAAGAAGTTTGAAAGTAGACGCCCTGTTAGTAGAAATCCTGTCGCAAAATAATCTGTCCCATGCCACTACAGACAGAGGATGGCCTCTACCCTGGTCCCTAGTGCAGCCTGAGGGGACACTGCCACTTTGAGCGTCACCATGTCGAAATCCTTTCTTTAGCCTAGCCCTAAACATTTGGCCAGATTTCTATGAAGCAGCACATAACACCATGTATACGTACCTGCAGAAAGTTCAGAATTTTCTGTGACAGTGTAACAAAGCTACAAGAAATGTACCATAAAAACCGGTTGTGCTTTGCTTGATAGGAAACAGGCAATTAATTCTTCTGGCAAAAGAAGTGGTGGGGGGTGGGGAATTGTTGCATATGCTTTCTTGCTGTCTCTCATTTTTGGGCTCAACACAATCAAACACATTTTATAACAGGAAGAAATCTAAGAAATCTCTTCCTCCTTTTCCGTTATGGAAGTTCATGATGGGGAGGTCTTTTTACACTCTACAATTGAAATTACATGAAAAGGTTATTCCATATATAATAATACATCAGGAAGACATGGTAGTGTCTGGCAAAAATTTGAAAATCGCATATGCAGAAATCTTTCATGTAATATACACAGGTATTCACTTTGGCCGCAGACGCTTTACATCTTCCACATCTGATCCTCATCCTTTCAGCAGAATCAGTAGCGGAGGAATGACATTTGTAAAATTCTAAAGCGGAGTAAGTATCTATTCAATACCATCAAAGGAACTGACAAAGAATTGGGAACTTCAGGACATTTAAAAAAAATGGTTTTACTTGCTTTTTCTTATCTGGTTTTTTTTTTTTCCTAATTAAGATTTTATTGAGTTTTGCATAATGGAAGACTATAACCAATCAGCAAAAGTATTATCATATGAATTTTACTTTCATAATTTACTTGAGCCAATTAATGTCTTTTTCTAATGGGCCAAGTAGATGTAACTTCAGGTGCAGTCAATCACATCTTTGGGAACATTAAACAGAGGAAACAAGAAATGAGAAGCACCAGAATAAATTAGATAAAAATCCTAAACAAAGACTGAAAAGAAAGCCAAATCCAGTTTACCAGCGAAATTTGATGTGCTATATACATGACAATTTGAAACGTTAGAAGAATTCATGAGTCAGCCATTCGGGGAATCATATCACAAATCTAATGAGTTTACTCTCACATGAGACCCCACGAAAAAGAAATTGGTCTGTGAAAGCAATTCCAGAAAGCCAAACACACTTTAAAACACTTCCAGCCAACCCATCAGCTCTTCCCAAGAGGAATTAGGAGCGGCTGTTCCAGGGATAAGGGCCGATTGGCATGCTGGTCAGGTAGCCGGAGCCTCCCCATCACCTAACCCTGTGAAGAACACCCATAGTCTGTAGTCGCTTCGCCATTGCAATAGCTTCCCTGTACCACCCGCAAAAATTATGCAGAGGTGCAACCCAACACTGCAAAGGTTGGGCCATAATGGGTTAGCATATTTCTGCACCTTCAATGGCATGAAATCATCCAAACGAATGCATTCTGCCATCCATAGCTGCTGTCACTGCAACTAAGATTTTGTGTATAAAGATATATGAAAGGGGACGTTCAAAAACATTTTTCAGAATGAGGCATTCCTGACTGAGAAACAAGATGCCACAAGAAACTAGGAATCAGATGGTAGCCTGCCCCAGGCCCAACAGAGGAACCGGGAGGTGTTGCTTTCTCTGTGTCCAGCCACACAAAATAAATCAACTGCCTCGGCCCAAGTCCCAGTGTATCTGAGTGGGAATTATCTGACCAAATGTCTAGGCTCGTCCCTTTCTTATCAGTGAAAGGGAATAGGATGCAGCTCAACAGCCCGATTTTAGATGTCTGCCTTTATATGAGGCGAATTGCACCTTTGAGAGTGCTTATTTCTTTCTACTAACTATAAAGAGATCTTAAGGTAAATAATTCAGATGTACATATCACCACCAAACACTCAAAGGTAGCTCAGAGGAATCCATGCTATATGTCCACAACACCAAAAAAAAAAGCACTGCAATTATTGACAGGGGGTTTTGGCACTCCTGACAAGGAGCCACTCTTAATTATTCTCTTCTTCCTTGGAAGAAAGAGAGCTCTGTGAAGAAATTTACAGTGATGACCATCCAGCATCAGGCCATACTCACAGGTTTCTTGTGTAGAGTTTTCGATTTAACATCTTTCACAATAAAATATTTTATATATATACGTGTGTGCATAAAATATTAAATATAATAAAAATAATAATAATGAAAAATAAATGAAGATATTCCTTGATCTAAATTTTAGAAACCTGCATTTGGGGAATATTTATTATTTTCTGGAATACATAAGGATTTAGATTTGACTGAAGATGAACAATAACAGAGCAAAATAAAGGCTTTAATTAATCACTGAGTGCTTGTCATTCTGACAACTAAAGAATCGGGAAGCTACAAAGAACCAAAGTGAAACAACATCAATCATCCAGCTACAATAAATAATTTAATAAAAAATCACTGGGTAACTACAAGGTCTAAGGAGGAAAAATAAAAAAGCTAGAAAAGAAAAGCAGGAGCATCAGACGGGTTATGTACAGCTGACCCTATTTACATTAATATTACATAACACTGGCAATCTCCACCACATTTTTTGCCATGCAAAATAAAACACCATATGCATTCACCTAGGAGATGAACATCACATCTTTATAGAAAGCAAAATAGGACAGGTTTGCAATGACATGAATATATTATTTTATCATGTTTCATATGAAGTTAATTACTCTCATCAACAAACAGAGAAAAAAAAACCCAAATAATTTAGTTGCCATCATGCAGCATCACAGGCAGGTCCAGCACCCCACTTGGTGCCTATCTCACGGAACCTGCAATCAACCAAAGCCAGCAACGGGGAGTGCAGACAAAATTAAGAGTTAACAAATGCCGAGCAATAAGCGCAGTGAGGAACAAGTCTACATCACCAGCAGTGACTCACAGTGGACAGTTTTCTGAAAACTTGAGCTCGATGTTCAGCAGTGGTCAGAATGATAAACAGACCATTAAAAATTAGCAGCATAAGGTGGAGGATAAAATGGAAAACAACATTATGCCATTGTAGAAATCCACAGCGTGGGTAACAGCCTTTTCCACAAGCAGCTGTAACGGGGCATCGTTAGGGCAGCGCTGGGGCGGCTGAGCCTCTGGTTTGACACAGTGGAGCAGTTTTTGTGGTTTTGCGTTGTGTAAGATTTATTTGGACAGAACATGAGCTTAAAGAGAGAGTAAACTGCATATGTTTTATTTCGTATCGCAGGGCTTATGGGACATGATTGTGCCCTGATGGAAACTTGAATGAAAAAGCCAGGTGATATTCCTTTCCCTCTTTTCAGTAGATTAAAAAAATATATATTCTCTCCCCCGCCAGAAGATGCTCACACAATATCATTTTTTCTTTCTTCTCCTTATGAAGCAGTGGGGCTCAAATCCAACCATGCAGAAAAAAAAGTCCCATTGCTTTTCCAAAACACCGCAGGACACGGGCACTACCAACAACACTGCAGCACAAGACTCCAGCAAGGCAGCGGAGTGGCAGGACAAACTTCCATCAAGTGGTTGCACGGAGTGCTAGCAAGATCCGGATACATTGAGGTTTTTTCCTCCGTGAGGAGGTTTCACAGTAAAGCGTTGAAGAGGTTTCACAGTAAAATGCTGAAATCATCCAAAAGTACGGTATGCTGCAGTCCTGCAGTCAGCCAGCGGCCTTCTCCACAAGAGCTCTTCTCTAGGAGTTCAAACGCTCAGCTACCAGCGAGCTTTCGGCAGGCTGCAACATCTGCTGCTCTCAATTTTCTGCTCCAAGTCTGCAGGTGAACTGGCATCTGGTCTGGCGTGGTAGATAGGAGGGGATGGCTGTGAAGGAGGAGTCCTTCTATCCCAGCTGGTTTCTCCAGGGGTGGTGTCAGCAGAGCCTTCATACCTGCAGAGACCTTTCTGAAATTAGTATTATGCGACCCTTCATAAACTGGAGCCTTCTCCAACAAATCCAGCTTATTCTCTTCATCTGCGATGGGATTTTTTCCCCTTTAGCTTATGGTCCCTTTTTGTTTAAACACGGCGTGTGATGAAACGTGCCTTCCAGCTTTTCTGGGGGTTACCAGGAGATGGCTCGCGATGGTGGTCTGGCAAGGCGGGGGCGGCAGAGCCGGACCGGGGAGCAGAACACGTACCCTGAACCACGGTGAGGGATGGTACAGATTGGGAGGGAGCCGTGGGTGCCGGCGCCGCAGCTGAGCCACGCAGAGAGCGCTGAAGGCACCGGCGTGGTGCTGGGGAGGGATGGGACTGGGAGGGAATGTCATTGCTGCTGGGAGAGGTCACGGATGGGCACGATAAAATACTGCGCTAAAATATTTTCTTGGCTAATTGTCGTTTCTTTTCCGTTAATTGCACCTCCTGAAATTGCAGGGTAGAGCACTCCTGCCTGCCACCCCAGCAGCTCTCAGGCATCCCTCGCCCTGCGGCGCACGGAGCACGCTGCACTGATTCACTTGTTTGGCCCTCTGCTCGCACTTCGAGCCCTGCGGTCCATTAATCATTTTAACCACTCTTCACTCTGCAAAATAACATAATAGACTCCTAGAAATGAGGGATGAAAAGGGCCAGCGAAACCATCCAATCCCTCCCCCTGCCAGCGCAGGACTCTTCCCAGGGAATATTTCCCCAGTATATTTTTCTTACCTATTTTTTGACGTCTCGAGTTTAGGCCAACAATTCTTCTGCCAGTTCTTCCACTTTGTTAATGATGGGATGACAGATAATAGATTTTGTTTCTGAAACCTCTCCACTTTCTTCAGGGGGACTTTTTGTGGTAATGCCGTCAGGATTTCTTTCGAGCTTATTTTCAAGGGTTGGCAGTGGTGAGCAGTAAGTCGGCTCATTCGTATTCTCATGCCACGTTAAACACGCAATGCTTCAGCAGTTCAGTTCCCCCATATGAGCTTCCAGCTGCCCTCTGTGCTGCATGGGAAGAACTAAGCCCTCAGGGTAAAAAGTTATTTCTTTTCCTCACCATACTAACCCTGGGCTCTTCCAAAGCAGAGAGGCTGTTGTCACTGGTGCCCAAATATGACAAATTACATGTAGATAATTTTCTGATATATCCATGTATCTCCCTAAGTGTGGTGAGACCACTGAAGGGAAGTAACGTGATGGACCTGAAAGATACTGAAATTATGCCTACTTTTCCACATATATCCCTACGAAACAGACAGTCTTAAAAGTTGATAGGACCAAACGACAACTTCAGTTCTCCACCCCTTTTTTTGTGTTTTTATTACACAAATAAAATAATTAATTTGGTTAATAAAATCATCTGGTTAATAAAATGATCATAACATTCACATAGTTATGATCACATTTACATACAGGGAATATTATTAAAGGAACATGTTTTTCCCTCCCTGTGCCATGCAAAAATCAGTAGCTGCTTAGCAACTTTTCCTATTCCAGAAAAAAATTGGGATTTAGGAGAAATGGTCCTCTAGAATGATGTTAATAGTAAAACACTTTGTAATCTTTAAGACTGGTATTTTCAGATCAGTTTAATGGGTTTATGTAGCTTATGTCTCTTGAGTCTCAGGAATAGCTGCATCTAACACCTAACAGTTACCCAAAACCAGCTACAAGTTGCGCGCTGCATGGCGAAGGCGCATGTGCTTTGGCTTTCTCAGAGGACGGCACAGAGAAGTTTCCAGCTCCATTACTAGCTTCTCCCCACAGCATCGTGCTGACATACCCTGTTTTTTTCCTGTTTTTCATTCATTTTATGAATGGGATAACCAAGATGAAGCTGCTTGAGCAGAAAGCAGAGCCACGGCAGTTTCACGTCCCGTACATAGGAGTAGTTTTCCCAAACTTCTTGAAAAACGAGTCTATATTCAACATTTATCATGAATAACTGTATCCCTCCATGTTCAAGCTTTTTACTGAGAATGCAACAGAAACAATAGAATGTTTTTGAGCAGCTGTGGTCCTACAGCTTTACAACCTACCCACAGGGCTCACAAACTAGTTCAAGAGTTGATGTTCAAGATCAACAACAGCACTTTACCATCCTAGCTTTAATTTCTTTCAGTCTGGCCCATCCTGAGTTTGCTCTACCTCACCATTTACACTACTTGCAAGAAGTTTGAGTCGAAGAAAAATGTTTGCTTTTCATAATTCTTAATTTTGCCTTATTTCAGGGGATTCATGTGCGGATTTTTTTTTAAAAAAAGATATCTAATAAATATGTAAATAAATTACATATCATTATATTTTAACATTTAATTATTAATTATACCATGTGTGTTATAGTATAGTTATTATAAAACTGCAGTATTATAAATTATAAAAGTTTAAATTATGTGTATGTTCTTAAAAATATCCTACTAAATATTTTTCAGCAAATGCATTCAATACACCATCACCTGCTAGTCTAAGTGCATTCTAACATTTAAAGACCCTTTCAAAACCCAGATAACCAGGGAAACTGCATTTGAGATACACATCCACTCTCTGCTTTCCTGCCTGGTATAAATCTTAATATCCCAGAAACGTCTTTCACTGTAAATCTATAAACAACAGACCACCACAAAACTGTAAGTAAGACAAAAGAGTCAAACTTGGATGCCTTAAGTTTAATATCAGCATCTACGTTTAAGTAAATGGACCATAATACTCAGAGGTACTGAACGGCTGCAGCTCCTACTGCCTGATATCAGCAGAGGGAGAGAGGCAAGGATGGGAATCAAAGGGGAGAAAGAGAAGACAGGTATATGAGGTTGCCAGAGAAAGGTTAGATTTATGAACACAGTTATTACAGTATAGTAAATAAGACCCTACTGTGTGATTTTGTGTCTGTACAATCTAGTTGTCCTCTTTTAAAATGTGCTAAATATAGAGTAAATGTACCAGCAAAGAGAAAATGAATTGATAGGCAAATAAGCACAGCAGTAGCTTGCAAGGAATGTAAAAAATAAAGTCTTTAAGAGCTCTTGAAAACGTATTGCTATTTTTTCCTCACTCGGAAGCCTGGCTGGGAACCCCACGCTCAGCTCACCAGGGATCAGAAAAGAAGAGGTGCAAAGGGGATTGTGAAATTTGTGTCAGCCCAGGATCAGCACGAGCACTTCCCGAATTGTAACCGAGCAGAAGTGTGACTTCAGCCCAGCCTCAGGCTTGCGTTCAGCCGACTCCAAACGGGACCTGCCTTCTGTGACCCCAGGCACGCAGACGACTTTGTACCACATTACGGCGTGAAGTGACCTGAGTACAAACGAGACAAATCAGCAGGAGAAGGGCTCCTGCGGCTCTGCGGGAGGGCCTGGCCAGCAGTGGCAAGGTGCTGACTTGCCATACATTTATTTATTTTTATTTATCTTACCGCTTTTACTCTGCTCACCTGCCAAAGGGGATGCAGCTTTTATCAGTCGAACAGCCTTTCCTCTCACCTCCCAGAAGGACGTTGGAAGAAAAACCCGGAGTGCCCATGTCACCAGCTCACGGTTAGCCCCGATGGATGGGTCAGCCAGCGGGATTTCAGCCCAGTGCCTAGTGGGGAAAGGAGTTCGGGTGTCAAGCTGCTCAGCCTCCCCAAAGCCTGGGAGGTCTTTGGACTGAAGTAGCGATGAAGTTTAAAACAGACGGCAAGAGCTAGGTATCGCCTGTAAATCCTCATTACTCTGCTCACTTCTCAGGACCTGTATCGCCTCCCAGCAGTTGTGGAACTTACCCATTGCATCACTCACGAAGCAAAACAGGCATACCTGAGTTATTGGTGCTCAGATGCTGCTGGCAAGAAAACAGAGCGCTTATTTGAAACTCTTTGAAAATCCCAGGCTAAAAATTTGTTCCGTCTCATCCAGAAAGAACAGTCTTTTCAAACTGCAGAGAGCATGTAATAAAAATTCACATTCACACCTCAATTGTTAACTTCCTCCACATCTGGGCACAGGCTTTCCAGACCAAATACAGCTCTGAGTGCTAGGGATAATTGTCCACATTATACTAGTATTAATTGACTCTGATGACTAACAGACTAACATCAGCCTTCCTCTAGGGAATGAGTTTGCTTGGACACTATAAGGTAGCCTTAATTCCCACCACTTCAGCTAAACAGCCCTGAAGTTCCTCAGTCTCCAGAGCTATAAATCTGGAGCCAGAAGAGCTCCTTTTCAGTTTTTATTAATAAAATGAAGACGCATTTCTTCTCTTATTCATGCAGTGATTCCTTGCCACCCATATAAGCCGTTAGTACAAATGACAAAGGCAACATGTCACCACAATTTAGAAAGGTAGAGATCACACTTCTCCTGAGATGAAATTCACTGCTATGAAATCCCTTCAGCCATCAATAACAAGAAAGGAAACAGTGAGATTCTGTAATTATACTCAGAAAATCAAAGAGCAGCCCCTTTTACAAATCAGTGCCACAGAACCCATCAAGAGTCGTTTGCATGTAATCTTATTTTTCCCAAGCCCACAGAGGTCCAAGGGAAATACATCAGTGTAGTCAAGATCTCTTCTGCAGTACCTCTAACACATGAGTCTCAAAGCGCACCTGTGAAAATAAATTGCATTACCATAAGGTAAACAAAATGTAATTGCACTGGCCAATTACAACATCATACAACACCACAACATTTCATTTTTATCCTTCTTATTAGAGCTCTTTCCAAAAGACTCCCTCTCACCTTCGGTCCTCCAGCCCAGTCCCTATTATTGTTATTTATGAATCGTACCGCAGTAGCAGAGATACAGGACAATACTCAAACCGTTCCTGCTTTTCAATTATGAATGTGTGTCGCTTTTGCCAATACGAAAGGCATTTGTGTAACGAGCTTCTGGAACCAGGAATTGCCACTCAGGCTTATAATGAACTTAATACTATAAGGCAGCAGAAGGAGAGCCGCAGTCTAACAGCTCTTTGAAGCAACCCAGGCACACACAGTATGTGCAGGTCACAAGATACACGAGAAAGGTCAATGAAAGTAGGGCACCTTGTTCTCAGATTGATGGGCCTTCAAGGAGCTGTGGACAACGGCAAGGATCGCCGTGCTGTCGGTAAGCCACATACAGAGGTTCACCTTCAAAGTGGAGACATTTCTGGACCTTGTCCCTGCTGATTTTTTTCTCCTTGTACTTCCCTTGGTCCTTGGTGAGTGACAAACAAGGCCACTACTGTTACTTTTGGTATACACGTGGAGAAGCCCCAGTGCCCAAAGCATTTCTATAATAACGCAATTAAAGTTGAGGACGGGCGGGTGTACGTGGGTATGCCAGGTCAGCACTTCAGTGAGCACACCAACACGTTCTACAGAGGGGAAACAGGACGATAAGGCTGTATCAGGACTTCAGAACTTCAATGCCAGGGCTCTCAAATTTCCACTTGCATTACAGGCGATGATAGTATTACCTAAGCTAAGACAACACTTTCTTTTAGAAAGCAATAAAGTAAGCATAAAACTCCCCTTAAGCGACACCATAAAAGGGCTTTATTTTTATAAGGCCTGGATAAACAGATAAACAGCCTTAGAAACACAACAAAGATATGCAAAGGCACAAGTTGCAGCAAAGGGAATTCTCATTATATATTAATTTTTTCACCGTGACAGGGTCAAACACTGGAACAGGTCTCCCAGAGAGGCTGCAAAATCCTTATCTTTATAGACAGTCAAAACTCAGCTGGACACAGCCCTGAGCAAGCTGATCTAAGCTGGCCCTGCTTTGAGCACATAGGTGAGACCACAGCATTTACAGTGGTGCCTTCCAACCTAAATCATGCTACAATTCTGAAGTCCAGTTGTGAAAGTTTGTCATGGAAATGTTTCCCTGCATTCCCCTGATCCAGCACTGTGAGCTCCTCCTTACAGAAAGGTCAGATGCAGATGTAGAGCCACAGAAAGTGCCTCACGTCTTTGGCTTTCAGGAAGGTCCCAGCCCAGACGTCCAGGCTCACTCCGTTGCCTGTAAGAAGTCCAACGCATTGAACACCAACTTCTTGCAGGTATCTGAGCCATTTCTGCAATCTGCGACCCAAAAAAGGAGCAGCCCACAACAGGGAGTGATCCCTTAGATAGGAAAAATAATCCAAACCAGACAAATTATTTGAACTGCATCAAGGCCTTGTGGCGACATTCTTAATCCTATTTTCCATGTGGGCTGCCTAACCTCTAAATTACAGGCAGCGGATGACAGCTTTGTCAGCTGTGTTTTGAACAGGGACGAGACAGGGGGTGGATAAGCTCAGACATCGCTTACAGGCGACTTTCGGCTTTTGGTTGGCTCTGAGGGATAACTCATCCCGCATACGCTTCGGCATGGCCCTTCAAAAGCTCATCCCTCCCTTAGGCGCAGATGGGTGCCAGGGACCTGACTCACCCAGGCGCCTGGGGCAATCACCTCGTCCTTAGGCACCACGCTGCTTGCTTTGCGGGGAACATTGCAGGCACCCCGAATCCCAAAAGGCTTGTAAGACAAATAATACCAAAGCTGTTACTCTTGCATATTCAGGGGGTGGGGGGAAATATATAGATATATAAAAATAAAGGCTTGAGCATATAGATATAAATAGGAGCAACAGAGAGAAATTAAACAAAGGGAAAATCAGGCTGAATATCACAGAAAATTCAGTAGTGAGAACCCCTGGAATGTGGCACAGCCTCCCATGGGGTTGATCTACTGCTTCCAATACTAAAAAATAGGTTGTAAAAAGTGAGATAATTCAGGGAACAGTCCTGCACTAAAAAAGGAACAGAATTCTTTGTCTGACTTTTCTTTTCCGTGTCTAATTTTGGTGGTTATAGGATAGAATTATGCATGACTCAGGACCCCTTTTCAAGTCGAAAAATGCCTGTCACCGGCTCTCTGTCCACTTATTCATTCATTTATCCTTTTGTTCACCTGAGGCTTTCTGAAAGCATTAACCACCCAAACCAAAACACCCAGTTTACATTTACAGGTTTGACATTTCAATAACCATCTGCAAATATTAGTGATTTCACATGCTACTTCTCTCCATTTGATTATAAGTAAGAATAATTCCTTTAAAAACATTTAAGATATATATTTTAGTGTTGCATTATGTATCAAAAAAGTAGGGAGGGAGAGAAAATGACCTTCAGTGACAGGTAATTCGCTGGCTACTTGCCTGGAATTTACATGCTACATTTGTTAATGTTCATTTTAAAGTCACAGTAAACTGCACATCTTTCCCTGGGAAAGTTGAGTTAAATATGCGAGGCAATGAGAAGTATTCAATTTTATTATGACAGTAAAAAATAAGTACAATGATGTTTAGAAAAAAATAAACAGCCTTGAAAATTTGAGTGGCTGAATACGAGTGTATCATTTCATAAGTTATGTAACATTTAATGTTGGCCCAGTGTTTCTTTCTTTTCTTCGTCCCACTCCTCTCTCCCCCCTCCAAATGGAATAACAATTCAATAGAATTTAAAGATCTTTTCTTGTGCTGTAAGAATGGCATGCTGAAGAGGAACAGATTTCCTTGACAATCACAGCTCCACAAAGGAGGCTTTCACAAGTAACACAGAAAAAGTGGAAATTTTTCCATACGGGGAAACAGAAACACCTTTTAGTGGCTCCCTGAGCCCGCTTTGGTTTGCATCAGCACCACCCCTGAGCCAGATACGCGCTGTCCGTCCTTTCCTTATCCCGCTGAACCAACCTTATTGCCAACGGCAGCCTGAAGACGGCTGCAGCAATGCGCACCAGCAAGGCATTTCCTGCAGGAGCTGGATGCCTGCAGAGCAGGATCAGGCCAGGGTGTTCCTGAACCTCCCTGCAGCTACTCCCTGCTGCCAAAATGGCCCCGGGGAGCTGTCATGCAGAAGGCAGGGCAGACCTTAAGATGCGACGAGCTCCAGAGATCAAAGCAGATCCTGGCGGCTCCAGAAGAAGAAATTGGTAAAGAGAGGGTAAACAAACTGCTTTTACTCCTCTTCTGGTGGCTAAACTTGCTCTGGCATAAAAGATGAGTTTAACTGTAAATATCGTATCGTTCCTATTAAAAGGACGGGAACGGAAGAAAATTTGCTTCCGCTAGCCTGGAAACGCATAATGCTGTTCTGTCTCACTTCGAGTTTCTACCTCTCCTTCCAGCTCTTTCTTTTTTTCTGTTCAACTGCCAGGCAGAGAGAGAAAGATCACTAATGAACCACAGCTTCTGTTCAGGTCATTAGCTGTACCAGAGAGAAAGTTAATGAACCCTAGTATATAAAGACAAAATCAGGTTTTCTTTAATAGTTTCCATACCAAGAGCATCATTTTCTGTTAGTGTAATCCCTGGATGATTTAGTTTGAGTCCCTTTTTTTTTCTTTTTTTTTTTTCACTCCAGCCTAGTTTTGGAGGAACAGTGCGACAGAGAACATCTGGTCATTAAGTGCATACAGATGATGTTCAGATGCTGTGGAGGAAACACCAGAAGTAGCCAGAGAGGGAGGGGAAGGTAAACCACCTTGTACAAGAAAGTATTTGGTGGAAATGAGAAATAAAAAGTGGCAACTTACTGAGGCATTGTCCCACAGTCTAATTTCAACAGCAACAACAAAAAAATTAAGCACCTGCTAACCCCCTGCCATTCACTAGGGCCATCTCTTTTCTCTCTCTGGTCTTCCCCTACTTGTGGACAAACACGGAGGAATCAAAGACTTGTACACCCCTATGCTTTATCTGTGTGATTTAAAGACTTCAGTATACTTCACAGTGGCCCATGGGGATAAGAAAGTGCTATTTCCATTCTATGGCGATACTTATGGTTTTCCAAACTAAGCATGGTCAGGCAGGTTGTATTTTCTCTCAGCTCTCCAGCATCCTAAGCAGAGGAACCACACTTCTCTTCTTCACAGCTCCAGCAGGACCAAAAGGATGTTCTGCATCCCAGAAGAATTTACCCTCTCCTAGAAATGGTTTGCTTTCAACAGAAAAGAAACGTGCTTGAGAAGTTACACAAATCACAGATGTGTTTGTAAGGCAATGAAAGAGAAGCAAAAAACACCAATGAAAGTCCTATGAAAACATGTATGTGTCAAAATCAAAGCCTAGGATCATGGGCCAGGAAGGTCCTCCCAGTACTCTCTTCAGTAAGTCTCGTCCCTTGGTGTCCGAAGTAGCTGTACCAATGAACCCCTTTTGACAAGTTTTATCTGACAGTTCTTGTACCCAGCAGTCCTACTGGGACACCATCTGGACTGTTACCCACTTCATGGTTACAAACCCTATGTTACTTATGGACCAGTTTTTATAATTTACATTCCACACCACAACCAGCCAGAGTGTATGAGGAAATTAAGTGCCATATAGTGTAAGAAATGTGGATTGATATTGTGTATTCTGCTTCCATTTAAATTTTCACATTCTCCTCTATTCTGTTCCCAGGGAGCTCCTTCCTGCAGCCCAGTTTTTGAGGCGGATAGAAGACAACAACAAAGTTCACATCCATGTGAAAACCTTCTAAATCTTTTAAATAGATGCTGATTGCAAAGCAAGTAACTACACAACAGCCATCACCAGGAACAGTCATGTTGGCCGTTTCAGTGGATATTAAGCATACTGTCCACAAATCCTAATCTGTGTGTTGTGTTAACATGTACCAGTGCTGAGCACTGTGGAGGCTGCATCTAGTTTTGTATCAAACATGGAACCACGTTCACTGTTCCAGCCTGAATCTTTGGGCTAGAGAAATGGATGCAGCCCTGCAAACAGAAATGCTGCATCCCTCCCCCAGTTTTTCCTCATTACCGAGTAGCTTGAAATTATGGCAGAAGAATCAGTGTGTTTCCCAACTTGTTCCAGCCCTGAAATGCTGTAACCTCACTCATAGGCCAATGGGCGTTGTGGAGAAGGAATCTGGTTTCCTTTTCTCCTCCGTTTCCCCACCATTTTCTCCTCAGCTACTTTTGATAATAATGAGCAAAAAGATCAGCAAAGACTTAGAAAAGCCTGGCTGATGGTGTTTGCACTCAAGCATCGTTCCACTAGCATTAGTTTTTCATCAGTATTTCTCTAGAGTAGCTAAGCATGGTATTTTTATCCAAAGGCAATTTGCTGGTATAGAAAAAGTACAGCAGACAATGCATTCCTACTCTATTATGCATGAACAAACACCCGGTACGTACTCAACTTTCCTCTCTATCTTATTTATCGCACCGTCATTAAACCTGTGTCGCTACTACAGTTCTCTAATACACGTCACAATAATGTGTTCTTATCAGATCTCCTCTCTCATCTACTGATCTAATAATACACTACCTCAACATTTTAGTGATTTTAACACAAACAAATAAAAAAAGGTTCAGGCACAATATACTCAGAAAAAATAATGTTCATGTTTCAGCATAAACAAGAGCCTTCCTTCTTTTCAAGTCAACTTAATGGTTCAGCTCTGCTGATGGAATCATTCAGTGATGTCCAAGTGAGGGAGATGCAAGCTAATTAAAAGTCATGGTTACAGACTCGTTGGCAAATATTTGTGAATATTTATGGGTTTTTAGTGAGAACTGCTTTGCTGAGTCACGTGAAAATTTGTTTTGAGTCACAAGAAAGCGGGTAATGTTTAGAGTAGCTCTCTGAGAGCATTACCCCAGGCTCTGTCTGACCTGGTACGCTGAAAGTGCCAGGGACCCCCCTGGGACACCGAAACCCAACCGACCAGACAGTGAAGTTGCCCTCTTGGTCCCTGGTGGTGGTTTTGGCTCAGGCCAGCAAACAGCCTCGTGAACAGAGCCTGGTAGAAACTGGAGGAACCATTCCTGATGTGCAGTCCAGATGCAAACCCTCCTGTTTTGGCGGGAGGGAGAGTGAGTTTAACAGCGCTTCCACCCGTTTGGCCTCTGCACCCCAGAACAGTCCCGGGCATGTTTAATTTATTAGTATAAACAACGCCTGGTAGTCTCCGGCTCCGCTCTTGTCAGATAAGATGGTGGTTGTCAGACTTGCCTGAATTTGCTTCCTTCAAAACATTACTTAGTGTCAGGGCTGCACAGCAACCAAAATTGTGTCGGGCATCTGAAGACAAAAGGGACACGGGGCTCTGGTGATGTGTTTAAATAGGGCTCACCATGCTGTTTTATCATTTTATCATTTGTCAGTGCGGAAGAGGAAGCATGTGAAAAATCATTAGAATGAGCAAGGAGGATGAATAAATTAAGTAAATTAGCATGAACAAGGCAGCTCATAATCCAATTGGAGAAGGTGATTATATATCATACTCAGCTAAAGAGAAAACACAGGCAGGAAGGACCCATTGTGGAAACACAAACTCCTCTGCTTAGAAGAAAATTGTGGGCAGAAAAATGAATTCAGAACAGCATTTTATTAGCAGAATTTGCCTCAACTAAACTCTAATAGATCTAATCAGCACAGGAGATGAGGACAGGCACCATGTTGTTATTTTACAGGATGGCGAAGGCACTGTAAACAAGGGGAGTGATTGAATATTTTTCACCTTGTTAAGCCCCTTAACAAGCTAGCTGATTATATACTGTACCTTTAAAAAGCAGAAGATAGGGAGACAGTCTGGTAGGAGAAAAAGTGGAGGTTGTATTAACTTCAACAATGTTTGCTGGTATGTGGTAAAAGTGCCAACTCTAACTACTTTCCAAACATGAACTGTAGTTTTAGTTACAAAAGTGACACTGTATTAAACTTTTGAGGCACCAGATGAATCATATCTCTAGAGCAATATGTTATATCAATAAAAATGAGAGTTTCAATTCAGAAGATGAATTTATAACACCTATCCAACACCAGTTTGGTTTTCTGCTTGGTATTCATTTTTCCAAAGTTACATTTATTTTAGCATTTCAGTATTAGCTGAAAAGCCTTGATTCATTCATTGGCATAGATGATGCTGGAATCTTGTGATTACTGAAACCATTAATTTGTATGACCAGTAGTAACTCTACTAATATTAATAAACATGAAGATCAGCACTGTCACCATCATGGTAGCGTCCAAATGCCAGTGGTAATTGGGTTGCAGTGTGCTGTGCACTGTTTAATGGGTGTTGAAAAAGACAGTCCTGTCCTTACCTGTTAGCTGTCTAATAGAAAAGGTAACAAAAAAGGCAGGTTATCTTGTTATTTTCATTGTTTGGCCAGACAACCTCTTCAGGTAAAAGTTAAGATGGCTTTATATATATATTTATGTATATATGGATACACACATATATATGTGTGTGTATATACATACACATATAAAATTCAGCCCTTCCAAGAGGGCCCAATTCCTTTGAATAGTTGGACATTGTCACAGTTCTGCAATATGAACTCCTCTGGACCTCGGTCGGTCTGTTCATTTCTTACAGCCCTTGGTATTTGTGCCAAGAGATTTCTGTCTAACTGTCATAGATGTAACAGTAAGAGCAAAACATACACGTGAGGTGCGCTACATGAGATGAGTATCATCACAGACAAGTAAGCTGGTTCCATTTCAGTCAGGCATCCCACTAAGTATTGGCTTTTTAAAATTCCTGAATCATGACAAGGTCCATATTTTCTATCTATCAGCCAAATTCTCAAGGGGATTGCAGCCAGGAGCTTCTGTTAGATTCAGCGGGAAGTGTATTTGTTTGCTGGGTAAGGATTTGGCTCTATATATTAAAGATATAATAATATTTAGCTGAAAAAGTTTCACAAATCTTGAAATGTTTCCAACCATAAGCTCTCTAAAATCATGAGTCAAGCCATGAAAAACATGAGATTGGCTTTAAAATTATGTTCTCTGTTTTTTTGCAGCTTAGTAAACTTAGTTCTCTTCCCTCCCTCACAAGTTCCTTTACAAGGAGCACGGTTACAACCACACTGTATTTTAAAATTAAATCTGAGTCTCTCATACAACCTCCAGATTCTTCTGCCTATAAGAAAAAACTTTATAATAATCAGTAAAGTCTCCCTTTACCCCCAAAAAAGCAGGTTCATCATGTTCAACTGCCTGTCAGGGTTAGCCCTGGCCTGTGCTATGTGCTAAATTGTTTGCAGACTTTTTTTGGGAGTGTATATTTGAAGCAGTATTCACTGCTTCAAAACTCAGTATTTGAGTAAGACAGATAAGCCGTAACTTACAATGGATATAGTACTTTATACTGTTTCCATGAGTAGTCCTTTTGGCTACATCTATACAAGTAAACAAGGGAGATCCAGAATTTGAGTTCAAGCACTGTCCTATACCTGTCCTCCCATGATGCTTGACAGGTATCTCACACCTTGCCATGGTTATGGCCCATGCCAACTAACACTGTCACAGACAGCCTGGGAGACGCTCTGGGCACAGTCTGGGAAATAGCACAGAGCAGGAATGATTCTGAACAGGCAGATTGGGCATAGCCAAACTATTTTTTTTCTGATGGGAAGAGATTTTTCTCAGTGTGGACATGAGCCAGACCGAGCCAGTAGGTCTGAGAGTCATAATTTCCTGCATGTTTTCTTCAGCAGTGTAGTTGCAGTCAATGAGACAAATAAATTATCCAGTAGAACAGTCTAATTCAAAGGAAAAAACACCAACATTGTGAGCGTTGACATTACTATGCACTCAAATGCCGGAGCACTAAACAATAATCCTTAAATATCAATAAAGATTCTTATTTGGCATCTTTACAGCAGTTAGTACAAAACTCATCTCCTTCCAATTTATTCCAACATTTCCATGAATGAATTTCCATGAATATGAAAGTCTCACACTGGAGAGGAGCTCTGCCTAAACACCTGCAGTTATTTGCCTTTGCAAGCTTCTTAATTCCTCAGTTCTTCACTTGTCAAGAAAAAACTTGTAACCATGAATCTGAAAATAGGAATGTATCATCCTGAATCCACCAACGGTGTGGAAAGTCCACCATCTTCCTGGATAATGTCCTCCTACATTCAGTCTGTCCTTGAAGACAGGACACATCCTCCTAAGGACCGTTGCTGTAATTCAAGTTTACTATTTCTTATTCTACCTACTGTGGACACACAGAACTGTTTATTTCATTCGATCTTTGCAGCTACCTTTTATGTATTGGAAGGTTGTTTTCAGATCATCTCTTTAGCCCCTATCAGTCTTTTCAAGATAAGGCAAACCCATTTTTCCAAGCTTGCAGGCTTATTTTAAAATTTTCATTTCTTTCTTCTGGATATTCTTTAATAGATCCACATCTTGCCTGAAGAGTGGTGTCCTGTCGAAAGCTTATCAGCCCTGAGGAGAAGATTACAGCTTGGACACAACATTCCCATTTACAGAGCTCAGAGTAATAGTTGCTTTACTCTAGCAAGTTAAACTTTCCCCACTGAATTATTTTACATGATCATTTTACTATGAATATATTTAGAGAATGTGCTTGGCTATTTTCCCATGCCTCTGTCCTAAACTTTCTGATTTTGTTCTTACCTGTATTGTGCTATTGCATTTGTTCCTAATAACTGAGTGTATGTTTTCTTCTGCATGGTGCCTGCTAAATGTTCATGTTTTGAAAGACATAATTTTGCTAAGTCACTATCCCTACCCTTCAGTGATGTTGTTCCTGATGGGATAGTTATTTTATTAAAATACTTGGAGACCACTTTTTATTACGCTTGCTTTCCAGCAGACCTTTCTGAACAGTCAATTGAAGACTTCTTTCCTGAAAACCTTATTTTATCACTCTGCCTCCTTGTATTCCTGTAAATAAAGAATTTAGTATTTAAAGAATTTGGCCACCCAGGTTGCCTTCCATTTTCCTTTTCCCAACTAGTTCTTTTCCATTAATCAGGATCCAATCTGCAAGAATCTTCCTCCTGCTTTCTCTGCTATTAGTATCAGTTGTTGTCACCAATAAATTTGAATAAGCCTTTCTCCTTTTACATTCCTATATTGACTGATGCATGGGTAGTTTAAGTACCCCATCAATACTAATTACAGCGCATAGGACAAGTCTATGAGTTAAAAGCTCAGGTCTCTGGGTTTTGCTGTGGCACACAGTTTGCTTCCAGAAACATCAGAGCCCAATGGCAGCTGGATACTGCTACACATCCCAAAAGAGGGTTGCTAAGTACTCTCTCTGTTTCCTCCAGGAAAAGGTGAAGTTCCAAGACTCTGAGGCATCAGACATTCTTCTTAATTCGTATGAGCTCCCTTGTTAAAGGCAAAAGAGTAACTAGGAACAGAGTAAGGTATGCTGACATTTTCATTGGATGTACCTCAGCCAGATGCTTACTGGGGCACTATAGGATGAGGACAGTGGAAAGAAGTGTAAGGTATAAAAGGACAGAAACAGAGGTAATGGAAGAAGAAAAAAAAAAGAAGGCCCCCAAAAAAAAAAAGGAAAAAGAAGAAAAGGAGAAGGACTGAGAGATCAAAAGATAAAAATGAGGGAAAATGAGCATTTTCTTTAAAACAGTATTCACATAAATACAATTGCTCAAACGTAGGATCCTTGATTCAGTCCAAAAAGACCCATGGGATGGAGCTTTTCCTTCCGCTTACTGTTCTTTTCGTGTAGACACTACTGAAACCAGCTTTCAAATAGTTTGTACCAACCGCCTTTTGAGACTCCTAGAAATAAGTCATTTTTCTCCTTCGTTCTTTTTCCACAGCCCTCAGATAAATTAGGTTATTCCTCTGTTAATATTCTAAAATAGTTTGGCATCCATAAACATCTGAGTCTGAATCTTTACTCAGTAGCTCGCTGCAGTCTCCATAGTTTAACATATGGCTGGACAGGAGTCCTTTACAAAAAGAGGCTAAAACTCATCTAAATATAATTTTGTTGCAGAGTACTGTGCATTGTGTGTGGAGTTGAAGAAACAAGCCAACAAGGAGGTCATCCATATCAAATTATCTGTGTAGGCTTGCATAAATTTGCTCAAAACCACGCAGAAACATAGGAAATAGTGTCTAAAAGGCCACTGTATATATTTCTGTGCAGAATTTTTACAGAAATCTGGTTGCTAACATGTGACTGAAAGTTGTTCCAATATGTATGGCAAGAATGAGCAGGATCATATGGTTTGTTTCTCGCGTACTTAAAATGCAATTATTTTAATTAATTACAGTATTGTAATTTCTCCAGAGGTACACAAACAATGTGGAAGAAATAAGCAGAGTATACATATGCGAAATGGAAAACAAGGTAATACAGGAAAGATTAAAAATGCACAGAAGGGAAATTTAAGCACACAAAAACAGAGAGTAGAAATAATAGTGCTGGCAATGAGTAAGGAAGGCAGCAAAGGGAGAGAGAGTATTTTTGGTTAGAATAGCTCTGTCTTTCTAGTGTCAGCATCTCACATCTGCTGTCATACGCTAATGAGAGCTGAGGCCGCTATAATGCTGACCCAGCCATAGGTAGATGATTCATAACGAAATTGCATCTGCATATGGAAAGGTGTCATATCTATCAGCTAAATCTTCAAGGTAAAACGATTTAGGATCCTGTGCTTCAAGAAATGAGGACCTCCACCCTGAAATAAGAAAAATTTTATTGGCTGTAGGACTGACTAAATTGAAACAGGAAAATACATTTTAAATACATTTTAAACCCCATCCATCCCGCCACCAAAAATTCTACACTTGCCTGTAATTTAGAGGTTGAAGTTCTGCTGTCCCAAAATGAGCTCTATGTAAGGAATAGATAACTCCCAGATACCCAAAATAAAATGATGGAGCAGAATCCACCGCATCCCCTCATGGTGGTCTTCTTTCTTTACTAGGCTCATTCTTGACCCAGTTGTAAATCTTGGTAGATTTTTCCAAACATGACCACTAACGAGTTCTACAAACTAGTGCTTTTCTTTCCACTTGTTGCTATTATGGGCACAGAAAAATCTAGCGAACTGGCATAGAGACAAGAATGCTGGATGGGGCTTTGAGCAACCTGGTCTAGTGGAAGGTGTCCCTACCCACAGCAGGGGAGTTGGAACTAGATGATCTTTAAGGTCCCTTCCAACCTAAACCTTTCTATGATTCTATGATTCTGTGTTTTCTTTGAGACATGACCTGCTCCAGACAGATTCCATGTGCCTTGTAGGGACACCTGCAGTAGGATTTCATCCATTAGATGAGATGCAGGAAGCAATTTGGACATGTTAGCTCTACCCAACCTAAAGCATCCCAGCGGGGCAGTGGGCTAACTCAGCCTTATCACATCTAGTCCCCACACTCATGCATGTAGACCTTTCCTAAGTAGCTGACTGCTCAAAATTATTGTTCCAGCTCTGTGGAGTCACTAAACTTAAATGCTCCCATCATAGGTAGCTTATGCTGTACCTACAAAAGTTAAACAGTTCCTCCACTTTTTAATTTCTAGAGAATGTTAGCATTTGAGAAAGACAACACACCTTAAGAGGAGCCAATTTAGCCCAGGTGAGTATTCCAGGTATATCCAAGTTTCATCATTACTTGTGACAACTGGAAAATGCCAAATTCTAGCTCAACAGTCATAAAGTATTCGCTTTTCAAAAAATTAGCACAGAATTATGGCATGACGTGACATCTGTAGGATTTTAAATTCCAGGCCATTAACAGCAAAGAATTCCTTGTTTGTTCTAGAGGAAACATAGTTTTAAATTAAATCTGCATTAGTAAATTGATCAGTGGCATGGAGCATTCCTGGAATTTAATCATACAGACTGTTAAATCGCTAGAACAGTCCCTGGCACAGTTGTGGCTTGTGCCAACTAGCCAAACCCTAACAAATTCGCAGATGTGGTCTGGCAGTTAGCTGAGTTCAGGAATTAGTTCCAACAGATAAGGTGGACGTCGCCACCCTGTTTTGGAGGCTAAGAGGATGTAATGACACAAACGTCACCGAAGCAAGCCAGCTGGCCATCCAGTGAGAGAACAGCCCTACATGCACTTGCTGGAAGAGAAGCAACTCTGGCTAGATTTTCCCACTAGCTGCTAAAGCAGGAGGCAACTTAAAGCATGTCAGCGCAAAGGATGATGTTTGAAACTTATTCTTTTTTATATCTTTGCTTAAAAACCCGTGAGGCATCCAGCCAAGGAGAAGGAAAATGTTTGTCACCGTAGCACAAAAATAGTGAATAAAAAACAACGAAGAGTTGATGAGTTTGTCAATAGTCCATTACCTGGGCAAATTTTGTCTAACTGATTCAGCAAATATTTACTACAAATCTCCCGCACATTTTTCTCCTCTGCTTTCAAGTTTCTTCCCAGTTTTATCTCCTTTCCTAACTTCCAAACCATATTCTAATGCTGGATTCTCATTCTGTTTCCTCAGCTCCCTCCAATCCTCTCCCCAGAGGATGCAGGAGACAGAGTGATATTGGGGCAAGATGGGACACAGAGGAAGGGGTGGCAAGAGCTGAATGAGATGGAAGGGGATTGGGACGGGAAGCAGAAGGGGAGGAAACCCGTCTTTTGATCAGTCTTAATTTTTAGGAGGTGCTTGAAAGTGAGCAGTGAAGGGATTTTGCAGATGTGGTCAGGAACACTTGATCTTACACATAGGGACAAGGAACAGGGAGGCATTTGAATGAATGGAAGACAAAAGGGTAGTGGACAAGTGAAAGACCCATGGCAGAAGTTTTGTATGTTCAAACAGAAGGATTTATACGGAGCCTTTTAGGTTTTCTTGAGATCTACCAACAGACTTTACAGTTAGAGGTTACATTTAGATTACTTGCTATCCCGTGATGTAGTGTCTCTACAGTTTCCCCCAACTGGGAAGTAAATACTGCAATGGAAAATGATGGTCTGAATGAAGTAAACACCGTTGGTCTTCTTCCTACTCCAAAAGTTAGATAGTGCATCCCTATTTATGGCATCTGCAATGCCTTGATACAATCCAGCAAAATGAAAGCAACGTGAGAAGGGGAAATAAATCTATAATACCTGCTGTGAGTTACTGGTGTGGAAAGAAAACCCTCTTCATCTGCTTTCCTCCTGAAGTGTGTGCATCTTCTCATTCGTGTAACAGATGACTCTGAACTGTGCTCTCACCTCACCAGAAGCACAGGCTGCTTCAGGCAGCAGGAAATGATTTTTGCAGCCCTCGCTAAGCCTTGGCAGATCCTTTGTCAAACACCACAGGAAAAAAAATGCCGTTACTGTAAAGGACACACATACAACAATTACCTTTAAAATAGCCATTTCCCTCTCTTCTTACTTTTTTTTTTTTAATTCCTAAAATTGAAAATCACAGATGCTTCAGGCAGATCCTGGTTCAGTTTGTTGTGACCAGGTTTGTCCATATCTGAGGATGGAATGCAGACATGGAAATGCACAAAGTGGACAACATTTCCCTCATTAGGAAACACCAAGCTCCACCCCCACTCAAAGATGTTTTCCTGCAGAAGAGGGACATCCAGAACATTGACACGCTTTGCTAAATAAGCAACTGGTAATTGACCAAAACTAAAGTAAAATATTCTGCAGAAACTCAGTATTTAAAAATAGAAACAAAAGAAGTGTTCAATATGCAAACAGAGTTTTGTGGAGGAGTATCAGTGAGTCTGTGAACTCCACTTCAGACTTCATTAGTCAGGAGAAAAAGTTATGTCTAAAACTAGGTCTATAAGTAACAGAATAAAGTTCAGAGATGATTTCTTTTTCATTGAAAGTACTTCATTTACAGAAATGAAAACTATGACTTTGATGTAACTGGCATCTGAAAAAAATGTAATCTGAGTAAAATTGTCAAATTTTCTGAAAAGGTTTAGGTATCTGTTTGTTATTGACTCTCAAACAGCATTTATGTTCTTTTGAAAGTCAGGATAATAAGCAAATGTAACAATGAAAACTGGTATTGGCCCAATTTTGGGACTACTGTGGAGTAAGTGAAACTCATTAGGGAAATAAGGATTTTTCAAACCAAGTAATATACCCTCTGGCAACACATTCATTAAGTAAGTGGTAGGGGAGGACAGACAATGTGTGCAATGAGTAATAAGTGACTATCATTATTCTAAATAGATAAAGTTTTATTTATTCTTCAAGTTACCAAAATAAATATCTATACTTTTCAGGATATTTCTTGCCCTACCCATCTCTCCCCCAAGTGTGCAAGGTGCTTAACAAACACATGTTTCCATACTATTTAAAGCAGTGTCATGTGGAGATATTCATGTGAACAAAACAGCAGCAGTTTTGCTGTGCTAGTGCAGGGTTAATTAGTGCATGCAGAGCACTGTGCCAATGCCATTAACGTCTTTGTACAGCCCTGGTGCTGAAAATAACATATTCAGACCTAACTTGGGTTCTGCACACAAAACTGTACTCCTTTGGCATGTATCCTGCCGAAAGAAAGCAATCAGGCTGAGCTGGATAAACAGAGATATCACAGAATCACAGAATCATAGAATGGTTTAGGTTGGAAGGGACCTTGAAGATCACCTAGTTCCAACCCCCCTGCCATGGGCAGGGACACCTCCCACTAGAACAGGTTGCTCAAAGCCCCATCCAACCTGGCCTTGAACACCTCCAGAGATGGAGCATCCACAGCTTCCCTGGGCAACCTTGTTCATTGCCTCACCACCCTCATAGTGAAAAATTTCTTCCTAATATCTATCCTAAATCTCCCCTCTTCCAGTTTGAAGCCATTACCCCTCATCCTATCACTACATACCCTTGTAAAAAAGTCCCTCTCCAGCCTTCTTTTAGGTCCCCTTCAGATACTGAAAGGCTGCTATAAGGTGTCCCTGAAGCCTTCTCTTCTCCAGGCTGAACAACTCCAACTCTCTCAGCCTGCTCTTACAGGAGACATCCTCCAGCCCTGTGATCATCTTTGTGTCCCTCCTCTGGACCCGCTCCAACAGGTCCATGTCCTTCTTATGTTGTGGGCTCCAGAGCTGGACACAGTACTTCAGGTGGGGTCTCATAAGAGCAGAGTAGAGGGGCAGAATCACCTCCCTCGACCTGCTGGCCATACTTTTGATGCAGCCCAGCATACAGTTGGCTTTTTGGGCTGCAAATACAAGACATATTATGTGCTGCTTCTGTTATATTTACTTGCCACAGACAAAGGCTGCAAACCTGCACCCAGTTTCACAGAGAAGGTCTAGGGCAAAAAAAGAGAGAGAAAAAAAAATTAAAAAAAAAATAAATCAAAGGATGGAAAGCAAGATTATTGAAGCAAGCTTGAAGTTATTTTACTTGCTTAATACAAAGCAGAGACTGTTGAAGGTAGACATGGTAAATTTTAGACTATGTAAACAGATGGTTTAAAAAAGAAGTTAGTCAGCTGATTTCTATGTCCACTAGATGTAAGACAAGAATTAATTGACTTAAATAGCAGCAAGGGGCGTAAGATATTAGGAAGAACTCTCTATCTGAAAGAACAGTTACATACTTTAACAGATTATTGAAGGCAGCCCTCAACTCACCATCACTGGAACAAACTAGATAAATATCCGTCAGCGCCGATTAGAGAGCAGATGGCTTGATATTGAGCTGAAATAGTCTAACAAGACAATATGCATACTTTTTGATATTGAACTGAACTCTTTTGAAGAGGAGAAGTGAAGCACTGACTTCCCTGAATCAACAGAAAAATTGCTGGCTCCAAACCCTTACCGGTTTAACATAAATAATTGCATAAATGGGTCCTGCGTAGCGTGCTCTTCTGTAGTTGCCACAGGTAGCAAAATGCCATTGCTACCTAAAGAACTCCTTTTCAAGCACTTACATAAGGTTTTTTTTCTGTGAAACAATTGGAAAACCTCAGTGAGCTGTTGATACTTCAGAGAAGTTTGTACCACAGGTCTTGGATTCTAGACACCACTGATGGTCTGTGTTTGGCATTTATAAAAGGGAGAGAGCTTGTAAGCAAGACAGGGATAGCTGTGAAAAGAAGCAAACCACTGAGTTTTAACATTTCAACCACAATCTTTTTTTCCTTTTTGATTAGCTATCATTAATTTTCTTCCATATCACAAGCACATTTATAACCCAGTCAATACCTGTCTTGCATATAACAAAATTTTGAAAGAACATGCATGCTAAAGACCCCAAATATGCTGTCTACATTGCCCTGCCAAATGCATGTATGTGCGTGAGAAGGCTTTTGGTTTTGCACATATTGACAGATTACTATGCTGCTGGTGGCTGATTTATTTACTCATTTTGCCATTTTTATATGAAGCTGTGTATACTATGATTTTATGAATAATACTGTGATGTAAAGATCCAATCCTCGGGAGAATTAAGAGCTAACATCTACTGACTCCACGTCCACAATCATCAGGGGGATAAGGTCTTAATGCAGCAAAATACCTGGTCAGAAGCAGTTTTCATTCCTTCTAAACACAGATGAAAAATATACAAAGATTTTGTTTCTCTCTTTTAGATAGCACATGTAAACTAAGAAAAATCTGATGATACCTTCAGAAGAAGTAGTGTCATCTCCTTTGGTTAGTTTGGTTAAAGGGTCACGAAACTATTGAAAGCACTATTCAGTGAGAATACAGTTACCCCAAATGATCACTGAAATAGTCAGGCTGCACTAACACAAATGTAACATCAATGTATAAATGCTCTCTTACCTGAACAGGCAAAACATCACATGCTTTCCATTAAGTCTTAAACTTCATGTTAACAAAATCTGACTTATCAGCTCTTGAATCTGAATTCCAATACGTAGTGATACACCAGGTTTAATTTCCTTCTGTAACGACATTTCCAAGAAGCCAGTTGCTGAAAGTATGATGAAAACCCATCTTCATGCACGTTTAACATGTGAATACCTGAGCTGAAATCAGCTCACCCAGAACTGAAAATTGGATCTTAACATTGAATTTAGACATAGAACTGACAAGCTTACCTTTTGTCATTAACAATTCTTCTTCTTTGTTTCTTACTTTTTTTAACGTGTTCTTATTTCCTTTCCTACTTTGATTTAGCCTGTCTCACTTTCCCATCCCTTTCTCTCATTTTTCCCCATTTCCCTTTCCTCTATGTTTTGTTTTCATTCCCTTTTTCCTCCTTCATTACCTTAGTCCTTCTCATTTCAAAAGCATACTCCATTTTACACTTATACCATTATGTAAACCAGACCAATAAGCAGGAGACCGGGCTAGAAATACAACATGGAAATCCCTGATAAGGCAGGCTAGAATGAACATTTGTACTACATTAATGTCTTTTGTATTAGAATAAGAAAAATATCTTATTATGTTACTGAGTACAATGCACAGTATTTTGCTAATATACTACACTGGTCACTAATCCGATGTGAAGGTCATAGACACTTCATCTATTAGCTTTTACTATTGCTTTCTGTATTATATTGATAACCCAGCTTCTGAACCAACCTTTTACTTTCTTATTCAGTTTATATTGTAATTGAGGGCTTTTTTGAAAAGGAAAAAAAAAGAAAGAAAGAAATATAGAAAGGTAGACAGAAAGAAAGAAAGAAAAGAGAAATATGATTTAATGCCAATGAGAGTCTTTTTTTTCCCTGTGTCTATGCAGTCTGATTTATTGCAAAGTATTTGCCACTCCATACCCTATTGTTTCTTCAGGTATTGAAATTTGCTGTATCATTTTTCAAGGGTTTTAAAATTGCATTTGCAAATTAAAAAATAGAACCAATAACAATGAATTTCAGCTGTACGACTGTCAGAGACACTGTATATTCCAGGACAGTCAGGAATAATAACACTCTGGGAACATATGATCATCTTTAATTTGGAAGGCTGTCTGAAATTAAACACATTAAAGACAGTATTCTGACCTAGTTTTATCACGCTGAAGTGATTCAATGTTCACTGCTTTCTTTATAATATCAACCTTTCTGGATATTTTCCAATACAAAAACAATTTCCATGCAAGAAAAATGTTGAGTTTAAGCAATGGTTAAGGAGCCTAACAGAAACAATTATCTTTAGTGAAATTATACTTTATTTGTTATTGGTCCAATCCTGTCCAACGTTTGGTAATAAAGGATGCCCAGCTCTTCTCAAAAAGCATACATAGATTGCTTCCAAAGAATAAATATTTATGGACATTCATCAGTACCAATCCTCTGATAAATTAATTATCGCTGTTGTAGTATAGAAAATATTTTTCAAAGTTTTACTTTTGTCCTTTACTTCAAAAATGCTTTAGGTCTTATAGTAATGTTTCTTTTCAAGACCTTGTTTTTACTGCAGTATCTCAACCAATTAGTTGAACTAATTGGTTTTTTGCGTGCTGAATTACTTTGGACCCACAAAAGGCCTGAAAGCACTGGCATATGACACCTAAGTTCTATAATAAATATATTTAATGCATATACAATAGCAGATGTAGGACCACTAAGTTTAGAGAACAGGGTATCCAACTTAATCTCATGTAAGCACGTAATATGCATTTTCAAGGCTAGTATAATTAAAGTTGTAAAAAAATAAGATAATATGCAACCTGCATTCCAGGCTAGGTCACCTACGCTGCTTTGTCTAGGTAACCTAAACAGAGAAGAGGCGTTACCCTTCGTCCATTTGGACATTTGGAGTTCAGTAAAATACTGACGTCATACGTAAATGTGACAAGTATAGTAAATACAATGTCATATGAAGAAGGATTAATGATAGTTAGTGAAATGGGAATTAATACTGTAACTGTGATTTCAGTAAAGAATTGGCTAGTAAAGAAGTATTGAAAGGGAAAAATCTAGTCTGATGAGAGGTAACAAATGATTGGCCTCGGACCAATCTTGTTAATTTTTTGTATAAATAACCTTGGCTTAAAAAAAAAGTATTCTTAAGACGAAAAGCTAAAAGGCATTGTCAATACTGAAGAGGATTAGGGTATCTGACAAAAAGAACTGCATGGCCCTGAGGATGGGAGTAAGCACAATTAAATTAAATTAAATTTATAATAAAAAGAGGAAGGTCATTGGGAACTGTGAATGAGAATTTCTGCTGTTGACTAGGAACTTGTCAGTTAGAAGTGAGTGGGAAGAGAGAGACACAGGTGTACAAGCTGATCACAGGATGACGATAAGCTAGCAAGGGATGGCAAGCATGGAAAAACTCAAATGTCATCCTGCAATACATCAGTCAAGGTGTTTCCAGCTGAGATCAAAAAGCATTAATTCCACTATACTAAGACTGATGAGACTTAATTTGTAATAGTGTGTACAGTTCTGGTCATTTATTTTCAAGGAAGATATGAAATTGGAATAGGCATAGAGAAGGCTCACTAGGATAACAAGGGGAACGGAGAGATTATCAGACAAGAGAAGAGTTCACCTTGTAACACAAAGGGATGTGATTGGTGCTTATACGTAAAACAGGGTACAGGCACAGGAGAGAAAAGAGTTATTTAAACTCAAGGAGAGTGTTTGCACAGCAATAAAGGGTCATAAACTGGCTGTTAATGCAGTAAGATACAAAACAAGGAAGATTCTGAAATCATCTTCCAGGTAAAGTACCAGGGATAAAAAGTCTAACTACTATTATATATTGTTTGAAACATTTATGAAAGTAAATGTATGACACCTTGTCCGTAATGTCAGGGGATTGCATATGAGGACCAAGAAACAATTTCCAATTCTGTATTTCCAGGATTCCAAGCTTCAGCCCTTTCCAGGATTTCCAGGACTACCTGTGAGCGCATGAGAATTTCAAGAATAAGGTGTTGGGTATGATTTATTAAGCTTACAAATGCAAGAGAGAAGAGAGACAATTGGTATGAAAAGTGCAGGTCACCTTCTAAACAATGCTTAGGGTGTCTAAATTGTCCAAATTACCTAAACTTGAACTGTCACTCCGGACAATTGTCTCTGAGGGTTTATGGCAGTCTTCAAAAAGTTCCCTATCTTGCAACTTATTATAGCAACTACACTCCTCCAGACCCCACTGCAATCCACAGAAGTCTCTCAGATTTCAGAAACCTTTCAAGCAGGATGTACATGTTTCTTTCTATAAATATGTTTATTTAAATTTGGAAAAAATAATTCAGTCAAAGTTCATGAAAGACAGAGAGAGATCATAACTTTATGCACTGCCTTAATTATATTTTAACTCAAGCAAATTAAAGCCAAGTATTCCAGCATGTCATTCATGGAGAAAATCTTATTCACAAGGCTGCTCTATTCATGATGGAGTCTTGCACATATTCAAATTCATCATAATTTTCTTAGTCTGAGGTTCTTATTTTTATGGAATAAATTCATAATTAACATTTCAGCAGAGGGGCACCAGTTGGCACACTACAAAAGTATTACAACTAAGCAGGATTTAAGAATAAATGAAGATATTTTTAAGTGGAAGTAGCTCTTTATTCCCTCCAAAATAATATTCACTCTATCACAAAGTTGCATTGCATGGACATGCTTAAGCTCCCTACACACACATGCGCGCACACGCGCACACACATTAAGAAATAATTTTAAAAAGTTAGATAGACTTTTGGGTGTTGGAAGCATTTGTGAAGTAGTATATGAAGAAATAGGTACAAAATGTTTGGTAAATAGTAGTAGTGGGTAGCGATGCTGTGTTTGGAGATGAGTGCTTGAACTCTCCACTGACATGGGCAAACGTTATTAACCTGCCTCAGTACCTTACCTCCAGTGGTCTCTTCCAGTGTCAGTTATTCTCTGGTTCTAGAGCAGCTAACAGAAAAGAGCCCCTTTGTTTTGAAAAGAAATTATTATTACATATTCATCTCAGCTGAGTACGTGTTCTAGACTAGAAATACGTTAGCTTCTCTCCTAGCTAAATTTTAGTCACAGATCATTCATAAATATTACAGTGCAAAACACTGCCTGGATACTGGCTTATCACTGCTGGTGGCTAAGAGATTATTATAATCTTCTACCAGACCAATGCCAGGAAGGTCAAGTAGCTAAACAGTTATCTCTTCTCACCATTAGAAAAGGCTTGACCACAACAGATAGTATAAACTGTCAAAGGGAGTGCTCTAACAGTCTTCAAAGTAAAAGTGAAGCTAAACCATAACGCTAGAGTGAAGACATTACAACTAAAACATTNAACCTAAACCATTCTATGATTCTATGATTCTATGATAAATATTACAGTGCAAAACACTGCCTGGATACTGGCTTATCACTGCTGGTGGCTAAGAGATTATTATAATCTTCTACCAGACCAATGCCAGGAAGGTCAAGTAGCTAAACAGTTATCTCTTCTCACCATTAGAAAAGGCTTGACCACAACAGATAGTATAAACTGTCAAAGGGAGTGCTCTAACAGTCTTCAAAGTAAAAGTGAAGCTAAACCATAACGCTAGAGTGAAGACATTACAACTAAAACAATAGTGTCTCCCTCAGCATTCTCCTCCCATTTCTCATATCCAAAATTCAGTCTCACCTTCTCTGAAAGTGTTTTTAACACAGTTGTAGAGATCATGGGGAAAAACTCAAAATAATCATAATTTTTAAAAATATCAAAATTCCTTATTAGAAAGAGGAGGGGAAATGAAGCTGAGCAAAACATATATACTTTCTGAAAGAAGGAGCCTTCCTTAAGTGCCTGAAATGCCTGCAAAATGGATTCAGGCCCTAATCAGAATTAAAACACTGCTCTTATATTATCTAGGCCTATTTAAATAGAGACCCACCTATAATAACACAGTATATTAGTACTCGTCTAAGTGTTAAAAGCAATGATTTGGCAAAATTAAGAAGCCAGACGATATAAAAGGCGGCTTAGGACTGCCAGATTTATGAAAGTGTTATTACTGCTGGCAGATCACTTTTCAACTGCAGCATGTACCAAGTGGAGCTGAAGCATCCCTACAGGAGGCTCTGCCTGGGTGTTGCACAGATATTAGCAAATGACAGTAATTTATCAGGAAACATCCCAGGTGTCTGCTGAATCAGGGATCTGTCATACTACGGGACCTTCATATCACAGTTGCTCACCTCGTGAATTATAAGGTCTAAATCCTGGTCATTTGGGGTCTGCAAAGAAGTCATCGACATCCTTGTGTCTATCTTTAGCATCTAGGTCAAACTGCCACTGGGATAATTACACTATGAAGCATACCTTGTTATTGGCTATTACTAAAATTTCCTATGTGCGTTTACAATCAGCCATTTTGTGTTCAGTTCAGCATTTGTGTCTATGCTTTCTGTTTCAGTCAAAAATAGGGCTTATCCAAACAAAAAGTATTAATTTATTCCCTGGGTATGAAAGGATACAGATGCATTTATTTATTAGTGTATTTTTAGCTGGATTTAGCTTAAGTGCTTGCATTGTTCGATATCATATTATTGCAGTGCCCCACAAGACTCAGACTCTTGCAGTTTTGTTTTCACAACTATGCAACTTTATTCTTGTAACTCTGCAAAAAACAGACAGGCAAATACTAAAAAGAAAAAATAAAATGACCCAACAGTGGCAAACTCAGCGGTTTAACTTTCAATGCTGACCTGCTGTAAGTGGAATATCCTCCATAAGGACACGCTGATGTACGATGCGATTCGTCCCGGACATGAGTGAGCCTATTTACATCAGCAGAGCGATGCAGGGCTTCTTGTAACATGGAGTATATCTCAACGACAGCTTTGCTTCTGTCTGAAACGTGGATTCAGGAGCAGTTCTGAACTCCCAGATGTGTGCATATACCCTCGCTGCATCACTGTCAGGGTGACACCTAGAACACAAGTCACCGACGGGAAACTTTAGCGCATCCAACGGATAGGAACTTTCATGTGCTCTGGTTGGGTGTTAGGCTGAACGTTCAGTGTGAATTTGCTTTTCAATCCAGAGTCAGCCCATGAATCTGTCTGTCTCCCTAACAGCTCTGCCTGGTTTTCCCCTCTTTATGTCTGAAAGGCACTGACATAATTTACGGTTGCGGTCATGCACATATCCAGTTAGACAGGTGGTACTAATTAAATATCGGACATCACAGTTACCCATTTAACAACAAATATAATTACACTCTATCTGCCAGCGCGTAGAAGCAGGAGTCTCTTGAAACTCGGTTGAGGCAGGCTTATTTTACAGAAAACAGCAAATAACTTATCAGAGGCTCTTCCTCTCTGGAGCAGTCCTCAGTGAGATTCAGAAATTGAATAAATGAGATCTTGCTCACCAGGTGGGTTTTTGCAGGCTGTGATGTTGGTTCTTATAGTTCTAAAAAGGAAGTGATAAGCCTTCTGTATTGAATGTGAGTGCTCTACAGACAGGACGATAGACGACTGAAAAGCGAAATCCCCACAGTGAGGGATTTGTGAGATTTGGCAGAAAATCTGCATCACAATACTGTGCTATTTCCCACAGGGAAGGAGCCCAGAGAATTTCTCAAGAGAAAGGCGCTATTCCACCATTGCTACTTTACAAGTGACAGACAGGAGACAAATCGGGTACCAGTGCAGACAGGTATCTTCTTTGTTGTGTTCCTCGATACAGGAAAATCTGAAAGGTCTAAGACACCAATTTCAGCCCCATTGCACTTAAGGTTTATATGCAGAATAAAACTGCAAGTTGGGGGTATCTTGGAAAAATCCACAGGGCGAACAGAGCTCACTTATTTTCAGAGCTTTCTAGCAGCTTGCCAGACTTGCAAGCTTAGCACAAGTCCGCAGAAGCAAAAAATAAAGCCGTTACAAAAGGCTATATTTTGGGACTTACAAATGGAAGTTGAGATACTTTAACTATTCAATTAACTGAGGCTGTAGGATTTGCTTTGTGAGCATTTTATTTCTTAATCTACACTGCCCTTCTCTCACCTCTGAATAACTTTTTACTCTCCTCCTTTTTATCTGTCATTGACTTAAAAAAGGAAGCAGAAGACTGCGTGAGTTGCAGGACCACCTCTGCCGCCACTGAAAGCCGTTACGTGTGGTGAGAGCATTAGAGATTCAGAAGTAAATTGCAAAGTTGGTTCAGAGCACAGTGAAGCATTTAGTTGCAACTCAGTTGGGTGGAAAAAAGAAGTCACACTCCAAAAGAGACAGAGAGCTTTCTCTGCTTGAAATTATTGAATAATTTATTCGAAACACAAATCAGACTATTAGAATGAAGGTGATGGTCTTCAGACAGAGGTCATGCAGAAAAGTACAGGGCCAAAACCTGTCTTTTTTCCTTTTTCATTGGCTATCAAAATGCTTGGTTCTCTTAAAAGACAAGCCAGTCACAATCAATCATTTTTATATCACCCTCACTGTAGAATATTTCTATGCAGTGTAACCGGATTTGAAAAGTGCCATCACACAGAAGCTACAAGTCATGCAAAATGTCTCCTAAATAATGAAGCCAAAATGAGGATGTAGCACGTAAGTGCATTGAAAACTCCATTTCCTTCAAATATTTTGCGAAAAGAAGATTTTTATAGTACGCACTCTGCTTTACTACAGAAACAGCTGCCTGACAGCGCCCTGAGCAATGCAGCCACCGTGCAGCAGGTAACACGCAGCTATAAAGTAAATGATTAGCTTTCAAACACTCAGCGCACATCATTTTCAAAGGTAGTTTATGTAGGGACCCGTTAACCCCCCAAACAGGAGCTAAAAACATGGTACAGCCAAGCACTCGTGAAGGGAAACAGCTCTCCCCATTCCCACTTTGGCCAAGAAATGCTGCGCCTCTCCTCCTCCTCCTCCTCTCATGCGCCTCATGTTCTGCTCTACTACTTTAACCGGTGGATTTCCTTTCCACCCTGAGCAGCCCCTTCTACAGAAACCAAACCTCACTTAGTCATAGTGCAGAAGAAAATACCTCAAATACCTCTCAGGTCTGTGTGCTTTCTTCATCACTATTTTTGATAGCTACCCAAACAGCTACAGATTGCAGAATTACCACGCCAGATTCCTTGGCGCTAGCCCGATAGAGGCTTAAAATGCTTAATCCGCGGCTTGTCTGTGGTAAGCCTTTGTTATTAGCCTTGGGAAGGATCCTTATCAGTCAGCAATCTGATTTAGCGCTCATTCCCAACTTGTTTGGGTGTTTTTCACCTTGTGGGAAACAATTGGTTGAAGTTGTTAAGCTTCTTTTATGCAGGGCTAATAAGGGCTTGGATGTCTAGTTGTCCTTTTAGAAAAATCTGCTGTGGATCAACACGATCCTGTTCCTGTGCAAAGCGCCAAGGCCTCTCTGTCAGAGCAAGAATTGTACTTCTTGCACCTTTTTTTTTTTTTTCCACAGAACAAAGACTAAATTCTGCATCTCCTTTTTGTTGTCTCTTGGTAAGCAGCATAATTTTCTCACTGGTTTCCAGAAACCAAAGCCCAAAAATTTGGAAATACTAAATATAACAGAATGTAGGCACTATATACTCAGAGATACATAAATTCTGTTTTACTCTCTGTTGTCTGGCATTTGAGATTAACTCTTTGTAGTAGCACAAGCCAGACTTTCATATATATTCAGGAATTTTCAAAGCATTATAAAGGATTAGTTCATGCAAATTTCTGATAAGGACATGTTAATAATTCTGAGAAAAGAACGTATTAGCTTCAGTAAAACAAATATTTAAGGCATCTCTAAAACCTTGTAACCAGTCTGAAACACAGTAAACAGTATCTGTACATTAAACAAACACTATCAAACAGTGAATCTTCTATCCACAACAGACTTCTCCATCTCACTGATACTATGTATATTCAGTTGCAAACCTTCCAAACCACACATATGCTACGCTTTACCAGAAATATACACATATTCCCTTCTGAGCCAAAGGTGACAGTAATATGCAGCATGTGTCCCTTGTTCCCCTCAAAGTTTGAGGAGAATTGTAACATTTCTGGCCTTTCCTATTCTAACTGCAAACAAGCAGCATGGCACAGGTCTGCAGTTAACAGGGGATCAGTCCTCAGCTTTGGGCAAAACATTTCTGAGCACTGTCCCTCTCAGGAGGCACATCTCAGCCTGTGTCGGGGAGATGCTCAGGTCCCACAGCTTTCACTTCTTCATTTGTAAGTTTGCACCCTGACAGACTCAGCTGATGGAGGATGCCTCGATGTGAATTGCCAGGGAGAAGTCTCCCAAAAAGACCTTTTCAATAAAAGCTATTGATCATATATGACAGTTGTAACATTTTCTTTCTGGTGTTTCGGGATGCTCCCAGTTGAGTTGCCATGTCCTGCTCTTTACACCGGTGGCAATATCTACAGTATTCCTAACAATATTTATCTTCTTTTCCCCTGCCTCTGTTCTGGGATATCCTCTACCTAACCAGGAGTGTTCAGTAGGTCAAGAAACCAAAGCTTACCTGCTGAGAATATCCTTTCCTAAAGATTTCCTGTGTGGACATCTACAGAAACCAGTCACAAAGTTTTACAGCTGAAAGTGATGTAACTCCCTTTGAAGAAGTCTGCATTTTGTTTCATGTTGCTAGTTCTCAGAAAGCAATTTGATTTCCTTGCAGAAATAGCCATTTTAAAGATTTCTTGCTCTTTGATACTATTATGAACTTATTAATTAGTCTACTCTTGAGTCAATTTTCAGCATTCGTAAACTGGATCAAGACCTGTGGGATTAAACAACTAGATAAATATTGAGCCAGTGAGGCCACATTTTAATGCCTGTACTAGTGCTGTTTTTCCAAAAGAAACCGTCTTAGACTTCAGTAATCTCTTTGTGGGTTAAGGTACTACTCAGTGAAACTAAGGTGATCAATACTGGACTCTCAATTACCATCAGCTAATACTTTATGAGACTGGAATTATTTATGTGTATGCTAAACATTTCTAAGTTTGTACATAGGTAGTTATTGCTGACACATTTAGGAATTTACATAGTGGATCGAAGCCAAAGACCCTCTCGTCCAATATTTACCCTTCCCTGATGAGCAGCACCACAAGTTTCAGAATCCTGCAAAATCCCAAATGGGCAGGACCAGAAGAAATCTTGAGAGTTCGTTTCACTCAAACCTTTCTGTTTGGAAAACACAGATGGGAGATTCTCTCTTTCCCAAGGTAAATCTAATTTTCATGGCTGACAGAGAGAAGTGTAAAACTTCAAATGTGAGATTTAATATCCCCTACGGATACTTGGGCACTTTTGTTATACCAGCATGCTCTGGACTCCTTGGTTCTCTAACTTTGGCTAGACTTCCTTTGAAGACATCCTCTTTATACTTCCTTCTTAAAATATCCATTGAATGCTTCAACTGGTCTTTGATATAATAGAGATAGCTGTGATAGCTTTGTTCTTTGCCTGTTAAGCATGTTCATTAATCAACATTTCTTATTTAAAATAAAAAATACTTTATCCTGAAACTTTATGGTTATGGTCTCCTAGCAACAGAATTTCCTCTTAAGAAGCCACTTGTCTTTCAAAGGGTCCATGCCTGGAACATATTTGACAGCACTTTTCCAAAAAAAATTAATCAACTGATTTCTTAATATGAGTTAAATAATTTTTTCACAGAGTTGGCAACAGTATCAAGTGTTGCAATTTTAAATCATCATTAAAAAGAGATCACAAAAAGTAAGCCCGTTGTCCATAATAAATAGCAGCTAATTATTATTAATGCTTATTATGAGCGTTGCTGTCACACACCAGGACATCACTGGGCAAAGTGCTGTAAAACCAGAAAAAGAATGTACTTGCCCGGTGCAGTTTACAGATTTTCATGGTTTCTTTCAACATTTCTGAAGAGTAAGGAAGAACAAGAAGGTTCTGGTTTCAATAAAGGAAATCTACTTGTTTACCAGGTCTCTAATCCTTACGAATAATTCTAATGCATTTATTATGAATAAAATCTAATTTATTGAACAGATACTCAACATCATTTCAAATAGTCATGATAAGTACAAATGTCAGACTTCAAAATGTGAGACTACACAGTTCTGCAGTCACAGCCTTACTGTGCTCCCCTCTGAATCACTTCCGTTAATATTTTCTGATGATAATTGAATGACTTGCAAAATCAATCAGTTTGTAAAATGATCATTTGCTATGGTTCTCAATGATAGCAAGTTACAGAGCTCACTATGATAGGAGATCACTTTCAGTTCTGTACACCTGCAGATCCCAAACTCCTACACAGTTTGTCAAGACAGCAATCCTGAGAGAAGGAAAATGACCTGCAAAAGAGCAGTTTTAGAAGCCTTTTGTTTGAAGGGACCCAGATCTGTACGAGGTCCAAAGATCCGAGACAGGAAACCAGGATGTGGTTGTGACACGCTGTGATTTTAGCTGCGGTGGAGCAAATATTCCTGGAGGTGGGGAGGGATATAGGTGAGTGAGGCAAAAGGAAGAGTCCAGTAGGAAGAATTCGGCGAGGTGAGGAGTCAGAGAGGAAGAAGGATGTGAAATCCATTCTTGTGTCAACAGGAACAAGGGACAGAACATAAACAAGTAGACAGGAACTGCCCCAAAAGGGTTAATAGAACAGGAAAAACATACTGTGGAGGGACAGACGGATGTTAAGTCAGAACAGAAGTATGGGGTATGAACAGTGGTGATGGGAAAATGGTCCAGGTGAAAATGAAAAATGTTGCTTTTCTCACTGGGACTCCATAAAAAGACAACCGTGCTAGTGAGTCTGAAGATGACTATCTAAATCAGAAACAAAGAGCCATATCAAAAGCCAGATGTTTCACCATCTTCACCGACATAAAGGCCTGTCTAGACTGGTGTAACATTTCTCCCTGTTTCCTCTTTCGCCATCCTGCACTAATATTTAACAGGTAGCAACTACTGTGTATGAAATGCAGAAGATGGTACCAAATGCTTCTCAGCTGATCTGCTCACTCTATTGACCTGGATGTAAAGAGTCTTTCCAAAATGAGCAGTACCATAGGAAGCTTAGTCCCATAAGCTACTGCTGCTGCTATTTCAAGCAGCAGTCCCCAAAGCTTAGGGGCTTTTTTCCATACTGGTCCCCTTCAATATGCCAGAAAAGCTGTTGAGAAGCAGACAACTTCAATGCTCCCCCAAAGAATACATGTCTGAAATCTAAATAATGCATTTCCAGCACTTCCTGAGAACCAGGAGAATTCAACTGATCCCTTGAGGAATGCAAAAATCTTATAGTATTATGCTGTAATAGCAGGATGTCAGCAAATACTAAGAAAACCACAAAGGGTGATTTCTGCTTCTCACAGCAGTGTGTGGTGTATCAAGCATGTATAGAATAGAAAATGTAATCAATACAGATACCGAGACAAATAAAGAAGAACCTATAACAGCATCTACCATCTGGAACCAGAGGAATTGATCTTTTCGTTCACCATGGAATAAGAAAGTTCCATCCCTATAGTGAATATCTTCATAAATTAAGAATTTAAGCAACTATTTTGTGTGTCCCTGCAACATACCGAATACCTCAGCATGCTGAAAGAATTTCTTGGCAACCAAAGGTGTTTTTTAGGTCTTTATTATTTTTTTAGTACAGTTTCTATTCAGAATTTCGAAATACCCAGATATTTCTGTTCTGTCTTCATTTATACCCTTTCCACCTGACATACAATCAGTTTAGATTTTTCCATTGAGCTAAGTGGCTGCTAAATGCTCGATAGATGAACGATCATTGCTCAAGTGATTTTCTACCAGACTCATATAAGAAGCAATTTTGACCTCCGGTTCTTCATATTTTTGCTTTTCATGTAAATCCTCATCTTGTTGACCCATCTGATCCACTATCACATCACCACCTGTTCAATCATCAGCCTAGCTTGCAAAGATGAACCGTTGATAGGAAGACGTGGGTTGATGTGTTTTTTCAATGTTGCAGGGTATTTACTGCTCTGCAATAGAATTTTTCTGTGGACTTTAAAAAAGCATTCATTGTTTAGTTGATATATGGGCTTTTTTAAATATATACAACCGAAAATATTTTTTTTTCTCTTGCAATGAGATAAAGCATCTGAAAAGGCAAGAAACTATTCTGATAAGATATCTAAGTCACAGCTTCAGTCTGAATAAGCACAATGCCCCTCTTAAATACCATTTTTTCTTTAATTACACTAAATTCTAGTTTAATATTTATCAATACTTGTTTAATGAATTGAAATAAGAAAAATCCATCATAACACTAGAATACAGAATGAAATCTTGCAAAATTATTGCAAGATTATGCAAAATAAGTTCTGTCTGACTACAGTTTAGACTTCTACAAAACGAAAATTTGCAGAGTTATCCAAGGCTACTTTTACAGCAAATGGAGAAAAATAGCCATTTCTAGGACGTGATTACTGTCTTCCTAAAGTGGATGTCTAAAATAGGTGTGACAAATAAGACCCTGAAATTGCCTATTTCTCACCAGTGCCTGTTCAGACATCAGCAGGAGACTAGCTAGATGTGGACATCTAGACACATGACATCTAAAACTGTGGGAGTTTAATCCCATCTTCTCTGCTTTATTTTGGTAAATGAGTTCAAAATTTAATCTCCTTGTAAATCTCATGTGCTGTCATTTTTTTTAACACTGCCATTTGCGTGACCACGTATAAGTACTTCAGATGCACATTTTTCAAGCACAAGATGGAATTGAAAGGTCAACAAGGATCATTAAGTCTGGTCTCTTGCTGTCCAAGGCTGAGCAAGATCTACCTTGAAACCCCTTAAAACTCTTCATCCACTCTTCAGATGGTAAAAAATTGTTCTCTAATTTCCAACCCAAGTGAACTCATGGCCCGTTGTTAACTATTTGACTACATACCAAATCCTCTCTTTACCTTTAAAAACTTCCCTCATTCTCATGTACAGAAAGTGAGCCAGCTGATTTCACTACAAAATCCTCTTCGAACAGCTGAGACTTGGTGTGGCCCTGTCACCAAATAGTTTCTTTCTCTCCTTCCACACTCTCTGATGCTGACAGACCTCCCCTTCTGGCTGCCCAGAAGCTCCCTTCCTCTGTGAAAAAGTATCCATTTCTTCTGAAATGCCTACTATAAATCCACTTACAGTGAAACCGAGGTTGAGTAGCAGCCAGACAATGGTTTATTTTTGTTATATTTACATAACAAAAACACCTCTATGAAAGGCTTGAGGGGTCTGAACAATTTATTAAGCTTAAAATAACATAATGATCACTATACAAGACCATTAAATATTCATATTCAGGAAACACATTAACTGAGACAGCCAGCAACATTAAATAACAATGTGCAGGTGACAAATTAACTCTACCAATCAATACATCAAAGTATTTTAAAAGCACTTTCACCACCTTCAGAAACATACTCTTATTCAAAAATACTTTCAATAAATTAAATACTCTATTAATTAATTTTCTTTTAGTAGACTTTCAGGAGTTTCTATGCCATCAGGGAGTGCACTAATTCATCTATATGACCTTACTACAATTAGTTTTGTTCACCCTGCTGCTTATTATATTGCTATATTTTGTCTTAAACAGGTTTAGTGGTTAACATTTCCACACCAGGGTTACATCTTGAAGGTCTGCTTGCTGGCAGGATCCTCATTAGGGCCTTCAAACCTATACGTTACTACTTCCTATAGAAATTAAGAATCAAAACAAACCAGGAAAGGTGAACCTAGTTACACCATTTTCTCATGAGCCTCTACTTGGGCAGAAAGATTGGGTTGAAGGAGGAGGAAATAGGGAGGTTGTTTCTTTGCCTGAGGCACAGTTAAGAAACAAGTTTTTTTAAGACCAGGGAATGGATTTCTAGCCAGTTCCTTGTCTCCAATCCTGAGCTAGAGTCCCTGGTACAGGTGACCATCTCCAGCATGATATCCTGCTGATAGTTATCATAAAGTGAATATCAATGTCCAAATCAGTGTCTTGTAGAACTGGACAAGCCGTGCTGGCCAACATCAAAATCTCTCCCATTTCTGCTGCCAGCTTGGGCTGGATTCTTACTGCCCTGGGAAAAATGAAGACAGCAGACATGGTACTGCTTTACCTCATGACAGTTTCAAGCATTTGGGGGAAAGACTGTGGGATATAATAAGAAAAGACAACATTGCTTAGATTTTCCTGTAAAATTTTTGTGGAGATGAGAGAGTGAATTCATTGTTCATATAAACTGCTAGATTAAAACTCACAGAATCTGGACTTTCCCCTTCTTTCCAAAATAAGCAATGAAGAGACAGAACTTGTGACACATCCTTCTCTCTGTCTCATCTTTGTTCCCAGTCTCCACCCTGTATGGACCCCTTATTGAATTGTCACCATCATTCAGTTCTCTTACTCATTTCAGGCGCCTTCACTGATGCCAATTACAACTTATGGTGACAGGTTATGATATGGACACCCGTGTGCCAGAAAATGGTCTTGGTTTACTGCCCTATTCACACACAAATATGATGTATTTCACTGACATTTAAAATGTCTTTCATGTGGAATTTCATTCTCTGTCCCAGATTCACCACAATGTTATTTCCAATAAGCAGGTAATGATTCGTCTCAACACAGGTCCAAGATAACTTCTGGCATACTAAGAACCAGGTACCACTGAAAGAGCTCAAAAATATTTACATATGTTCCTTGATGGGAACACACAAACATTTAATTGGGAAAAAAATGCTGCTTGTCTGATTTTTTTTTGTTAGTATTTCTGGTTGCACAATTAAAGATTTTTCTTGCTTCAGCAGTTTTCCCTGCTGATTTGTGGGGGTTCAAAGAGACTTTGCTGCCTCAGCAACACCTGGGACCAGAGGTAAAGCTGTTTTAAACTACTTGGCCTATAGAAAAACAATTTGAGCACTGAAGCTGAAATTGCACTACATTTTCTCAGCTGTTTGTAACCACACAGATTGGCTGTATATGGACTACACTGTGGGGAGGAAAAAAAAAAAAAAGGAAAAAAAATCCAACCCAAAAACACAGGGAGTGCATAGGCTTCTGACTAGAGAGTGCACACGTCTGATTTAAAAATGTTGTAACAAGCTACACATTGTTTAATCTGAGGTTAAATGTTTTTGTTGTTGTTTTTCTTTTCCCAGCTCTCACCATACTGATTAAGGCGAGTCTGATACCTTTTACTCCCACTGATTAGTATCTTCCTTCATGATTACTCCTATTTAAATTAAAAGGCTGCTCAAGAACTCAGATATTCTCCAGAATTAGTAAAGCAGCTCAGTTTGCCTCTGAGACATTCGGAAGTAAAGGGAGAAAGGCAGATGTCTTCCTGAGCAGCAGAAAGAGAATGACCTGTTTAGATATATACTTATGTCACCCTTCATTTGCTCTCTGTACAGAGGAGTTAAATTTGTACTCCCTTGTGAAGCCCACACAAAAAGTTTCATCTCTTCTGAGCAAGTGGAGGGCTAGTTTCTTGAATCAAATGTAAGGATTCAAGAGGTGCTGCCAATCCATGAAACCGTGGGCACGTCCTCCTGGTGTTGGTTGTAGATCTGTCTTTTGTTCAGGACAGGAGGCTACCGGGCCTCCAACCCCAAGCCACACTTCTGCCATTCTCCTCAAGATTTTCATTAAGTAACAGCAGGTTTTCACACCACTAATTTTATGTGTGGATAGCCCCTCTTGCTCCCAAAATGGTCAACTGAAAAGATATGCTTCTTAGCATAACGTTCCAGAGCATGTACTTTGGCTGCTTATGCAACACACCCTCTGGAAAGGGATCAAATCCCTCTCCATTGAACAAAACCTCAAAGACACTGGTCACTTAATGTGGGTTCAAGGGAAGGCTCCACTAAGAGTTTCGAAATAGACACACTATACTGGGCTCAAGAAATTCCATCAACTTAAATACTTAGAGGCTGGGTGAAAAATAGGGGAAAAGAACAAATACGTTTGGCCTCTTCCTGCCTTTCTTTTCTGCGTGGAGACACTTCTGTGATAAATCTAAATGTATTTCTTGAGTAGTGAGGATTAAAGCTGACCTTCTCCTTGCATAAATGTATTGTTTCTCTTTAAAATCCTCTCTAAGAAGAGGATTTCAGTAAATATTTCCACCACTAGAATACCTAAATTCATTTGCATGCATAACCCAGGAAAGCAAAAGAATGCTATCAAACCTCCTGCATACGTTCTGAGCAAAGTAACCTCTGGCTTAGCACAGCATGCACATTTTTTAGCCCATAACATAATTGTTTTGCAAGGTAGTATCTGCCAATAAAAATGTATAAACTAAGAAATATACTCTCAAATACACTATCAATAAAAGATACTTAATGTATAAATGTATTTCGGTAAGAAAAAAAAAATTGACACATAATATGAACACACCACATTGCAGAAGTATCCAAGAAAAAAAATAAAAAATTATCTTGCATTAAGAGAAAGCCCTTCCAGCAAGAAAGTGACACTGTAAGAAAAAAAAAAAAAGGAAAAAGCTTTCTCTACTGAACTATAGGGCACTGTGGCTCTTCAATCAGTATTGAAGATTTGAGGCCTGTTTGAGGCCTTTAAGAACTGGCTTCATGTCCAAAAGACAATGTAGTTCCACACACACTGCGGTACCACATGCAGCTCTTAACTTCATAAATAGATCAGGTCCAAAAACACTTACCTTCTGTAGCATCATAAATCAGGACAAATAAAAAAAGTTCAGCCGCACTTTTGAAATTTGTCGTCTGCTGGTCTGCATTGACTCACAAGAAATGCTGGTACTCTTCCAAAGCTGTAGGCAACTTTCAGAGAGGTGAAGCTTGGAGGGAGCAGATGATGCTGCAGTCATCTTCCAGAGGAAGACAGGAGGGAATAATACCCTCTTCCTGAATGCTTTATGTTTATTACCTCTAATATTTCAAAAGTAACTTCCTTCTCAACAAGCAGAATACACATTTCTACTTCAAGACTACATGCACACCAGGTCTGATGTTTTTAAACAAGACTGAGTTAGCCAAGCATGAAATAGCTGAAACAATTTTCTTAACAGCTGAAAAACACTTGGCTAACTCAAAAATAGCTGAACCAATTTTCCTCAAACTTTCCAATGCAGTACACCTTTGGACTAACACTATAACTGCTAAATTTCTTCCCTTCACATGAGTCTTTGCTTTTACCTGGTGACTAACAAGAACCAAAAAATAAGGATTAAAGACCCAATTCTGCACGTACACAAGTACATGATTAAAATTACTAGTACAATATTGAGTCAATGTTGGCAGGGTCAAACCCTAAGAATGTTTGTACTATTTCGACTTCATAACAGTGCTGTATTGACACTATAGCTCATAAATATGGAATAAGGTAAAGTCCACTATATTTTATAAGGCTGTAACTTTTCATGGGGTTCTCACATTACTCTCAATAACACTCCAGGGCAAGTCTAGTTGGCTGAATTTTCAGAGATTGCTTTCTAAATCTGCTTGTGGCTGCTATTTCACATCAGTTGTGCATGTAAATGGGAAATGTTTTTATAAGAACAAATCAGGTGACAAGTATGAATCAAAATGGGACACATTTTTGCATGCAGTCATGCTCTGAAACGAACAAAAATGCTCACAAGTCAAATAATAGAATTCACCTTTTTAAATCCAAGGGAAAGTTTTAATCCAGAGCCTGTCAAGCTTTCTTCCAAATCAGTGCAGGTATCATTCCCAGTTTGTGTTGTTACCTGTGATAACTAAACTATGTTCCCTTATATATTTCCCTCGCTCTAAAAACCATAGTCATCTACTCTGTGCAGATCCAGCAGTGCAAAACATCTATAGACACTCACACCCTAACCAAACTCTGCTGGAGTTTTACATGTATTTGGCATTTATTAAAATCACAATATATGGATTATTGTATAACAATTTAACTTTAAAGTCATTATTTTGTTTTCTCTGTATTCCTCATCATTTCCACCCAGCTTCTAAAAACAACGTAAGTCCGTCTAGTAATCATGTCAGTAAAGCACATCTGTTGTTCTCAAAACAGAGGGATAACACTGGAAATCCCTAATCAGGTATACACCTGCAAATTAATCTCCACTTCCAATGTTACTCTTTCCTTAGTTTGGCCAAGCACAGACTGCCCACCAAACTGGATTACATCTTGTACATCAGTACTGTATACAATAAACTGGTCCTTATACACTTATAAAAAGGTGGGTAAAAGACATGTAGATGTGGTGCTTAAGAACATGGTTTAGTGGTGGACTTGGATGTGCTAGGTTAACGGTTGGACTCGGTGATCTTAAAGATCTCTTCCAAACAAAAGGATTCTATGATTCTATAAAAATACTCCTGGTTACACTGATTTCACTGATGAATTTGTCTTCATAATCTCCATTAGCTCTCCCCTGTTGTTTTAAGATGTAAACCATTGCGGCACATTTTGTTCTGAAAGCCTGGCCTTCCTCTGCAGACATGCCTAGACTATGCCTAAACCAGATGGCCAAATCTAGTGTAATCTATATCTGTACCCAGTATCCCCCTGGATAGGTAATCCAGGCTTTATGTTGAGATCTGTATTGCTGTGACTCCCATAACCGCATGAATTCCTTCTTCACATTTCACATTGTGGAAACCTCCTAGAGGTTTAATAAAAGTTAAGAATTCCACTGATTCTTTTACAAAATGAAATTGAAAACAAAGAACAAAGTATTACAGTATGCTTTATATTATTGCTTTTTATAGTTCTCCTGTAATTGATAAATGTCCTGAATAGGCACAGGTATATTCCAGGTTCTCCCCCAAGCAAAGGTTTAAGCATAATATACAAAGGAAGCTGCTGAATTTCTAAAACAAAATAAATTCCATTGTAAAACCCTGTGTGTTTTAATTCAGAATTATATGATATCACTCAGATGGTGCATTTGCTTAAAAATCAGCATTATTGTTTTGTGTCTTAAAAGATCCATAGTCAATTCAGATCCCTTTAAAATTCACAGGATCTGTTTAGTACACTCCTAATATTTTTTTACCTATTCCTATGGGAAAGTTACCCAGATTTATTAACTGAATTTACATACATTTCTCTATAATTCAGCAAGCACTCCTCTTAAGAGACTGAGATTTAATCTCCCCTGCAAGGTCAAAATGTAGTTTTTGTGTGCCAAATAAGCTGAAATTCAATTTATGATCAGCTTCAACTGACTAAAACACACTGTTTTCAGTTTGCAAAAATTTCACAGAAAGCTCTTCACTATGTCATTTCACATAATTCCGTATCAACTACTTTCCTTTATTGGCAGTTTCAATAAAATTACTGTTAAGTCTCAAAAAAACATTTACTTCCCAGTCTAAAGCTCATTTTCTCTTAAGCACTGGGCCCATTAGAGAATCAAGTCACAGTTACTTAAATAGAAGGGCCAAAGCCCAACTAGAACTTAACCTGGCTACTGCAGTTAAGGGCAACAAAAAAGGTTTCTAGAAATACATTAACAATAAAAGGAGGACTATGGACAATCTCTATCCTTTAGCAGACAGGGGCAGAAGCATAGTGATCAAGGATGAGGAAAAGGCCTTCTTTGCCTCAGTCTTTAACAGTAAGACTAGTTGGTCCCTGAGTACCCAGCCCCCTGAGCTAGTAGGCAGGGACGCGGAGCAGAATGAAGCCCCTATAATCCATGGCGAAATGGTGAGGGACCTGCTCCAGCACTTAGACGCACACAAGCCTATGGGGCCAGATGGGATCCACCCAAGGGTACTGAAGGAACTGGCGGAAGTGTTCACCAAGCCACTTTCCATCATTTATCAGCAGTTCTGGCTAACCAGGGAGGTCCTAGCTGACTGGAGGTTAGCAAAGGAAGATCGACTGATGTCATCTACTTGGACTTGTGCAAGGCATTTGACACTGTCCCACACGATATCCTGGTCTCTAAATTGGAGAGACATGGATTTGACAAATGGACCATTCGATGGATAAAGAACTGGCTGGACGGTNGTCATTATGTGGCACATGCAGGACAACCAGGTGATCAGGCCCAGTCAGCATGGGTTCGTGAAAGGCAGGTCCTGCTTGACAAACCTGATCTCCTTCTATGACAAGGTGACCTGCTTACTGGATGAGGGAAAAGCTGTGGATGTTTTTTACCTGGACTTCAGTAAAGCCTTCCACAGGGTTTCCCACAGCATTCTCCTGGAGAAACTGGTTGCTCATGGCTTGGATGGGTGTACTCTTCGCTGGGTAAAAAACTCGCTGCCTGTCCATGCCCAGAGATTGGTGGTGAATGGAGATAAATCCAGCTGGTAGCTGGTCACACGTGGTGTTCCCCAGGGCTTGGTACTGGGGCCAGTTCTCTTTAATATCCTTATCAACGACCCAGACGAGGGAATCGAGTGCACCCTCAGTAAGTTTTCAGATGACACTAAGTTAGGTGGAAGTGTCAACCTGCTTGAGGGTAGGAAGGCTCTACAGAGAGACCTGGACAGGTTGGATCAACGGGCTGAGGCCAATGGTATGAAGTTCAACAAGGCCAAGTTCTGGGTCCTGCACTTGGGTCGCAACAACCCCATGCAGCACAACAGGCTTGGAGAGGAATGGCTGGATAGATGCCCAGCAGGAAAAGGACCTGGGGGTGTTGGTTGCCAGACGGCTGAATATGAGCCAGCAGTGTGCCCAGGTGGCCAAGAAGGCCAACAGCATCCTGGCCTGTATCAGGAATAGTGTGGCCAGCAGGGCTAAGGAAGTGATTGTCCTGCTGTACTCAACACTGGTGAGGCCTCACCTCGAGTACTGTGTTCAGTTTTGGGCCTCTCACTACAAGAAAGACATTGAGGTGCTGTAGCGTGTCCAGAGAAGGGCAATGAAGCTGGTGAGGGGTCTGGAGGACAAGTCTTATGAGGAGCAGCTGAGGGAACTGGGGTTGTTTAGCCTGGAGAAAAGGAGGCTGAGGGGAGACCTTATCGTTCTCTACAATTGACTGAAAGGAGGTTGTAGTGAGGTGGGGGTCAGTCTCTTCTCCCAAGTAACAAGCGATAGAACAAGACGAAATGGCCTCAAGTTATTCCAGGGAAGGTTTAGGATGGATATTAGGAAAAATTTCTTCACAGAAAGGGTTGTCAAGCACTGGAACAGGCTGCCCAGGGAAGTGGAGGAGTTGCCATCCCTGGAGGTTTTTAAAAGACAGGTATATGTGGTGCTTAGGGACATAGTTTAGTGGTGGTTTTGGCTGTGTTAGGTTAATGGTTGGACTTGATGATCTTCAAGGTCCCTTCCAACCTAGACAGTTCTATAATTCTATGAAAAAGGTCTGCTAAGCTTATAAGAATTTTCAACAGCAATGGTTCAGTTTCAAAGGCTTCACAAAATTTGGAGTATTAATGTTTCATGCAAATTTGAGATCTGCTACCATAATCTTAATTTAGCATTATTGAGTGTTTTCCAGTTTATGAAACTGTATTTCTTAAATGGAAGAATCTAATCCAAGAAATTTTCTACTGGGAAACCTTACTTTCTAATTTGAATTGTCCTTCCTGAAATTTAAGTCCATTCTATTTCCCTAGGCTCTACATGCAGCCTGCTCTCTTAAGCATCTTCATGTATATGAAAACAGTTACTAGGGTCTTCACTATCTGCACATTTTAAGACAAAACTCACTATATTCATCCCTTCTTTTTCCTTGGTCATGCCTGCAGGCTTCCAATCCCTCCAGTGATGTGTCCAGTTGGCCCAACTCTTGTTTGAACTTTAGTTTTCAAATACGACAGTCTCTCATCTAAATTTTAATAGGCTTGACTAGAGTCAAAGAATTATGTCACATTGTTTCTAAGCTGCATTTCAGCTTGCGCATCTTTATCAGAACAAGAAATAATCTGAAAATGCACTTAAACTCCTCAATCCTTTTTCATTTTATGCAGATCTGCTACCAAGAACCACTTCATCCCAGGCAGTATACATCTGGTTTTGTGCAACTGATTTTTCCTGTGTGCAGCACTTTGCATTTATTCAATGAGATCCATTTTTCAGTACTATGTCCAAGTTTCCCAGTACCATTTTCATTTGCAAGCCTGTCCTGTAACATACCAACCACACAGCAACATCTGAAAATTTAACAAGCGAACCTTCTACTCCATCATGCAGTTCATTAATGAAAATATAGTATTGGAGCCAAGACAGACCCCAACCATGCAAAAAAATTTGAACAAGAAATCTAACTATTTCTTCTTGTGCAGCCATAGTATTAGAAAGCTCCTTTCTTCACGTAGTGAGGGATAGAAGACAAAATTAGAATAATCTAGGTATACACAGGTGGGCTTCTCATTAAACAAAGGCCAAATAATTTAAAAGCATCAAGAAGCATAAGCTTATCACGTGGTATGTTGCTTTTTTTCCATTTTTCTCAGTGTTCTGACTGCACAGAAACAAAGCTTGATAAAGTATATCCCAAAGCAGATCTTGTATGATGGTGAGTCAGTCAGTGTTGTATTCATTATTGGACTGAAATTACTTGAAACAGAACGTGCTTTTGAAGAAAGCAAAAAGAATAGGAAAAGGAAATGAATGATTCCGTATATTATCTCCTCAGGCTGTAATATACAAAGCTGGCAGCTTCAGCTTTACAAGCACTTTAATTTCAAGAGACAAAGGTCTTATTTCTATTATTATTCCACTCACTAAAATTTACATTTTAACCAAGAAAGACCCTCTGTGCCAACTGATGTCAGAAGTGACCAATTTATATCCATTAAAAAAAAAAAAAGTAGTAAGAATAACAGTTGAAATTCTGGCCCAGTTCAAGTCAATGGCAGCTGTAGTCTCAATTCCAGCAGAGTGCACACAGAGGATTTGGTATTCTGTGTTACACAATTAGACCAATTAAATTCTGCTCTTCTGCTAACAGCAGTTAATCTTCTAGTGAATACATAGAAGTAGAGCCACGAAAAAAACATATATGTATACTGCTCAGCTATTAACGCGCAGCTTGTGATTATTGTAATACTTTTTTCCCAAAAGTTAGGTTCTTATCAGCTTTCTCACATCAATATCTTTTTCTCTAGGTATATACAATGATTTAAATGGGACCTCTGGTGGCATAAGGTAAATATGATAGGACATTTAGCATCAGTGGCAATATCTGAGAAAATATCCGAGCTTCGTCCCTCAGTTTGCCTAATAGTTGAGATGTAGCAAGTGTATGTACAAATCTTTGCAGTTTTACTGGGCAGGAAGATGCTGTCCAGACTACGTACCATAAGTTGAAGTACCAATACATTGGTTAGAGGGTGAAATCCTACTAGTGAACAGAAGATGGAAGAAATTGCAGGTTTCTGTCCTAAGGTCCTAATGAGGCGATCTCATTTTGCCAGACATCAAAGTAGGAAGAGCAACAGGAGTGTTCTATCAGGAATCTACAGCTACATGGTCCATATCACATCAAAGAAGCCCAACCATAGATTTAGTGAGGATCATCTGAAAGCTGTTGAAGTTTTTGCAGCTTTCCTTCATTTCAGGCACAAATTCTTCTCTAGCTCTTGCAAACCTGCTGTCACTTCCCTCTGCATCATTAATAGGGAACCTCCCATTCCCATTCCAATCTCCTGCTTTAACTGTGTGACCACTGTAACATACTGTTTGCATATCTTAAAGCTCTTCTTCTTAGAGTGCCCCTCTCAAATACAGAAGATCTTTCATTTACATTTTACAGATGAAAACTGAGAGCAAAACCAAAGACATTTACCTGGTGTCCAAAACCAAAATGTTCCCTCGCCCTTTGGAGCATATGTTAAATCTATGTAAAGCTTCCTACATGAGTGCTTTTCTTACATCATTCACATGATATAAGCATACTTGCTGGTATGCATCTGCAATTCTCCACGTCTTCAGGAAAAGCCATTACCTGGAAGTAGGATTTGGCTCTCTAAATCTGTCTCCCATTCAGCTGAAGGTACAACAGAGGTGCAAGTAAAGGACAAAATCTGGTATTCCAATTAAGGAATGACAAAGCCATTCCAAAAGTTAGCAGGTGGCTTAAATAAGTCTATAAAGCAAGCATAAGCTTTTGGGATAGTGCAAAGCTATCCCATGCTTAGGGGTGCTCGAGAAGGCAGGAATCTTTCTTGAACTGAGTAGAAAGTAGGTGAAGCATCCTCTTCCCTTCCCCTAACTGTGTACTAGTGCACTTGGTGTAGCCATACAGCCCCTCCTGACTTCCTTTGGCAGGCCTAAAATTCAGGGAATAAGGGTAATACTCTGGCAGATGGCAAAAATACATCCATATTCCAGTAGTGCGGAGAGAGTCCTGCACAAAACTGGAGCATTGGGTGTATGTTCTGGCAGATACCAAAAGCTGAGAGTTAAGAAATTATTATGAGTGTGAAGCCAGCACTGAAACTACTCTAAACATTGAGGTCTTTTGAAATCTAGCTCCACGTATAACTAATATGGTTCAAGCCGATCCAGCCTAATAATTTGATTCCTGAGGAATTTTTGTGATCTAATTAATCATTTGGTTCCATCTGTGGTTCAAACACAGCATGGCGTCAGCATAATGTAAACACTTGTGCTGTTACTCTGGACATCCACTCATTTCCAATCTCTCAGGAACCTAACAAGGATCATAGGAGGCTGGCTAAATCAACTTCAATAAAAGTATTGCATTAAAAAAAACTAATAGGACATAAAATCCTCACTGTTCATCCTAGCCAAATTATAATACATCATGTTTACATTTTATGCATTTGTGATAACTGGCCTGAGCAGCACACAAGGAAAATGAGCTTTCTATGTACAGTATATTCATATTGAAGAAGTCTGCATTATTTATAACAATGGACCTACCAATACTCTGCATACAAATCTGTTTTGGTTCAGGTTTCTTTCATAGGGAGACCTGGATATCACTTTAAAACATTTTCTCAGTAGCCCTACAGAAATTGTTAATCATTTCAATGCACAAAATTACATTTGTATACTTTATACATAAGTAACGTGCTTTCAGATTTGCACAGGCAAAGCTACCGACGTTATAAGCTGTCTGGGGAGGGATCTATCTTTTGTGTGTGTTTATATGATGGTTAGAACAACACAGTGTGGAATAAAAGCACTCAAATAATAATAATATTTATAATAATAGGTCAAGGTTTTCATTAACTTCTATGTGCGGCTAATCAAAGCTCAAAGATAAGCCCACTTTTATAACAGCGCTGACAAAATTCAGGTTGCTACATCTGAAAGCGACACTCCCAGTTACACACAGCTTATGACTCAGTTATGGCCTGGATTTTCAAAAGAGTCTAAAAAAGTCATGCTTCTTAATCCCATCACTTTTCAATAGATTTGGGTGCCTATATCCTGTGTGCAGACAAGGTAATACTACGCAGGTTTGAAAAGCAAGGAGTCTAGCTGTCTTCACCGTGCTCTAAATGTGCTATAACTAATAACTAGGTGAGATGATACACTCACACAATCTGAAAAACTGCTTAGTTGCATATATGACTAAGCAGGCTACTCAGCAAGGCATACGGGGATCTGAATTATATCAGCCAGAGAAAATGTGTCTCACAGAGAAGAAAGAATTAGCTGAGAAATGTTCAAATACGGAATTCAAAGTTATATGGCCGGGTGTACGAACTGAACAGAGGAAGTCAACAATGACTACCTCTGAGTGCTAAATGCTTCAGCATTTAAATGAAGTAATTAACTAATCACAGAATGCAGGACAGACACATGATAAAAGGCTGATAACCAAAGGACTACCATGTGTTCAAATATATAAAAACGGTGGAAAGTCTAAGTACAGCAGTTTGAGGCTACTGGAGTTGGCTTTCTGGACATCTGGACTTCAAACAGGAAACATCTCACCTCTAGTTCCTAGACCTATGCTTGTTACCTCCAGCCTCAAGTATAGTCTAATACCTCATCTCAGTCTGTCTTTTGGAGCTTGGAAGGCGGCCTCATTCTCCTAACTACCTACTCTAAGCACATCCTTTGGGGAACACGCATCCTATACTGATCCAAAGCCTTTTGGGGACAAGGCAACTTGGCCTTGGTTGACATGTTTCACTGCTGGGCACGCTTCACAGAGAAACAGATGAAAGATGCATGTTTAAGGTAAAGATCTGTGGGTAGTAGCAGTAAAAGACAGAAACAAGAAAGTGCAAGTGCTAAAACTTGACTGTGTATATATATATATATATACATAAAGAAATTGATGACCATTCTTAATAACGTGATATCTATATAACAGTACTAGAGTGTCTCAGCTGACCTACAGAACCTCAGAATCCTGTGTTTATAGCAACCCTGACTCTGATTGTAGATAAACTTCTGTCTCTTTCTCTTAATACGCTAGTCTAAGTGGTCTTGATTTAGTGCAAAGCAAATGAAGAATCAATGGCTTGTCTAGAGCGGCTGCCCTCTTTGTTATTGAAAGACTTCTGGGTTTCACACTCCTCCCCTTTGTATCACGTATTTCTGGCAAGAAATCTTTTTTTTCTAGCTCCAGCCAACTCATCCTGGCCCATGCTACCTAATACACATTTTCAAAAGTTTTTCACTTTTTATAATATGTCATATAGCATCCATCATACAAGTGACGCAGGATGGTGCAGGCAGGGTGGTGAACCCACAGCCTCACTATAGTGGTCTGATATAGGTTTCATAGAAACCAGAGCACTTGGAGCACACTACCAGAAAGACACTAGCCACAAGAATAAAGTACTTTCCCAGACAGATCTTAGAGAGCACGCATCGTTCCTTCTCCTAATCTTTATTCCCGAATATATCCAGAATCTCTAAGGGACACTGTACTGCTAAGGATGAATTTCCTACAGTATTATATGCCCTATGTTACAAATGCTTCCTGTCACCACCACCTTTCACCACTCCCCTTCCTTATTTATTTATTCCCCATCTTTCTCAAAAAGAGGAGAAACTGAGAGAATGAACTGGAACATAACTTAGCTGCTTTTTTTCCACTTTAGATCTAGTCAAAATGGCTAGAAAAAGCATGATGACAAAGAAAAGCAGTGCATTTTTCAGTGACTACTACCATCCTGCACTACTAAGACATCTTTGTTCTAATAATACCAAAAGCAATTGACCATGAAAATGCTATGAAATCTTGTACTCAAGGAGAATTCATTGTTTTAGCAAGCAAGTTATGCACAAAGAGATGTAGATCCTGTGGAAGTTGTATTAGCATGAGATATGAGTTCAAAGCAAAATATGAAGAATGCTTAGAGAACTATGACTTTATTTTCATTGCTTTCCACAATCTAACTTCAGTAAATCAAGAGCAGAAAAAGAGCTACTTCAAATTATTAAGTCTTTCCAAAAATTAATGTTAGAACCTTTGAATCCTTTTTTTCCTCTTTGTATTTAACTTTTTGCATGAATCTCTCCGGATCTGCACTTGTGGAACCCCCTGGATCTATACTGATACATTTGACTTTGATTACTCTAAAAGAGAAAGCTATTCACTGGCAGCAAATCATGTATTTTGCAAATAATATTCTGCCACTGTATATCTGCAGAGTGCAATACAACTCAATTGTAAAGACCTAGATAGAGGGTGCAGTAGTTATCAGGTGTGCTCAACAGGTTGCTGGGTTTTTTTTAACTGAAGTTTTATGGGAAATTTTAATTGAGAGATGCATTTTAAACAGAGTGGGGAGGTAGCTGAAAGACTAATGGGAAATAGGTGGCTTTGTAGGGTCATTGGGTCCTGAAAGATTTGAACCCCATATGACTTTTGCTGTAGAAAAATGGTGTCTAAATTGTAAGACCTTTGCTTTCACTACGTACTGTTTGTTCAGTCACAGCAAAGGTTATAGACCTAAATGGAGAAAAATGCAAAGGATGGGGTCTGAGTCAGATACAATGTCAGGACCAAAGAAACCAAAGTCTGCGTCAGCCCAAGGACAAGATGAAAAGTCTTCTAGGATTAAATAGATATCAATCGGGAATCAAGAACAAGAAACTCAAGTCAAGACAGGGGCATAAGTTCACTTTAACCAGCTGGTAATAATTTTGATTTTTCTTCTTATGATATGGCTCCTGATCAGGCTTCTGCAAACCCAGAGCTGGTCTTGCTTTTCAGGTCTGTAGGTGTCAAGGGAACTCTTACTGCCAACCTTGATGGTAGCCACAAAGCAGTCTCAGAGAAAAAGCTTTCTGTGAGGATCATCAGTTGATATAAGCTACATTTCTTTGTTTTATCTTTTGTTGTCCACATTGTATTTCCCTTGGAATGCCTGTCAATGTGGCATGAGGGGACGTGCTCTCTCCAACCAAGGAACAATATCTCTGAGGCACCCAGCCCTCACAGTGCCCTCCAGAGTGTTCCCTCATTCAGCCGAGATGCCACCCAGAAGCGTTCCTATCTGAAGAGTTGTGAATCAGCCATGCAGCATGAGCCAAATTTCCCTCATTCACGGAGCTCCTCTTTAGAATTTCTATTAGACAAACAGAACAAAGATCTTTCACATCTATGCTTTGATCGCCTTTCACGTTTGTAATATGATGGCACCAGTCTAGCAAAAAGACCTGGTCCCCACAGGACACCTGTGCATTTATCTTTGTAGACAGAAATCACATGCAACTGGAATATTTGCAACATTTCCCAAAATCTACACCTACAGAGGTAGATTGCTGCCTGACAAGTTATAGGAAGACTAGAAAAACTGTGCAAGTTTAGGGATAAAGATCTGAAGGAGGCCTATAAGAAAGTCAGCAATGGCAATCTGAGGCAGGTAAGGAGGAAGAAAAACACTCCTGCCCCAGAAATGAAGTCTTTCAGAAGTCATCACCCAAGGGATGGTAACACCTTCTCTCTCAGAAGGTGGGGGAAAAGGAAAGAGACAGAAGGAAGGAAAAATGTGTAAGCTTCTGCCTCTGAGGGTACCACAACAGAGGACAATGGCAAAGTAATTGACACTTCAGGTGACCATGGCCATGGCACCAGCCCAACAAGAACATTAGCTAATGCCTTTTCCCCAGTGTGCCTACACTCATCACCCAGCTAAGCAGGGCAGATGCCTGAATAGGCAGATCCCCAGTCCCACCCTTACAGGAGTGCTTTAGCCAGGATGCTTTTAACAGCCAAACCAGAACTGTATTTATACTCTCTGTCAATTACTCCAAGAAACCTGACACAAGCCACCGTCTAAAAGGGTTGTGTTTAATCTCAGCAGGTTCTGAGGGATTCCAGATGGCCCCAGGAAACAGGCAGGTCCTGTATGACAATATTTTCTTAACTGTGATTTACAAATAATGTGGTCTGGGTCTTCTAAGAACAGCTGCCCTTCCTGTTCAAACTCTCTCTTGGTTATTAGTCTCCTCATGTGGCAGGCAGTCTCTGGGGTGCTCTTTCGTATACCCAAGATTTCAGAGCTTACCCATAACCTGAATAACCTGCCTCAATACTCAACATAGTTTGCCTGCAGGTGCTATCAGTAAATAGTTTTCACACTCAGCAACAGAAAAATATTTATGTGCTTAGTAGTGTGCATCTGGTTCTGGAGCTCAGTGCATACTAGGAGGTCCTATAGCTCTGTCAGTCCTTTTATTCCTTCACTGTAGACTGCCAGGGTAAAAATACCAAGTTGTCATAACTTTTACATCCTAGAAAAAAAAGCAGAGTCTTAAAGGAGAAGGACATGGACCTGTTGGAGTGGGTCCAGAGGAGGGCCACAAAGATGATCACAGGGCTGGAGTAGCTCTGCTATGAGGACAGGCTGAGAGAGTTGGGGCTGTTCAGCCTGGAGAAGAGAAGGCTCCGGGGAGACTTTATAGCAGCTTTTCAGTATCTGAAGGGCACCTAAAAGAAAGGTGGAGAGGGACTTTTTTACAAGAGCATGTAGTGATAGGACGAGGGGTAACGGCTTCAAACTAGAAGAGGGTAGATTTCAATTAGATTTTAGGAAGAAATTTTTCACTATGAGGGTGACAAGGCACTGGAACAGGTTGCCAAGAGAAGTTGTGGAGGCCCCATCTCTGGAAGTGTTCAGGGCCAGGTTGGATGGGGCTTTGAGCAACCTGGTCTAGTAGGAGGTGTCCTTGCCCATGGCAGGGCTGGAACTAGGTGATCTTTAAGGTGCCTTCCAACCTAAACCATTCTATGATTCTATGATATATACGGGAGATATTGTAAGGAGAATACAGGCTGAAGCACTGGGATCTGGCTCTGGGATATAGTCATGAATCATAGACTCATAAATGGTTTATGTTGGAAAGGACCTTGAAGATCATCTAGTCCAACCCCTCTGCCATCGGCAGGGACACCTCCCACTAGACCAGGTTGCCCAAGGCCACATCCAGCCTGGCCTTGAACACCTCCAGGGATGAAGAAGAGGAAGTGTGAGTTGACTGTGGAAGCTGGTGAACAGTCCTACTTCACCCTTAAGCTGAACTCAATGGCACTAAAGTCTGTTCTCCTATTCCTTGTCCTTGGGCTGGAGCAGCAGCTAAAGCATGAACCTGCAAGGGTAGGGAAAAGCGTGATGAAGATTTTAGCATTTACATATGATGTCTCCTTACCAGCACAGGCCCAGGATATGACTAAGTGATTGGCATCTGACCTTGGATAGTGTGTTGTGGAAGCGATGTCTCAATCCCTCATTGTCCTGCAAATAAATTGTGAAGTCCAAAACAGCTAACACTCAGCAGTGCTCTCCATATCAATGACAAACCAGACAAACAAGCAGCGTCGGTCGGATGATCTTGAGTCATCTAAGGGCACATGTAGGAGAAACAAGGTTATCACAGTAAGACCATCATGGCAGCAGCCAGTTATCTCATTGGTGGACTGTACTGGAAACGGTGGTAGATGCTCTCATGCCATCCCCATCAATTACATGTGGAAGGAACAGAGGAGAGGCCTGTCTTAGGAGTCAGACAGATATCAGAACTGTGAAACACAGAGATAACATGATCACAATATTGGTACGATAAGAATCGTTCCTAAAGAAGGAAGGAATCATTCCTCTTCTGATTATAGTAATCATCTTCCCTCTTGAATGTTCCAGTACTGTCCCAGATGTGTCCTGTAGCAACAGCAGAGATATACCAGACAGTATATTTACATATCATGCCACTAATTACAACAACTTGTCATCAGCAGCTTGCGACGCTACTGCAGCTTGTCAGCATGTCTTCTGTGCTACGGCTTGGTAAGAGCTTGACATAATTCACTTCCAGAAGGCAGCATCTATATGGTGAGGTAAGCTGAGGCACCAACTGTACCAACAGTACAACTGTCTTGACACAGTTTTAAAACCAGTTCAGCATAGTTGTGTCTGGAACCATCCCTCATAGCCCTGAGATGAGATCTCATCACCTGGTGCCATGTTGTTAGCAGGCTTAAGAGAACAGCAAGAAGCATTGGTGGGTGAGAACCTGAGTGTAGAGACCCACAGCGGATCATTGTAAGGAATAGTACAGAATGGTCAATGGTGAGCTGACAAAGGAGCTTTAACAGCAGTTTGACACAGTCTGTGAGATAAGGATGTCGACTGGTTAAGACTAGGGCCTTTGTAACGAACTGTATGATCTTCAACCTGGAAGTACTCTTGCTGAGGGAATTCTCATTAAGTGTTTGATAGAAGACTCCTGGTAGACCTTACAGATTAGCGTGGCATAAGCAAGTACTACCTTCTGTTTTAAAATAATATTGTAGGCTGCTTACAATACTTACTTGTGGTTACCAAGAAAGTCTTCAGTAATCTATCTTTGAAAGTGTCTAAAAATGGGTGCCCTTTATTCAGGGTTTTGTATATAATGGCCACAGTGTTTATTCCTTGAAATGTTTTTTAAAAAGACAGAAATTCTTGTTTGTGCTTCAGAGTGGCCATAAACCGAAGATGAAAGGCAAAACTGTCACAGCATCTTTCTGACTGCTTCTCTAATAGGGTGATAATAGCATAAGAAATCACAGCCAATTCCAGGCTTAGAAAACGGTAACAGAGTTAAACAAAGACTAATAGGAAGATTTGAGAAGGGAGAAAAGAACAAAACTCAGGGATTTGCCTGAAATTCTGAGGTGCCTCCCTGCGATACAGCATTTGCAAGAAACCATTTGTCTGTGCCTGCAGGAGGGAAATATTCCTTAAAATTCGGTATCTAGGGCTGTCAGCCTCACTTTTGATGCCTGTAGCTCAACTAGAGACATCCGCCAACCTCCCAGTTCCTGCAGATGGTACCTTCATATACTGTTTTATCTCTAAAGGTCTGCCACTCATATAAGTTTAGTGACAAAGTCAAAATTCATTCAGCAAAGTAATCTTCTCCAAGTTTTCTCTTCTCCCTATCTTTCTTTCATTTCTTATTCAATAGAAATGCAGTTTCCTTTGAATCGTCACTTGCACCAGTCTTGTCTTTGGGAATTGGACACTGAAATACTACTATAAAATGACATGTTATCCAAGAGTTCTTTGCTATTCAGAGAAATTCCTTGGTAATTAGAACATTGTCAAGGTTCTCATAATTGAACTGCAAGGTATATTAATCTTTCCTACATTCCACCATGCCTGTGATCTTCAAAATGTTTTAGCTTTGGATAAGGATGACACATAAGACACATAAAATCCCGTTTCATTTTTAGTGTAGTAGACCATTCCTGTACTAAATTCTTTGTCTAAATCTTTTACCTCTTACTATTAAGAGGGAATAAGTTTCCATAATCCCTTTATGTCTGTGAAAATGTCTCCCTTTCTTCAGTCCTAATATTTTTATTTCTTCAACAGGTTTTTCAAAACCAAACAAAAACAACAACAACAACAAATCAAAGAAACAAACAAAACCACTAAGAAAATAACTTCATGTTGAGGAATTAGGAAATCATCTGAAAAAGGCTTGGTGAGGTTGTCAAAATTTACAGAAGCATGAGAAGGCTGACTTTTGGCTTTTTGAAAACCTCAAAAATGAGAAATAATTTTCTTGTTATATAAAATCTCCTAGTAACCGAATGCTTCCTGATGTTTTGTTTCTGTATTTAGCACACAAAGTATGACAGAGAATATTTTGCAGACTAACTTCTAAACTACTGTCCTGTGGCTACCGCTTCACTTTAGTGTCTACTTGACCTTACTTGTCTCCATCATTATGTAGATCATTTTGTCCGACATCCCTACATTCTTTTGCCCAGTGCTGTCATCACTGTTGACATACTTTACACGTGACTCTCAGTTTTTTCTTTCCATCCTCCAGTGTCAAGGGGAATGATGTCATCAGCACGACAGCTGTCCCTTCCCATCTGGAATTCATAAATGGATAATATTCTATTTTCACAAAAATTTTTCAGTGCTGCCTGACTGCTTGGCTTTGTGTGAAAGACAGAGGGTTTTGCCTCCACGCACATTCCAGTGGGTCTCTGATGATTTCCATAGTATCAGCCCTGTGAAACATCCTTCCCCAGACCTGTCTGCAGGAAATGTAGACTGGAGTGATCTACCAGCTTCCCAGTGGTTTCTCACTAGGTTGGGTGAAGCGCTGATAGTCTGGTTTTATGGATGGAAGAGTTTGAAATCTGAATTCTTTGTCTGCGTTAGTATCAAAATGATGATGATGGCCATAGGCTTGACTATGTCCTTTGCATTGTTCTTGGATCTCAGACCTCTGGGAAAGGCACAGATCTAACGCAAGGCAATGATTGCCCAGCCTGTACCTGGCAATGGCTGGGACTAATTGCCTTTGTTTTCTTTCTAAAATTTGCTTTTTTTTATGCAGAATCAGGTTTTTTTTATATTTTATTGTGGTCAACCCTGTTTGAGGGTGAGTGGGGGGAATTGTACCAACACCTTGGGAAATTTCAGATTTGCAGTCTTTCTTCATAATAATCTAAATCACTCACAATTTCTACGGCAGAAGTAGAAAGTAGGCTAAAAAATTGGGCATATATTTAGCATCTTTGAGACCACCAGAGATTGTGAAGTTAAGCCCACACACAAAAACAGGCACAAAGTTGGCTTTTTTGACACTCTATTTCATTTTAGTGTTTTGTTCCTAGTGGAAACATGCAGCTCCCAAAATCACCATGAAAAAAAAACAGGCATTTTTTGCCAACATTATCTACAACCTCAGTGAACAGGGTAAAATTCAACAATCCAGGAAACCATATTAGACCACATAAGTCTCTTGCAATGAGTGGCAGCCCTTCCAAGCCAGGGACGAATCCGGCTGGTAGACCCAAGCGAGAAAAATCTTGTGCTGTCGTTGCCTTTTGCCATCACATCTTTCAAAAAGCAAAACTTCCACACAGAGAATTGCAGCATGCTGAAATAAGGCTGGTAGTTTGTATAAATATATATATAAAAATTATGAGAAAAGTAAAATCTGAAATAAGGCCCCAGAGAAATACAGTGCATACCACAACTATAATTTTAAACAGACGAGGAACTACTTGCATTTTTAAAAGCTATGTTGAATCAGAGCCTGAGTTATTATGTGAATTGGATGGAAATATACTCCATATTTTGGAGGGCTTTGAACGAACTTAGACACAGTTCATAAGCTGCCTCACTTAGGTGTTAGAAATTGTTCTTCCACATCTGTGCTTCTCCCAAAGGGAACAGCAAAGTCAATGGCTTTCTTGTACTTTTTTTTTCCCCAACAATTGAGACAACAGGGTAGGATTTTAATGGATATAACACTTATTTCATTTTTTTTATCTCCCTAAATGAGCAGCTAAATTTGGTATAAAATGACCTATCCCTTTTCTCTGCATTTATAACGCTTGTTTATAAAATGATGCCAAATTGACTGCCCTTGAACAGCACTATTTCCATGAAAGTAAAAAAAGTAAATCATAAGCAGCAGCGGTGAAAGATTCCACAGAGGTCTCCACCAAAATGCTGTAATATTGACATAAAGGAACAATTTACAAGGATGGAGGCATAATATGTTCTCCAGACCAGCTGCAACTAATTTTTTTTTTTCTGTTATGAGGCCTTTCTGCTAATCATCAAGCTAATTTCAAACATTTCAGAAAATAACAGATCACAACAAGCGTAAGTTACTTCTGACTTGAACAGAATTAATAGCTGCAGCTGAGACCGTGTCTAGATGATGATAATAGCTTATGTCTTTAAGCATTTCAGCACCAGCCTAGGTAACCTGATTTAAAACAAAACTTTGCACCCAGCGTTCCCTTGCACTCAAGGGAGGCGGTGGTAAGGACATGCTGACTGGCACTTCTCATGTCTTAATGCCCCATTATGTTTCGTAGCCCAGATTCAGCCAACGAGACGTAAGAAAAGCGACTCAAATGTCTGGGAAAGCTAGCCCTTCTCACTGACCGCTTTTAAAACGATTTTCACACTGTTGCCATTGGGAAAATGGGGAAGAGAAGTCTTCACCCTTTTGAACTATTTAAAGAAATATAGAGAAGATTAATTTTGATTTGTACATAATATGACTTTAACGTTTAAAGGAATTTTATTAGTTGCAATCCTGTCTCTCCTTTTGACTATGTCTGTGTATGTACGCCCATATACACACTTGTCATACTCCTTCTCCATATATACAATATGGGCTTCAGCCTCAGGTATTTCAAGAGAATGTGGAAATGTCCCATTATGGACATAATATAAATAGACATGAATATGTGTCATAAAAGCTTGTATATTCAAAAGGTATAAATTATTTTTGTACCATAACTCCCCCTGCAAACATCTGACCACTTAATCCTTTCAGTCTCTTCTTCAGGATACAGCCTAAAAGCATCACAGAGACTCCCAAGCAGATGGCACAAGTATTCCAGAAGAGGATACTCTGTTTTTTCCAAAAAATTGATAACATGTTGAGCTTTATTTTATTATCGCAAGAGAATTAAATATTTCCATTTTAAGCAGCTGCTGCACCTTCTCTGTTTACAGTCCTCTTTCACTATTGGTGAAAGCCACCCAACCAGTTAAACACCAGCTACAATTCTCTCTACAAGTGCTAAGGAAACTAATTAAACCTAATGAAAGCAATCAGTCTGCAAGTGTGAGTATGTTCTTTTTTTCCATTTCTGAATGTAGGTATAATGTTACCGACCCTTGGTGGTGGCAAGGCACTCAAGCATTGTGCTAATATATAAATTAAACAAGACACGAGCTGTAGATTAAAAATCTTAAGTGCCAATTCCAAGTCAATACCACAGACCTGCCAATTTTCTATTTCTGGTATAAAAGCTTACTATTTCCTCTTAAACTTTTATTACAAGGTATGAAATCAGTACTATGTAGAGGTTAAAACTTTTCACTTGACTACAGTGCCTCCAAGATTAAATTATGTTAATTTAACACAAAAAGTTAGCCATTGAAATAGAGCAATATATCCTAATAATTTTTTTAAGAGTTCAGGACTGGATTTTCAAACTCTGTATTTGAGGTGTATTATTAAGTATTTGAGTAGGGAAAAATGCCAGTGTGGAACTTTGTATTCTGTTCGGCATTACAATGTGACCCTCTACTGCATTTATGCAACTGTAAGGACATTTTTAGGAGCCCCTATTGTCTCAATCACAAAAAATTATATAATCTTTCTTTACGGACTTGAAAATATTATGGACTATTGCAATAAAAAATGTATCTATTGTATCAGTCACTTTTCCAAATCACTGTTGTTGGATACTTTTTGGTTAAAAAGATATAAAAATTATGATTACATTTTGTTTGAATTTAAGTTACAGAAATTTTAAGTTTAAATTGCAATGAAAAGACATTCCATGATTTGATTCACCATAGTTCTCGTATAAAACAGGGCACCCTTTCCATATGTTTAATTTCGCAGTCTCAAAAAAACATCCATCTTCAGAACAAAGAAAATCCAGGCTGATTGCACTAATTGATTTCCTTGGAACAAGTGATTGCATGGCGCAGCTAGCTGCTAAGTAAAGAATCAAGCTCAAAAAAAAGTAATATACCAAAGCCATGTGCTTTAGTTACAAAAACTGATTTATGGAAGCAACTTTCCAAGTCTCTCATTGCTGTGTAACATTCCAGGCGTATCAGGAAAATTCAACATCTGTGCTGCCTGATGTTTTTTTGCTGGTTCGACACATCCTAATGTGTGCTGGTGACTGTGAGGCAACATTGGAATGTCAGAGGAACATTGCTCCAAGGAACGTCGCAGAGTGGATATTGCAGTGAAAAAACAACAGAGGGACAGATGGAAAGAAAATTGTGACAATTTTAAAAAGTGGCAACGGCTTAGCACATTCCTCTGAAGATCAGACCACAACAGGGCATGTGCTGCATTATATGCGATGCCTGTTGTTGGGGTACCCTTTTGGTCTGACCTTCCATCATGAGATGCGGTATGAGAACTCAGACGCTAGAGAAATGCTAATTCCAGTGCAGTTTGGTAAAGACTTTCCATTGAATAGGTTTCACCCTTAATGTTCAGACTCTTTTGCCGTTAGAGATTTAGTTAGGGCTTTCAGAATCATTTTCTTTGCTTATTCTAACTGGTATGATACTGTTGACTGAAATTGCTAAATGCAGTTCATTACAGAATATAACAAATAAGCACTATAGCATCATTATAGAAAGTGTCCCTTTTGTAAAGGACTGTGCATCGTTAACAGACTGTGGATTCCCACTCCTGTAGGAATGAAGAATGGAAACAGGAAATACTGCAGGATATTTCCAAGGTTCTGTAAGCTCTTGCACCGTTTCTAAACTACAGAGATCTTTGGCCACAATTATTTGAAGTTGCTCCTTGTATTTCTGTCAAAAGTATTCTGTGATTCTATGGTTCTATTTTAAAAGAAAACGATGGCACTCATGTTAATCACTACAATTAATGTACTGATTTTTCCAGAGTTGTATCTGGGAGCCACCCACTGCCAAGTTATAAAGTCTTATCATGGCGAGTACTTCTTTGGTCAACAAAGAAATGCCAAGAACAGATATGTGTTATCATGCACAAGCACAACATTACCATGCTTGATTTCACAGAATTCAGTGAGCGTACCTAATGCTTACAGTATACCAGATTTCTCTTAGCGTTCTAAGATCCAGAATTTAAGGCTCAACTTATGTGTAAAGGCTCTATTAAAAACTTCTTGTGATCCTGGGACACTTGTTGACATTATTGGAAAACCATGTAATTTTGAGTTAGCCGCTTCTAGCTGAATTATATATAAATAAAAATAAGAGGTTGGTGTTTTTTTATTAAACCTGCATTTTTTTGTCTTCTTCAGTGCTCTGGACATGACTATTCATATGAGTGGATTAAGTTTCCCAAGGAAAATACCTAGGATGTTTCTCATAATCCCAGATAAATAGCAAACAACAAATAAATCTACTCAGTTATAAATCTGTATCATCTCAAGCAGGGCAAACAGTGTACATTATAATCAGCTGGGAAGAAGGAAGTTGGAGGAACTGGTTTCACTGTGTCAGGTCCTATAGCTACTTGGTCATGTTAGACATGGAGACATATCTGCATGAAGAAGGGCAAAAGGGAATCTTTACAGAAAGCAATCTCGTAATCAATCAATTATAGAGGTATAAGAGCAGCTCGGTAAGGACTTTTGCTCTGTTGTACACATCGGCTCTTCCCACTTCGACAAAGACATAGAGCAGAGTTAGGGAGGTGGGATACTTTTTTTTGTAGGCTCCCTTTAAGGTGAATATAAAGCGACTTCTCCAGAGAGCAATTTTCTCACCTGAAATGTGGTTCATACCTGAGGTGTCAGCTGCTCTTCCTTAGCAGTCAGAGAGATAAGGCAGGCATGTCTAGAACATACTTAAAATGAAGTGGGATAAATCTAGTGTCTAAAATAACAGTGTCTAAAATCAACTAAGTCTGATTTTTCAATAGCTTTCCAGCTTTGTGACTGACAGCAATGAGCATCCAAAATTAACATCTATGAGACCAAAATTCAGGCCTTTATTTCACTGAGTAAAGGTAAATTTATAAAACTGATTCAACTGAGTAAATTTCAGACACTTCTCGGAGGAGTATCTTCAAAGAAACCGTTTTTGTTTATTATTGGAAGGAATCAAAGATTTAAGTCGTGTTAAGAGTGATAGAATTTAAAGCCACATTCATATGTTTCATGCCTTTAAAAAAGAAAGAGATCAAAACACTTGAAATTCTAGTAGCTTGTCAGAAAAATGTACCATTGGTTGGGTCACATCTCCTGCTATCATTAAGCAGAATGTCATAGGCAGAACACTTTGAAACAGTAATAAACCACTACTGCAATGCTTAGGAAACTGAGAAGGGAAAAAATGTTTCATGACAAATGAGAATTCAAGATTATAATGGGCCTAATTCTCTCACATATAATTTACCAAAATTCTCATCATAACATTACTAATTCAAAGGCTTTGTAAATAACTTGACATCTGGAAAAGATGAACAACAAGAGGAAAGTGGCCTTTTCACTTTAATGCTCAATGAAGTAATTATGATTGAGAAAAAGAAGATGAGTTCTCACTGGCAGATAAGTCAAATAATTATGGTGAGTACGATAGGTGAAAGAGGGTCACTGAAACAAAGAGCAGGAAACTGCACAAACAGATAATTCAGATTTGAGGTTCAATGAGGAAGAAAAGACAATTTATTCATTTGGAAAATGACTCCAGTAATGTTTTGAATGCGTGTAGTTAAAATCTTTTTTATTAAAAAATAAAAAATACAAAAAATTAGTTACTGAAGAATTTAGTGTATCATGAATGAAATGGAACACCAAACGCAAGAACCCACTACACTATTGGGTACACACTACTGTTGGATTTTTCACTCTGCTAACTAACTTAGAAATAGCAAATTGCAGTAGAAATAAACAAGACCTTGAGGTGACATCAAGTAAGAAGCTTTTCTAATTGGTTTTCTCTTCCAGACTAGTTCTCTAGCAGAAATTGCAACATGGAACAAAAATGGCATCAGCAAACAACTTTACCTATTTGAAAGACCGTGATAATGTAACAGTGCTGTGTGGTTTTAAGACCTGGGAGCTGGTCCAAAATTCGCTGAAGTCAAAAGAAATTTCTTCATTTACAACATTTGGTATAATTCAGTCCCTGTCTTGTTTAATAGCAAGATTTTGAAGTATTTGGATTCCTTTCCTGCAGATCAGTAGATCTGATTAACCATTGTTCCCCACGCAATTTGAGCATTGATGAAATTTATCCACTCCCGATATGCAGACATTCTCAATAGTTTATGATTTCACAGAAAACAAAGCCAATGGGAACCATTAGGTCGCCTACTCTGGCTTCAGGTCTATCAGAGATAATTATGTTTCATCTCAATAGCCTACATATTTGATTTTAATGAATGTTTCAGTCCTCAAAAACCTGAAAAGTATGACAGTATAGAGATCAAGGTGTCCAAGGTCCTTATGAAAAAAGAAAACTGATTATATGTCAGCTAAAGAGATATATCTGCAGCTGAAGAAGAAAGTGAAAAGCAAAAGGCCCTCTCAGAATAATCTAGGATAAAATTCCTTCTCAACTACATATCTCAAAACAAATATGACTCTAAGTGTGTGAGAAAATAAACCACTCAGACACCTGTGAGAATTCTCTGTACCAAATCAGTGACCTATCCAATATCCAGCTGCTGCTTATTTCTGTTACTTCTGAGGGGGGAAAAAAGAAAAGAAAAAAACTAAAAACTTGGCAGCAGGGGAAAAATTCCTCCTTGACTCTCATAGATAATCACGTAAAGTCCAAAAGCCATTAGCTTTGATTGTAATCATTGGTTTAATACAGTTCTACGCGGGCTTACAAAAAAAGCATGAGCAGGGAATGCAAATCCTTCTCTCAGCTGTCACTCACCCAGGCCAAAGAACTTCTTCAAAAAGCTAAAGCGAAACATATTTTTCAGAAAGCCATCTAGTTTTCCCTTAGAAACGCCTAAGGATTCTTCACTGTTATTTTGTTGTTCTACCAATCTATCACGCAATTTATCATATCATAGCCTAGATAATGAATAAATAATGTTAAATAGCCTTTTAGCAAAAGGTTACATTTGGGGGCAATTCCAACGAAAACAATTCCTCTCATTAATATCTTCCTAAGAACTACTGCGGTGCTAGCTTTCATTGAGGCAGAGCTTGACTGAGCTCCTATGCACCTTCTTACTACCACATAGTGTAAGCTTTAGAGTCAAAATGTCATGAGGTTTAGTCAAGTGCCTTTAAGGAAAAATATTTCAGGTGTGAAAATATAAGGGTATATTTATAGGGTATAACCCTTTAAAAGCATTATCAAGACTCCTTCTGTGTCCTCCTGTAAAGCCATGTTGCCAGCTTTTTTGTATAAATGTCTGCAAGAAATGTTTATAAAGGGGAAAGTTCTGTTTCTCTTCCCTCCAATCAAAAACTGTTAGATGGTACTTTTGAAACTGGTTTGCTTGGGCAAATAGTCCACTGACCACCACGGTAAAGAAGCCTGGTACTCAAGGGCTGAGAATGAGAAGCAAGCAGGGCTGCAAGGAAGCAAGGTGTTCAGAAGAGTACAGGAGCGGGAGTAAAACTCAGTGTGACATCATGTAGCAGTTAGCTTGAGTTAGGCCTGGTTAGCATAGGTGTTAGGACAGCACTTTAACCAAATTTTTGGTTTAGTATGAGTAGACATATTTTAAACAAACTGTTCCTTAAAATGAAAATATGATGAAATATCACCAACCTCTTATCCTACAAAATGGAATGAACCTTCAATGGCTTTGGTGCACTCAAGGAAACACACAGCCAAACCACGTAAGCAACCTGTTGATAGTCAAGAAGTGCAACCATGTTCAGAACAAGCGGGTTGTGAGCACTAACAACAGCAAAATCAGCTGTTTGCTGATAGCAAACCAGAAAACATCAGTGCAATTTGAACAGTCTAGTCATCAGAGAGGTATTCTCCACCCAAATAAAGAATATTGTAAGGGACCCAGGGAACCGGAGAGATTCTGAGTGGTCCCATCACCCTGGAATGGGCATTTGGGACCACTTCTCCAACTCCAGGAAGAACCAGGGAACTGAAGACATCTCAGGGGACCTGCAACCCTGCCCCAGGATGATGCATAGCACAGCTGGAACCACTACACTAACTCCTCTGACATTTCTCCTGGACCATGTAACCTCTCCCACATTACAGGAAAGCTGTGTAATTATTAAAATTGCATATCTCTGTGATTAAAGTGTTTTGATACACAAATCCACTTAGTCTCCACACTGGCATTTGCTCTTAAACCTTGACATGCCACTAAGTGAAAGGAAGTAGTATGAATTCAGCTCTCATTATACATTGGAGAATCCTCACAGAAAATAGGAAAAAACTCATTGTTTGTGTTGTACCACATTTAGACCATCCCTACTGTACATAACAACTAACTGTGTGCTTAAGTTGGCTTTTCAGTCAATGCATCGCCCCCATATGGATTCTTTAATTTCTAACAAGCTATGAAGTCTGATTGAAGCTTTTCTGAAAATGGGATATCCATAATGGTTCCCACCTGGCTGCATTCTTGTCTGGAAAGAGCCATATTACAACCCTCATCCCAGAAGAGATACCACCTTCTTATTCACATAGAATTTTCAGGAAGTTAAGGTCTAGATATCCACACTTGGGCTCATCATCAAGCTCATTTCTCTAAATGGCCAATGCAGAGAATAAACATTTCTATAACAAGATTTGTCTCATTCCACAATAAATGTCTAAAATAGATTACATAAATCAAAATATACAGTGACCATTTCCCTCCACCACCTGGGATGCAGAGTTCAAATGGACATATCCACACTTTCAGCCATCCAAAGTTTACTCTCCCCCTTGAGATCTTTGAGATTTCTTTCCACACAAATGTAGCTGAAATTGGCCAGTAAGCCCAATTTAATACCTACACTCATACACAGCATGATCACATAAGCATTGATTTCTTAGGAAACCAGGTTAAAAATAGGAGGTAATAAATCAGTGCTGAACTGTGTTCATTTCTTATCTTAAGTCCCATTATTTCTTTATGGTCTCTGAGGCTGCATGGGCTAGAAATTCACAGAACTGAAACATTATCCTGGATATTGTTGAATGTTATATTATTTAAAGATAATTATGAAAATATTTGGAACCTGCAATCATTCTTTTCTGTATGTGGAACACTTACATGATGACAGCTTCAGTTGAACAGAATATACCACATTGTAGTTTGATAAATGCTTTGTTTGCATGTAGTAACAAAAGACAACTGTAATTTCCTGAATGTATTTGAGCTCTTGTAGGTCTTGATATTTTCTTCATAGCTACTTGCTCATTCATAGTTTCAAGCCAGCCTCTTATTTGGAAAGTAGGAAAGCCCAATCTCAAAAAAAACTAATTGAAACCACTTTGGTAATTAGTGGGAGCTAGGTGGAATTATACCTACTGCAAGGCTAGTTCACACTGTAAATGTGATAAAAATATTCTTAGTGTAAATGAAAATCAGATCTGAAGTGTTCCATTTCTGGAAAATTTTTTTTCTGGAGTTCTTCAAGGACACCTTTCCTTTGGCATTTAAATCTCTTACTAATGTTAGATTTCCCAGAATAGTGAGCTTTATCTCTTCAGGGAGCTGAAAACCTATGACATCTTCTTGAATATTTTCCCAGGTAGTAGCATTTATTTTTTTAATTATTTCTAGGTTTATTCTGGAATATTCATATCACCTGCAACAAAACATCTTTGTCACTCCCTTCTTTCCAGTTTGTCACCAGCCACTTTCATTACTGGGGTTAAAAGCAGCAGTTGCCAGAGCTTTACCTCACCCAACGCAGACAAAGAAGAATGTCTGAATAGAAGTCTTCAGAGGCAGGCACCTCCAGAAGGTGATTCATCTGCCCTATCTTAGATACCTCTCTTAGGAAAAGATGAATAGACTTTTGACTAGAATTCTGTCAGTGAGAAGTTTCATATAAATATCTTTCAGAAGTGTTTTTAACAGAATATTTTTTACCTAGGGAATATAAATTGTTTCTATTCCTACCAGCTGATGTATCTTTGGCTAGCTATGAAAAGTGAGTTTGCTTATCTCACTCCAGCAACCACTATATTCAAATGCTACCACTGCCATTGGTAGCCTACCTCGTTAGCACTGCATGGAAAAATGAAGAATGAAAGAATAAACACCCTTCTCATCATCTGGTGATCTCTCACTGTCAATGATGAAGAAGTTTGAATGGACAGTTATGGGAAGGTACTGCTGTGTGAAATGTGTCTCTTAATTTTAGTCATCTAAAAATAAGGGATCTGCTTAAAACTAGTTATCCAAGTTGTTTGTATGCTCACTGAGGGCAGATTTGCACCTTAAGGATCACCTTCCCTGACTTAAAGCACCTATTTTAAGACAGGATGAGTCATCTGCATCTGGAGTACTGCATCCAGCTCTGGAGTCCCCAGCATAAGAAGGACATGGACCTGCTGGAGCACGTCCAGAGGAGAGCCACGAGGATGATCCGAGGGCTGGAGCACCTCTCCTATGAGGAGAAGCTGAAAGAGTTGGGGCTGTTCAGCCTGGAGAAGAGAAGGCTCTGGGGAGATCTTATTGTGGCCTTCCAGTCCCTAAAGAGGGCCTACAGGAGAGCTGGGGAAGGACTTTTTACTAGGGCATGTAGTGATAGGACGAGGGGGAATGGCTTCAAACTGGAAGAGGGCAGGTTTAGATTGAACATTAGGAAGAAATTTTTCACTGTGAGGGTGGTGAGGCACTGGAACAGGTTGCCCAGAGAGGTTGTTGAGGCCTCATCCCTGGAGGTGTTCAAGGCCAAGCTGGACGTGGCCTTGGGCAACCTGGTCTAGTGGGAGGTGTCCCTGTCTATGGCAGGGGGGTTAGACTAGATAATCTTCAAGGTCCTTTCCAACCTAAACCATTCTATGATTCTATGATTCTATGATCTTATAGAGGAGATTCTCCTTATTGACTAGGCAGTGGCCTAGACAGCTAGGTTACAATAAAGTCTTTGGTTTTAAATAATTGATGTAAATTCAGGGCAGTCTTGCAAAATTTACTGCCCATTCTATGGATTTATAGAGACCCAGATAACAAGAATTACATCCTGAAAACAGTGAAGTTATGGGAGTATGAGAATCGGTAAGACAGATGCTTAGATCCAGAGTACCCTGATGAGGTTAACTAGTGAGCCTCTGTCTCGGGGAATGGGGCTCAGCAGGTTTGCTGTGAGCCTACTTGGAAGGCGGTTTGGTGATAGCACATGTGTCTCTTCTCTAGCTTTCACATTCTCTTACTTGTTCAACTTTGCAGGCAAAAGCCTTCTCTTAGAAACACATACATAAAAGGTCTTTTCACCATTTCCTGAACTTTCAACCCCACCAAGTTCTAATGATTTATATTGACAATGGTTCCTCAAGGGCATTACTTAGAGTTAAGGGCCAACATTTGTTTAAAAAGAGAAACAGAGTCTGCATAATTATGAGACTATCTACTGACCCTAGCAGTCAGAACATTTATGAAAAATTAAACCACTTTGAGTGAAGGAGGGAACAGCAGAAATTAAACAGTGAACTCTAAGGTCAGGTCCTGGTGTGCCTGGGTCTGGTGTGCTGATTCCAATGTTCAACCAGGAGGACTGACAGTGTTTACAGACTTACACAACCCAGTGAAGACTCAACAGATGTTCTGCGAATTCTCCTCAAATAGCTTGACCAGAAACGCTAAACAAGCACAAACAGGCAGCTCTCCAGCTAGTGTTTACTGGGCATAGCTGTGAGGGTTTCCCTGAGGAATTGCTTCTGCTTCATGTTAGGATCTATATTCAAAACAAACACCTCTGCACAGGGACAGCATATACTGCTCATCCAATGCAGAGAGCAGGCCATGAAGACACCAGCCACCTGGTTGTAGTGATTGGTAGTGACTCACAACGTACAAGGGGACACCTTTTCATCTTTTCTTTTTTTTTCTAGCACTTCTTAGGCTTCAGGATCAGCTTGCGCTGGCCTGGAGCTTCCCTAGCTACTCACCTTGCACAGTCAGGAACAAAGGCTAGCAAAAGGGTGAAGAAGCTTTGTGGTGGTTGAGAGGGGCAGGACTTGAGGGAAGGAGAGTTGTTTCCCAGCTTATTCAGACTTTGCTCACAGGGAGACAGAGTGAAGAACACAGCAAACAGTTGACAGAAATTCCCAGAAAGCAACACCACTTTATTTCACAGAGCCTAAGGCCCCATCCCTCACAATAACGTGTTTCAGATTTCCTTACACATTATCTCGTATGGACCTCCTGAAAATGGCATAACACAGCATGACAGAGTGTAACACATTACTACGTGACACTTCAAGTAAAGTGGAATATATAAAAATTATTTAAAACATCATCTCTGCTAGCAGAAGGACCCTGAATCATCAACCTTCATTTCTGATCTGTGCATAATTCCCAAGCACAACTTAAGTTTAATCAACCTCATAACTTCTTCAGTTTTCTTCCACAGAGACAACCCAATGCATAAACATAAAACACCTCCTCCTGTTTTCCCTCCTCAAGGGTATCTTTACATGTGAGCAGACATTACATGCTCAGCTCCATGAAAAGTACTAGAATTAGATTTCTACAATATTTTTTATGGCTGAATCTGCCTTTGCATTCTGAAAGGTCCTGTGCTTTTCTTTTTATCAATATAATAGAAGCTTTTTGTGTTGGCTGTGTTACTCTAATTTAATTCCCCATCATAGTCACTGCTCCATAGTGACAATCGGTGTCTAACAAGGCAACGATTTTTAATTCATTACCTGTGTTCTTTTAACTTGTGTATATGTATTGCTAACTTTACTTCTTGACTGTTTCTCAAGAGCAGAAATTAAATCATCAATGCTAGATGCATAAAATGTTTTTATATGGTTCTATGTTTCAGATTAATTTGCAAGTCAGAAGTTTCCAGTACATTGTGCTAAACAACAGTCATGTATTTATCTTGACAAATGATGCAGGAAAAACTAATAACGATGAGGCATGTAGAGAGCCTTTCATTCCAAGATCCCAGGACACACGACAAACTTTACATGCTGATTATAGTATACACTCTGTATTGTTCAAGCTTCTCATTGGCATTAACGTAAATAGAAAACTACTCACAGATAGCTTTAGTCACTGGTATACAGCTAGGTCTGGCGTAGGAAATGCAAGCAACAAAGCAACTCTTCCTCATAGTACAACACAGGGTATGAGGAATACTGTGTGCAGATAATAGTGGGGCAGCAGCTTTAATTACTCCATGCAAACCATGAGTTGTTTTCTCACTTTCTTCTCATCAGCATTCTGAGTAACAACCAAGAGAAAATCAAGCAAGGGACAAAAGAAATACTTGGAAGGTGATCTGACTTTGGTTTTGGCCTACATTATTTTAAGGCAAGAGCTTGCCTTTCCCTTATCTTCTTCATGGGCTGAGGTAGAGGGGGGAGAGACAGAAAAAAGTAAGACCCAGAGAACTACAGGCTAGTCAGTCTCATCTCTGTGCCCAGCAAGATGATGGAGCAGATCCTCCTGGAAACTATACTAAGGCATATGTAAAATAGGGAGGTGATCGGTGACAGCCAGCATGGCATCACTAAAGGCAAATCATGTCTGACAAATTTGGTGGCCTTCTGTGACAGGCTTACAACATTGGTGTAAAAGAGAAGAGCCACTGACAATATCTACCAGGACTTGTGCAAAGAATTTGACACTGTCCCACATGACATCCTTGTCTCTAAATTGCAGGGACATGGATTTGACACATGGACCACTCGGTAGTTAAGGGATTGGCTGGATGCCTGCACTCAAAGAGTTGTGGTCAACAGGTCGATGTCCAAGTGGTGACCAGTGACGAGTGGTGTTCCTCAGGGGTCAGTACTGGGACTGGTACTGTTTAATGTCTTTGTTGGTGACATGGACAGTGGGATTGAGTGCATCCTCAGCAAGTTTACCAATGACACCAAGCTGTGTGGTGCAGTCAACATGCTGGAGGGAAGGGATGATATCCAGAGAGACCTGGATAGGCTTGAGAGGTGGGCCCATGCAAAGGTCCTGCAAGTGGGTTGGGGCAATCCCAAGCACAAATACAGGCTGGGCACAGAATGGATTGAGAGCAGCCCTGAGGAGAAGGACTTTGGGGTGTTGGTGGATGAGAAGCTCAACATGAGCTGGCAATGTGCGCTCACAGCCCAGAAAGCCAACTGCATCCTGGGCTGCATCAAAAGAAGCGTGGCCAGCAGGTTGAGGGAGGTGATCCTCCCCCTCTATTCCGCTCTCATGAGACCCCACCTGGTGTACCGCACCATCTCTGGGGCCTCCAACATAAGAGGGACATGGACCTGTTGGAGGGAGTCCAGAGGAGGACCACGAAGATGATGAGAGGGCTGGAGCACCTCTGCTATGAGGACAGGCTGAGAGAGTTGGGGTTGTTCAGCTTGGAGAAGAGGAGGCTCCAGGGAGACCTTCAATAAGATTGTGCCTATTCAATACTTAAAGGGGGCCTACAAGAAAGATGGGGAGGGACTTTTTATCAGGGAGTGTGGTGATAGGATGAGGGGTAACAGTTTTAAACTGGAAGAGGATAGATTTAGATTAGGTATTGTCATGGAAGAAATTCTTTACTGTGAGGGTGGTCAGACACCCGAACTGGTTGCCCAGAGAAGGCGTGGAGGCCCCATCCCTGGAGGTGTTCAAGGCCAGGTTGGATGGGGCTTTCAGCAACCTGGTCTAGTGAAAGGTGTCCCTGCCCATGGCAGGGGGGTTGGAACTAGACGATCTTTAAGGTCCCTTCCAACCCAAACCATCCTATGATTCTATGATAAGATGGTCACATGTAACTAAACTGCCCTGCAGGAAACAGCCTCAGCAGCTCCTTCAAGACAACTCCCTTCAGTCTGGATGGGACTTCAGGTAGAGCAGAATGAGTTATGGCATCAAAGCAGGGGTTCTTTTGCTGCCTCAGGATATTGTTAGTTTGGAGGCTTATTTTAAAGGCAGAAGAGGCTTCTTTTTATATTTCCTGTCTTACTGATGTCTTCTCCTACCGTGCTTACATGATTTTTAAGCAATCTAAACTGGGCCAAAACCTGTCGTGGTTTAGGCCAAATCGGCTACTGAGGACCTGGGGGACCCCAGATGAGACCGTCAGATGCTCCCCTCTACGCCTCTTCTAAGAGAGAGGCAGAGGAGGAAAAAGAGACTTATGAGTTTAGAAGGAACTAAACTATTTTAATGAAATATTAATAATGAAAAATATATACAAAACCGTATCAAGCTCCCGAGATGACAATCACGACATCAGCTGGCACTGGGCCAGTCCCAGGCTGGACTCAGTGATGGACAGGAACAGGATTCCGGATCTGCATTCAGGATTGGGATCACAGGCAGACGAACAGAGTCCTCCTCAGACGTCGGCCGTTGAAGGAAGAGCCCTGACCCTTTGATCCCTCAGCTTTTATACTGAGCATGAGGCAGATGGGATGGAATATCCTGTTGGTCAGTTTTGGGTCACCTGTCCTGTCCGCTCCTTCCTGCAGGTGGGACCCCACTATGCTTTTCCGCTTCTGACCCTCCAACGGGGCAAATAACAAAGTTGGTTGGCCTTGGGTGTTACAGCAATAAGTATAAGCGAGAGCCTCTCTGCATACCATGCCTGGGCATCAGCTACAAACATTGGTCTTATCACTCTGAGAGAGTGAACATTGTCTGCACAATATGCTGTTAATTTCAGTAGTTAGAAGAGGCCCAGCTAAGAAGCAAAGTTACTGAACAAAATTGGTTCTGTTTTACCTCAAACCAGGACAAAACCACTACTAACCACTACCTGAGGTCTTTCTAGATCACCACGAGCTAAAAAGACTGTATGGCTTTTATCTGTTGGCTGACTCTGTTGGACTGAAAGGTTTTGCTGTATTTGTTAACATACTTTTTCTCTTAATAATTACTGAACCAGTAGGAGTAACTTAACTGGGTCAGACTAAAGCTCCCATTTGCCCAGCATCCTACTGTCAGCTCCCCGTTTCCCTAAATAGGTGATACTGGCAACAAAGACTCGTGAGAGAGGTCCTGCAGAAGACAGATTTATCTTTGTAGTCAGTACAAAGCAGTAGTCAGAACAACACAAGCAGTCACCTTGCCTAGAGTTTGTACCATTGGGAAGTCAAGGTGTTGGAGCCCAGAGAATTTAGGTTGAGCTTGTCCAGTTTTTGGAAGGTACCTACCTCCTTTCTCACATTTCTTCTGCTGCATCCCACATCCCTCTGCAGCGCTTAATATAACCAAATATAATATAATAAATAGCTGGTTAGATTAGATTAGATTAGATTAGATTACTTTATTCAGTATAATATGCTAACAAGTAGAACATACTCCCAGTGGAATGGGTCACATCTATAGGATATTTTTTCAAGAGCTGCAATTGCCATGATTAGGATAGGTTATGGTGAGGCACAAGGGCCAGAAGAGCATAATGTTTATGAATACCTGTCTTGTGAGTAGATGGCTTCCTGGAGGAAGCCCTTGACCTTCTAAAAGAGCATTGTGGATGTAGGTACTCACCCTTTACTGAACAGAAGGACACTGGACATGAAAGCACAAAACTGCAACAATAACATGTCCAGCTATGCATGTAGAGCTTCTTCTTTTTAAGATCAGATACTTAATGGACAGACCTGAAAGGGAGGGATTTATCAATTGAGAGCACAAACTGCAGAAACAGAAACGGGAGATAGGGAACTAGAGCCTAGTTTAAAAAAATCCTGTATGGTTGGGATTTCATTTTATTTGGGGTTCTGCAATTGTTTCTTTGTTTGTTGGGAAGGGGGTGAAATTCTCAAAGTGAAGGAAAATCCATCTGACTAAGACCAAAATACTTTGTGTACAGTTACTTAACTTTTTAAATCTTTTTTTTTTCTATTTAGTTCATTGATTTATAAACCAGCAATCATTGGACATTCAGAGACAGAATATTAAAAAGAAAGCTAACTCACTGGGATATTTACACAGGGTAATGCTCATATAGGCAACTAAGCATCTCAAACAGGTGATGGGAGACTGTTTCAAGGGTCCTTGCAACAGCATCTTCAACTGTCAGAATGACACTCCCCAAACCTCTGTTCTTATATTAAATTTTTACACCCACCCAGCCTGTGGTCCTACCTTAAACTACATAGAAAACATCTCCTAACTACAAAAGACTGTCCTACCCTCTGAAGGAGTTTGTACTTCCTATTTAAAAATGTCTTCTCTGTGTACAATTTGATCACTTCTGCAGCAGGAATCACCTCAGGAAGTCTCAGGGATGGCCAGATTCTCCACCCCTGATATTAATCAACACATTTGAGCATAGGGATTGGTCTAGGCACTGTAGGATATGCTTGGGAAAAGCTTCAGGACAGGCAGAAATTCCCAACTGGAGAGTTCCTGTGCCAGTTAATCAGATGCTTTGTGGTGAAGCGGGCTAGGGGTTAAGTTCACCTTGTCTCAAGTCTCTCCACTGATTCAGATCAGTCTATTATCTTATCTACACAGCTAGATGTAGAGTTCTTGGGACACCCAGGGAACTCATATCTAAAGCGCACTGGGTTGCACATAGAGACAGACTGAATGTCGAGCTGCATCACGGTTATATGATGAACTTGAGCTTCATATTTATAACTTAAATTCCACAGCTCTTGTCACACAATGCTTTAAAAAATGTAGGAAAAAAAATGTCCTTTCTACAAAGAGATAATCTATTGCAAAATATCAGGGTGAAACGTTTCACCAGGTTTAATTTTCTTCATTCTTTTCAGCTAAAGGCAAACAACGAACTCTATCTGGTTAGCTGAATATTTCAGCCTCTCACAAATACCATTTTTCAGCAGATTTACTACTCTTTGAAAAACTCTAGTCTGGAATTACTTTGTTTTGTCTTATTATCCAAAACTGCCTGTGAAGTAGATCATGTACTGTTGGTCTGTTTCTCAAGTGTCAGGAAGCATAGTGCTTTAAATAAAGTATTCATCTGTCATCCTTATTTCAAGAATTTATGGTGTGGAGCCTTTCTCTAACCGCCTTGTTTCACCGCACCACACTTACCAAACAAATATCTAGAGCATGCAACCAAACTTTCCTGTATATCTGTACTACAGGGAGCTATTGAGGATCTGATTGTACCGGCGCTATTAACATTCTGACTCTAGGAAGGTTCTGTGTAATATTGCATGTGTTTTCTGGTTTGAGTAACCCTCCCTTTTGTTCCTAATTTGAGCAGTTTCACTTGCTATATTAATAGGTTTTTTTATCACTTCTTTTTAAAAAAAAATCTTCTCTTTTTATTTAAAGATTTTCAGTATCCCATTTTTGTCAACATGGAGTAATCTCGATATTTGGCCTGAAACATTCAAATCTTGAAATGAAATGGTTCACTTCTCCTCCTCACTGTGCCCCTGAACAACATGTATGTGACTGGAAAGACAGATGCTCTTCGTCTTCCTGAGGCTTCAAGCACGGGCTACATTTCACTGCAACTTCACCGCTTCTTCATGCTGCTGACAGAGTGTCACTCATCCGGGAAAGGCAGATAGGATGCTCTCCCACTACCACGTGTGAAATTTTTCAAAAGGTATATGCAGATGGACACCCTGGAAACAGGCTTGTCCGCTGGCCACCTTCTGCCTCTATTCCTTAGCTGCTCTTTGAGTAAAAGTCACAGTTTCCTCAAGTCAGTTCTTGTGATTCCTTAACCCACTTTGATCAGAATAAACTGGGTTAGCCACAACCTTTTGCCATTACTTAAGCGAATACAACTTGGTGTAGCTGAAATGGGGGAAGAAGCACTCACACAATCAGTTCTGCTGGAAAATAAGAGCAAGTCAGCACTGATGGGCAGTAATCTCCTCATAAGCAGAGCTGGGCTGAGAATAGCACATCTGTTCCCAGCCTGAGTTATGCTCTGCAAAGCCTCATCCACAAAATTAGCCATGCTCTGCTATCCATGGCTATACAAGAGTTTCAGCTTACTTTTGTATTATTATGAAACTAGTAATCGCCGTGACTGTGAAAACATGAGAAAGTGAAACGAGAGACATTGCAAAGATAAACACCTGAAATTACAGCTCTGAGGATATGGCTTTTCCCTTACTTTCCAAAAGAATGTTAAGTCTGAAACGTAACTACCACCATTTCAATGGGGACATTGTTAGCTAATTCACTGCTGAATGTTGTAACAAATCCAGCTAACTTGTGTGCTAGAATTCCAGAGATGCTCAAAATCATCTGTATCCTGAGATGGCTGTTAAAGGAAAGCCACGAAGCTATTGGAGTCTGCATTATATTCTTGGCGTGAGAAAAATGGGAAATGGGCTGAGCATAAAATAGAGTTCTCCAAGAAAGCAGACGGTATTATTTAGAATTGTGCCTGCAAATATATTTCTTCTCACGTAAGTTACTGCAACTTGATCTTAAATTTACTGCCTGTTAAAGCATCTCAGATTTTTTACCGACGTAAAAAACCTCAGGTATCCTACCACAGACTTTGGGCTTAGTTGGTCAGAAAGTACACATGGCAATGATCTTGTTGAAGGGTGATAAGGCACTGGAACAGGTTGCCCAGAGAGGTTGTTGAGGCCCCATCCCTGGAGGTGTTCAAGGCCAGGCTGGACGTGGCCTTGGGCAGCCTGGTCTAGTGGGAGGTGTCCCTGCCTATGGCAGGGGGGTTGGAACTCGATGATCTTCAAGGTCCTTTCCAACCTAAACCATTCTATGATTCTATGATCTCATGCTAGCACTGTTAGCTCCTCGCTCAGTTTTCATCCCCAAGATTTGCACCAACGTCTAATTTTGGGGAGAATTAATTTTGCTGTTTGGCAACTGATGCAATATGTTTGTACCAATAGCGATACAGCACACGGAAGCAGTCAGAAGCTGAACTCTTTGGGCTACAGTTTGTGCTACCACTCTGCTTTGCAGCATTCAAAAGACAGTATGGCATAAAAAAGACTTAGGATTTTAGATTTGCCAACTGTAAATACATTATTTATTAGGGAAGTTCTTTAAAGTGGAGTTAATAATCCCTTGCCTGTCGGACAGGTGTTTTTTCATGCTTACATCTGTATAGGAGTAGAGAAAGAGAAAATGGAAGAGACATCTTTTTCCATACAGAAATGTAATATAAACTGCTCCAATTGTAACAGCTTTTTCAATTAAAGTTAGTTCCATACTGCCCATGTTAGCACCAGCCCACTTTACTTGTTCATTCAGCTTGCGAGCTTAATGAAAGTAACGTGTACACCACAGTGGGAACGGTCTCAAAAATTCAATTTCTAAGCGGTGGGTAAGTATATAGCGGAGTTACACCTTACAGGTTTCAGAGAGGACATGGAGCATCATGTTTTGGAGAACCCACTGGGAAGGTAAAACATAGCCTAGGACCAGTAGCATTTTCTGATAAACCTGTCCTTAATTGCATAGATGCTGCTCTTGGAGGCTAAAGGAGGAAAAGATCTGATTTTAACTGGGAGAAAGTGAGCGATCTAATGAGTAAAATCTAAGTGAGTCTTCCTGGGCCATGTTAACGCTTCTCTGAGTTACGACCTTGGAAATAAGAGACTCCTCATCAATACACCATGAAACAAGCTAATAGCCATAATGTCTTTTCTCCTTCCTTCTCCAAATAAATGTCCCTTAATAGAGAGCTCAAGGCTCATTCTGTTTATAGGAAATTACTTTCACATACAGAACAAGAAGATGTTCTCCCTAAATTGCTGAAACAGATGTAGGAACAAGCTGAACAGTTACAGCCCATGTTAAACCAATGTGAATGACTATGAACAGATGACCAGCAATTTATTTAAAGCATTAGAAAATCTACTCAGTTTGGTTTATATGAGTATAGAATCAAGGGTTTTTTTCATATGAACTTTATATAACCTAGGCCATATCTGGAGAACAGGAGAGGGATGCAGACATGGAAAGACATGTGAAAGCAGAAGAAAACATGAACTTAAAGAAAATATTTAGCTTGCAATGAGTCACTGTTACCTGATCTCTTCTTAGGCCAGATTCTTGCTCATTATCAGAATTAGCTTTGGATTTCTGCGCATTTCCAAGAGCAGTTTTATTACACTCTGCTTGTGTGTATACCATTCTGCCCTTATGCAAAAGTATTTACAAATGATTATTCCATAAAATACGTTCTATTTTCATAAGGGAGAATCATTCATCAGTCATTATGTTCACCTATGCTGCCTAGCATAAAGTAATGTTTTAGCAAACAGGAAAAAGTGGTTTATTGTTTCTTTTCTATATGCAACCTGAAGTATTTTCTGTAGTTTATGTACGCCTCCAACACAGCCCTACAGAAATCAGTATATTTAGAAGACTGATTAAATTAATTCTCTTTAAACAAAAGCTGATAAAATTACTAAAATTTCCTTTTAGCACAGAAGTTTTATATCATCATAATAGCTATAACCTAACAATAACATTATATTAGTTGACTTTCTCTCTAAACTTTTCTTGCCAACAACCTAAATTAGCCTTGCTTACAAAATTCTGGGGATTACATTTCTCATCCTTGGGCTCAAACGGGCAGGATTTAGCTGTGTGCAAAGTGGGAGAGTTTTGAACGGGAGCCACTCCAAGATTTCTGAAAAGTTTGAGTCTTAGAAACAACGTACCTATAATCATACTCTAAAAGAAAAGTATCAAAATTCTCACAGTTTAATCATTGGGCTTTGAATCAGGTTAGCAAAATTAAAGTTTCTAGAATGCGTAGAAAAGCCTAATTAACACAGCTTAGAGGTGAGGGAAGCAACAAATATTCAAGTCCAGCACCTCTTTTTCTCAGCAAAAGAGAACGTGAAGCCAAAAATCAAAGTATGTCTACATAATCTATGACCATAAGTGCTCCTGAATTTATTTTAGGTGGCACTTTCTGAGATACCCCCAAATAAGTTATTTAAAGCCACACTCTAAAGTGAGAGAAAGAGGGCTTCGAGGGGAACCTTGCGATCAACTGGTCCAGTGCCTTTCAACTTTTTTAGTTCACATTTTATTTTGTGCCTCATTTCAAGTGTGTGACTTGTGGGACAGCAAGGTGCTTCACGCCTCATTTGCTGCGGTAACGCTTTCACCAGAAAGGAACATATCTCTGGCTGAGAATTTTGTCTTATCCAGCACTGGCCCAAAGTCAGGATCTGCTATATCTAAATCATTCCAGACAGAGACTTGTTCTATCATTACAGTGACATGCTTTTCTCTAATGTCTTACCTAAATAACCCATGCTGCATTTTTAGCTGTGATTTTGTGCCATGTCCATGGACACAGGGAACTGATTATTTCTTTCCTTTTGCTGGCAATCCTTTATAGCACTGTTACCATGTCCTCCTCAGTCTTCTCATCTTTAGGCTAAGCAAAACAAATTCCTCCAATCTCACCTTAAAGGCCATGTTTTCTACATCTGTGGATGATCTGCACTCTCTCTGCTGGACTCCCTCCAGTTGGCCCATCTGTCACAGTGCACTGCCCAAAACTGGGAACGGGACGAGGTCTTACAAATGCTGAGTAAAGCAGAAGGAGTAAAACTTATAGCACGTCTGCTGTACACCTTAGTATGTGGTTTACTTTTCACAGCGTGGGATTCTTCACTCCCATTCAGTTAGTGATTCAGTGGCGTCTGTTTAACTTCTGCTTTGCCAAGAGCGCTCTCTTTCTTATATGTATGCAATTAATTATTCCTCAGGGTAGTGTTCTGCACCTCTCCTCATGGACTTGTCTCCTATTTTTCCCCCAGATCTTTTCTTCAGCTCGTCAAGACAACTGTGAATCTTTTTTAATCTTGTTTTCAGTCTTTCAGATTTTTCCTCCTGGGAGCTTGCAGTCCCCTTCCAGGTTGGTGTTGTCTGCAGATATTACAGCTGTACTCCCTCTTCCATCTTCCAAGGTTATTAATGAAAATATTCCATACACTCCAAGCCAGGACAATCCCTACAGCAAGCGCTCTTCCTTTCACTTTGAGAATTGTCCCTTAATCCCTTCATAATTTCTGTTTCCCCCAGTAGTTTTGCACTCACCTTATGATAGGTTTATAAACCCAGTTTGCTAATAAGAATGTCCTACTAGACAAGGTCAGTATTTTATGAGAGTCAAGTTATATGACAGCTTCTCCTTTCTTGGTCACTGTTTTTTTCCTAATTATGGGAGTAAACTAGTCTTGTCTGACGTAATAGGTCTTCTCAAGTTATACTGACCTGGTGTTTATCACATTGTTATATCTTAGAGCGCTAGCTTTATTAGTTGCACCGGCACCTTTATGGTAATGGATTATTTGACTGGCTTATAATTCACCCATCCTCCAGCAGTTCTCAGAGGTGAGAGATTGTTACAGCCACTTCATTAGTTCTCACATGGAGGATTTCATCAAGAACAACTGATCTGGAAACATCTGACTTGAGTGGCCTCTAAACTGTCCTTTTCCATTCCCACATAAGTTCTTCCCTTTAGCTACTATGTTAATTTGCTAGCTATCTGATCACATTTAACCTTCTTCACGGAGACTGATGCAAAAACTGCTCAAAGTCCTAAGTCTTTATACTAATATTCGCTATTATCTGTGTCTATCCACCAATAAACCAACTTTTATGGTGTTCCTCCCTTCTGCAAAAGGGTCAGGTCTCAAAAGGCCAAACCTCCAATGAGGTTTCAATCCGTCGAGAAGGTACACACCGCTTGTATATGAAAAAGTTACTTAGACAACTTCAAAGACACTATAGGAATACTTGAAAGGCTGAGCAAGACCTCTCAAAACAACATAAACGCTGCAAACAGGGAAATGAAAAACTTTGTAATGTCTTTTAATAGAAACAATGTTGAAGACAGCTTCCTCAAAGAATAACCTACACAATTGGCTGGGAATCACCAGTGCAGATAAATAATGTAGATTTATTACTTGGCTCATAATTCAAGTAGAATAAACTGAATTACAAAATTAATGTCTCAAAAGACTTTTCTCTACCAAACTGTTGTAAATTCAGAGCATGTACTCCAAGGAATAAAGTGCATTTATGGTTGATAGAACATGGCTTACAGCTTTGAAGGTATGAGAAGGTGAATAAACTGGAAATGCAGTTCTCTGTGCTCTGAAAAAATAGCCATGCAGGGTAAACACTCATAAATATCAGAAATTCATCTGTCCCCTGAGATGAAAATACTGATCATGGTAATAGGAGCATTATAGAAGGCATAATATAGAGGATGACAGAAGAGAAATTAATCAGTCCATTATTGTCATTGGCTTAAGAACCAAAGAGCTACTGCAACTTCTACAGATAAAGAACATGAAGTTGTTGGAAAAGTGTCCTTTGAGGGCAGCTATCTGCAACTCAGATCTGAGACAGCTGCGGAAGAGAGAAAGGCGTTTAGAATGAAAAATCACGTTCCCATATCAGGCAAGTTTTCATTCTTTCTGGATCCAAGTAAACACTCTTGCCAAACGGCTTGAAGCATTAGGAAAATATCCAAATGCTTAAATCAAGGCGCCCTTACATTAGCTTTCCACCAATACAACTTGATGTAACTCCCCCGGGGACACAGTTCTGATTTACTCCAAATGTATCTGTGATTGGAGTAACTTTCAAAAACTGTTCAGAAGTGCAAAAGAGAACTTGGAAATGAAATTCCCGATTTCAGTAGGAATTCAGGCAAACAAGAGGGTGCATTTCATGTATTTTTAGTGAAACTTCCACTCCAAAATTTCTAACATGAAGCGGGTGCCCTGAGATCACTGGGGTTTGTCTAAGAGCAATGATGACAAGTCAGAGATTCCTCCCTTTTGGCTGAATTGGAGCTGCCCAGCTGCCCGCTCCTGAGGCTGGATCCAGTCTCCTCGGGCACGGCTGCGTGCCCACAACCCGCCTGTGTGCACACATCCTTCTGGGGAGGAAAATGACTGGCACACAGGGGAGTCCCACCAGTAGCATCTGCTCACAAATTCGGAAAGTTTGGATAGTTCTGATTTCAAACCATGAGACAAGCAACTCTGAGGAGAAGGTAAACTGCACTCACCCAAATTAATTCAAATATAAGAAAATGGTATTTTCCTAAGGGAATGTGTTCATAACAGCTACGGTAATTAAAATTCTTTAGAACTGAGGTGACAACAACTGACCAAGCAAAGCAACCTGACATGCATCAGAAGTACCGTTTTGAAGAAATCCCTCATCTCTGCCTTGATTAGATGTCAGCAAACACTTCTGACAGTAATTTTTCAACAGCACAGGAATGCAGTCAATGGCTGTTCTCAGCCCACCAGAGAACGAATCTATTTCTAGAAAGGCAAAAAGAGAAAAAGAAAGAAAAAAAGAAAAAAAAATCCTTGACTTCAAGGATGTATGGGCTTCCCTAGGAAGTTTGCTTAAGTGGATACATTAGAGTCATTGCACGCACCGCAGAGCGCCGCTGAACAGAAGGCAAACAGGCGAGAGCTCCTCCTCTCCCCAGAATAAGGAGTCTCCCTGATGCCAAGACCATGATCAGGGGGATGCCCTGCCATAAGTAGTTGAAAAGGCTAAATTGTGCTGTCACTATGTGAAAAGTAAAAAGTGTTACCAGTCCACACCTCTGTTAACAGCAGTGGACACGCTGCTATTTAATGTCCCCGCTTCAACCAAGTGGGTATTTGCAAAACCCCATACTTATACCCCAAACTGCCACACAAGCTCAAGTTCAGGTAACTCGTTGACTTATGTAGGTTTGCCCCAGCTCTACACCAGCCTGCCGAGGACAGTAATGCTAAAAGCCGTTTGTGGCTGTAGTCACTTGCTACAGCAGTTCAAGCAATTTTGATGAAAACCTGCCCCTAGGCAAAGACTACACAAGTGTTGAAATACAGAGATACAAAAAACACATCATAGGCTTTACACGAACTTTTGAAAAAGCAACCTGTTAGGGTCTAAAACACATTCCTGTCCACCGAGGAAACCAAAAACCTGATTTTTTTTTTGTTTTAGGAGTAAAATATAGTAAAAAAAACCCATGCAATACAAAATGTCATGTCATAAAAACATACTGTTTAAAAAAAATAAAGAAAAAGAATTTCAGATAACATCTACCCTTTGGTTTGTGTTGGTGCCTTACTCTTTGATTTGAAGTAAATTTAAATGATCAAAGTTTGCTACTTTTCCAACTGACATGTCACTTCAAAATGGAAAATCACATATTTTTTTTCAGCGTTGAAATATTTTTACTCTCTCAAAAATTGGTTTATTTTTTTCAGGTGAACTTAAATTTGCAAATATTTCTGTGTGATCCAAGCATCATTTACCATAGAATGGCACAATTTTGACAGAAGAGAATTGTCCATTTGCATTATTTTGCCTTACATACACTGCAGGGGTACTAAGAGGCACTTTGTGCAAGCACTGAGAGAGGCGAAGAGTCTCAAGCTGGTGGGGATATACCATACCTCAAGCAAAGAGCAGTTTCTATAAACAGCAGATGCTGACTTTTTCACTCAGCGAGAGGGGGATTCATCTCCATCTCAGCTGGTCACTCTGGCTCCATTTATAGTCAATGGAGACAAATGGGTAGTTTTAGGACAGAATTCACAAAATCTCTTTCAAACATCTACATTAGGATGAGATGAACTGCATCCTGAAACAAACTGCTTTCTCCCCCGACCATAAAACCAAGCTGCTTTCCCCCGCCCAACTGCAAAGCTCGGGTAAGCTGTAGCTCAGATGCAGACGTCTACGTTTAGACTGATGAACCCCATTCGCCAAAGCTGAGCCAAAGCTGAGTGAAACCAGTGTGACTGTCTACTGAGTTCACTGGGCACCAAAAGAGAATCAGTCCCTGTTAAGGAAGCATTTAGCTGCATTTATTACTCACAGATCATAAGTGTATTTATTTTGCTTTGCTTTTAATACCAGGTCACTAGGTCTTGCACATTGATAATTGCGTAGCATTACTTCTTAACGGGATTTGCATAGATATAGTACCTAAACAGCCAGTTGTAAGAGATCACACACGTTTCCTATTGAAAAATCAAATCTTTTTTCTGTTGTTGACAGTGAGGAGACTATGGGTCTGATCCAGCACCCTGCAAATTCAACAGTAAAGTCCCCTGTGATTTCCAGCCAGCAGCAGACTTTAAAAGTGTGGGTGGGGGTGAAAAAAAAATAAAAAAAAAATCTGCTTTACAAAGTATTCCAGAAACAAATTCACTACTTGCACTCAAATCTTTTGTTTTTCCCCAGAGCTCAGACAACCCTCCCACTCAGAAATAATTATTAGCTGGAAGCACATTCTGGCTTTTACCATTCCAAATGAACCTGACAAGCAATTTCCAAAGGAATTTATGTGCTGTTGTATTTCCCTAGGCTATGTTTTAAAAGTGTGATCCCCTTTATTGCCATTTGAGAGAGCTTAAGCAACTTTACCATTCCCCTTAGGGAATATTGGAGGACACTTTGTGAACAGAACAAGAAGCGATACCGTCTTTTCTGCAGGAATTCTCACGACTTCGCCTCACTCATTAGAGCAGTGAAAAAAAAGGTATTTTGAAAGTTCTTTTGAATAATCACCGATTTAGCTTAACAAGATTGTATTTGCTTTCCAGATGTTATTTAAAATAATATTGGCATAGTGAGAGTAACATGAATACTTGTAAAATACGTTTAGAACACAATTTACTGCAAACCTCCCTGTGCCACAGATGACACCTTCCACTTCCTTTGTGTTTAATTCAAACAAATACAAAGCAGAAATAAAGGCATGTGACATAAGTTAAAGAAGTGAAATATCTAGTTAACTGTGACTTTAACAGTTCAAAAGTAAACCTATCGGTTCACGTATGTTCACATGAAACCTTCAGTAAATATTTTCAATTAATTAAAAAATGTATTTTGTCCTGTTCAAAGATAAGAATTAAAAGACTGATCTTGTACAATGAGAATTGTAGAATTCTTCCTGAGAACAGTTCAAGCCAGGTAAGCGTGAATGGTGTTTGGATCTGCTCCATGGGCATGTCTATATGTAAGGCAGAAGAGAGTTATCACTTTAAATCAATAATTGGAGAAAGCAATAATGACATTGAGCACCTATGTACAATGACAGTATATTCCAAGTGTTGTACCTAATTACATATACTTGTATGCATGTGTGTGTGTATATATATGTATGTATATATTTCACTTATACCTGTGAAGTACGTTAGCTTCAGTTATCAAAAATTTGCAGAGGAAGTTAACTGATAAAGAGAGTTGAAGTGATCTGGGCAAAGCCAAAACACAGCAGCTGAGTTGGGATGAGAATTCAGACCTGAGAAGTGAACTCCTAGCCCCGAACGATAGGGACAATAATATTTCTGTTGAAATGGCTGTATATGTTACTACTACACTAAACTAGAACAGGTCCTGGAGGCTATCTAATAAGGTCTGGCTCCCCCCATGCCATTAAATTCTCTTACTTCCCAAAACATGACAGCAAAACCCATACCATGAGAGGAATATTGCTTGCGCTGTTCTAAAAACTGTGACCATAGTTGTTAGCAAAAGCAATAGTTGGTCCAGGCTAAAAGTGGGCGGCCAGGGACCGTTTAACTGCACAGATGACCAAGTGTAGTGCTTAGGTTTGTGCTTGACAGTGCTTAATTAGCTGGTAAAGAAACAATCAATAGGGCCAGGCTACATCTCCATGAGTTCCAGCCTTGAACTCAGCCTCCGACCACCCTGTTCTGCCTCATTTCTGTATGCTATCCTCCATACAAGACTTGTTATTTGTTTCCATTTGATCCACAGAGAATATTTTTGCTATAGGTGCCTCCAGGAGGCTTAGTCCTCTAGTGCAAGCAACAGAGGTTCTGTCTTTTGCACTTGATATCCGAGGCACACTCTCCAGTGATGACCTAGATACCAGGGTTACATAGAGATCATGCTTCCGTGCTGAGCTAGGCACCCTATGGAGACATCATTTGTTTCCCCAGGCAAGAAAGTATTACACATATAAATGAAAAATGCCTTCAATTGAAAAGACATTTCACACTTTTCCCAAGTGCATGAGGGACACAACTCACAGAAACATAATTTAATAGGATTTTTTAATGAGTCCTATGATAAATGTTTTATGGCCAAAAAAGAAAGTAAAAGCCCATTGTACTTTCCGAAGAGGCCAAAGAACACATGAGCTCCCAAATTAATTCATAGGTCTCCCTTGAAGAGCAATTCTTAATGCACTCTATTAAATTACATCTCTTTATTTTGAGAAAATGGATTTACTTATTCCTTTGCTAGAAACCTGAGAATAGCATCACCAATCACTTTGTGTGACATCCACATGGCAGCGACATTGGGTTATACAGTGACTGACAAGTGAGACTTCTGCTATACCTAGGAAGAGCTTAATAAAATTGACTTAACAGATATTTTTTTATTATTCCCAAGAACAGGGTTGATAATGAGATTTTTTAGCTAACCACACTTCACTTGACAAATTATGAAGAGATCAATTTTTTTCCCATTAGCCTCACCCTCATCAATGGCTCAGCTGAGGTCAACTAGCCCTTCACTTGTAGTTAATGGTACACAACCTTTGTCTACTGATTTTTCTTTCTCAAAGCCTAACAGAAGAAAAATCAATGGCCCTTATTTCAAATTCAAAGGAAAATATATATTTTTAAATTAAAATCTCCTCTCACTTAAAAGACACAACAAATAATGTTTGTGAAAGTATGCTTTAGTCTAGCACAGTGACAACTCAATGCAAAGGGTTAAGGCCGTAATCTGAGTGGTGCTGAGCATTTGGAGATCCCACAGTACAAAATCTTAGTTCACTGAGAATATTATTGGTAATTTCAATAATTCCTTTGAAGTTTACCAGGAGAGGTAAGTACTCAGTAGCAGTTTCCATTAACATGTTAGTATCTAGAAGACGTATTCTAAAACTCAGAAGTTTTTAAATTATGACTACTTCATTGTCTTGTTGTTTTGCTGTACAAGGTTCAGAGCATGGATTTCACACCCACCTCCATTCCCTTACCTGCTCAGAAACTCACCAGTACTATAGTGCAGGTTGTGACTTTTAATGGCAACATACATATGCAACCTGAGTGCTACGAAGAGTCACATTCTCAGACACTCTTATCTTTCTATCAGGTATATGTAAGCCATCAATGTAAGACATGTTAGCATAGAAATAAGTTATCAAAAAACATTTTAATAACATTATCATAAGGATTGCCTTCTTCCAGGAAGCTGATCATTTGACTTTTGCACTGTTGTTGGCTTAGGTGGGGATTTAACCACCTCTCTAGACAGATGTGTTAGCCATTAGCTGATTACACAAACCGTGATTCGGGCCAGATTCATCTTTCCAGACTTTTGACACTCAGCTGAGGCATTCCCCTCAGGATCCCTCTGTAGTCCACAGCAACTTAAAAGTGCAATTTGAATCTCAGCTGGGCGGGATCAGCCCAATAGCCTTTCCATTGACTATACCAAAACCTAAGGTGGTCTAGTAGGGTTCCTAAAGAGTCGTCAAAGGTTAGATTGGTGAAATCTGGAGCTCTGTATACTGGATGGCTCTGAAAGGAGCACAGGTACTTCTTTTCTAATTTAACATTCAGTATCTGTGTTAGCACAGCAGTGTCATAGCCAATAGAGGAACACAAGCATTTCCACCAGGCAATTTTTACTGACCTAGGTGTGTTCCCTGCCTCTCTTTGTGGAGACACAGAGACACTAGTACGAACGGCTTTCTGCTCCTCCTTCATGATGTTATCATTCCCTTCCTGGAAACATCCTTACCAAGTAAAAGGGTCTTCATACTGTGACAAGTCCTAAAAGATGAAGGAACTAATATGGGATTTTAGATTTGTATTCCTGAAACTGCAGTGAACTCTGTATGATCAGTCTGAGCCTCTCTGCAAATGTAGCCAAAGGATGTATTCTTTTAATGTCTGCATCAACTGCGTTCAGATAAAACTAAGACTCAGGGGTTCTTCCTCTGGAGTTTTACTCAGCTGCGTCCATTTAAGCTCGCGCACCCTATCTGCAAGATTCTTTCAGACTTCAAAAGATGCTGAAACTTTAACTGATACACAAGAAAGGTCTGTAAGAGCTGCATGTAATAAGGAAAACCCAGATATAAAAACCATAGCAAAAATATTGGCAGCCAAATTAACAGCTGGTAGAAGTCTTCCAAAATGCCTAAGGCTTTTTAGGACTGCAAGTCCTTTCCCACAGTTTGTCCGTTAAAATTTCTGCATGCATGATGACTCAAAATGATAAATTATAGATAAAACTCAGCTAGTAATATCAATACACTCCTTTGGCCACAATGAGCAGCAATCACTTTTTTTATGAATGAATGTCAGGAAGATATTTGTTTGGGTTAAATGAACCAATCATTTTAGTATTTTTGATTTGGGAAGCATGTTTTGCTCTGATTATAGTCTTTTGTGTTAAACTTCTTTCCAAGATACTAAGACTTTACAGCGCCCATTCTCCTGAAAAAAGGCAAGGGTGACCATCACGCCAGGTATCATCAACAGCTTGTAATGAGTGGACAGATCTGGACTCCATTTTTATACCAAACACAGGAAGGATTGTCCCTACTCAAAATAGTTTAAGGTCCAAAGTTCCCATCCAGAAAGTTATTTAGATTTTCGTACTTCCACTGAAATCAATACCAGTTACAAACCATTGTAGATCTGGTCTCGGGTAGTCACAGTGTTGTATGAGGAGTCAGACACTAATGTAACAGTGTATAGAGGTTATTACTTCCTATCTAACAGATCTTATCTTACCCTATTCTAGTGAATTGTTTTCTGTTTTTTCTTCAGTTTCATTTCACTTTTTAAAACAAGACTAATTACTTGTAGGCAAAATATTGCCAATATTAATACCAGAACTTTTTAGAAATGGGTAGATGGATGGGTGGGTGGATGGACATTAGATCTCTTCTTAATGGACTACAAGTACATTGAATACTTAGGGATTTGTTTAACCTCAGACGATCACTACACGAATAAAGTAAATTTTGTGGAGATAATTAATCAGCTTCAGAGAAAAGCTTGCAAATGGACACCTTTATTCATTAGCTGGCTGGAAAGAGCCAATGAAGCATGAATTGATTACCTGGAATACATTATCTTTTCTAGATGCTGCCAACTGTGGTTCCCTCTTCCTTTCTGCAGTACATTAAGTAGAATCATGACTTCTGTTATTTGGACTAGAAAGACATTGAGTTTGCATTTCAAATTCATGCAAAAATCAATACAACCAAACGACTTACTAAATCCGTATCTCAAACTTGTATCATCTGCCTGTAGTTTGCAATAGAGGGATATCCAGTACTAGAACAAGACTAATGTAAAAGAACTTCAGTCTGGAAAATAATTCTTGATAAATTAACTGAATTTCCCCTACATCCCAGGATCCATGAGAAAATATTTGAAGTCAACTAAAATCCAGGAAAAAACTTTGATACACAGATATGTCAAAATATTAATTTTCCTAACCTACAAAATTAAAACCTGTCAAATAAAAGCATGGACCTGAGCGTGTCTCTCCGGGGGCTATGATGGATTAGCCTTACAGTGAAATACGCCCAAGCTGTCAAGCCTTACGATTCTCTGTGGACATGTTACCCCTTGACAAAGAGTATTTTGAAACAATTCTTACTGAGCTATATACAAATCCCACAATCTTTTCATTTGTTTCAATATAGTGATCTCTGTACTTTTACTCACCAATAATCTATGATGTAGCACATTCTGCTGAAACAGCAGCAAAGAAGAGGCACAGAAGTAGCTCCACACAAACAGCAAGCTGCAAAAAACACGTGGACCCAAGTCCCCACATCAGGGGAGACATGGCACAGACATTTATCCCAAGATTCACAAAGGGTGGCAGCTTTTTGTTGTTCTAAGAACCAAAGAAAGCTCCAGTAAAGCACAGCACTGAAGAGTAGTCCCAGCCACCGGTACCATAGCAGGCTGGGGAGGGTGGGGAGAAGAAAATGGGGCAGTCATAGGACTGAAAGCATCAATCACCCTTCTTTCTTTGATAAATCTGCATGGGAGTATGTTGTAGCCATACAGTAAACTAGTCATTTTACAAAATGTCTAAAACGTTGTCCTGGTTTGAGGTAAAACAGCTATTTTTCCGTTCAGTAATTTTACTTCACAGCTAAGTCTCTTCTAACTAACCGAACTCTCTGAAATTGATGGCATATTTTTCAGACAGTAGTCCTCTTCCAGAGTGATAAGACCTATGTTTATAGTTTATGCCAAGGAATGGCGTGCAGAGAGGCTCTTGCTTACACTTACTGCTCTAACACCCACGGCCAGCTATTGTTATTTGCCTCGTTGGAGGGTCGGAAGCCGAAAAGTGTAGAGAGGTCCCACNAAGCATCTAAGGAGGGCTCTGTCTGGTTGTTTTGATCCCAATCTGTGCGTTCCCGAATCCAGATCTGGAATCCAGTTCCAGTCCATCGCTAAGTGCCTGCTGGTGACATGATCATCATCCTGGGAGCTCGATACTGGTTTTGTATATATTGTATATATTTCATTTTTTTTAATATTATTAACATTTTATTATTATTTTATTGTTAATCTTTCATTAAAGTAGTTTAGTTTCTTTTAAACCCATAAGTCTCTCATTCTCTCTATCTTCTCTCACTTGGGAGAGAAGTTAGCATCTGTCGTTCGTTTTAGTGGCCAGCCCAGCCCAAACCTTGATGAACATTCGGTCATTTCATGAAATGACTGCTTCAATCCCAGATGTGACTAAAATTTTCACTTATTTCAGAAAATTACCAGAAATTATAGATAGATATTGCAGGAAATGCCTAAACCTAGTTTCTCTTGGATCATGGGACAAATGAAACAATATTTGTTACATTTATTTTTAAAACTATACCCATATTTGTACCTAAATCTACATAAATACACAACACAGGGCTAACATTTATTTTCAAAATTGAGACTTTTTCAGAAAGTGATTTTTTTTTCATTTTACAAAAGAAATGCTTTCAAAAACACCCTAAAACAGATTACAAGGGCTCAGAGAGGAGGGGAAGGAGCCTGGGAACCGAACATGTATATGGCTAGACAATACCACAGAGAAAGTAAATTTTTCCTACAATTTATTTCATGTCTATTTCTGTATTCACGATTCAGCATTCACCCTTTTAGTTTGCTTGGCCCTTTCCACCAAATGAGACATCACAAGCTTCTCCAACGATGTACTGTTGGGATCCCTCCAGCCACGGGAGGAAATCTGAGTCCTGCCTACGTGCATCAAACAAGTGCTGCTCACAGGAGTTACCCTGGGGCCAGGGTCACCTCTTGCTAGTGCCCTCATCGCAGCCAGCCTCCTCCCTTGCTGCTGCTATAGAGGTTTGCTGAAGGCATTCCCCCTTCAGTGGTAGTCTGACAGTGTAACCCTTGCTGGTGTTAGGACTTATGACCCACACTTACCTGCCAAGGAAAGGCTCCATGGCAGAAGCGCGGGAATGAATAACCCACAAGAGCAACTGATGGTGTGCTGGACTCCATGAAGGAGCACCATCAGGTGGAGACCATGGTCCAGGGGAGCAACCACAGCTGCAAAGGCTCTGAAGAGTGCTGCTGTCATGGCAGAGCGCCCATTGCCTGCCAAACTGAGGAGAGATCCATTTGCAGTACGAGTGGAAGGAAAACAGATGCAGATCCAGTGACAGGTCTACCAACAGCAGTGAAGATAGCTGATGTTTTCTGGCCTTATTATTCTTTTAATTATGGGGTTTTGTAATTGATTATGGACAAGAAATGGAGTTATAACAGCAGCTCCAGATGTGCCCTGAAACCCTGATGCATGTCTGGAAGGGAGAGAGTGTGATGGTTTTCTCCAGGTCAATCTCACCCTCTCCCAAATTGCTGACTTTGGAGCATTTCCAGCACCCTGCTCCACTGCAGCCAACACCAGAACACCAGAAGTCCTGAGTCACTCAAGTGCCAGCCCTTCCTGGAATTTCAGAATCCTAATGTGTCCTGATTATCTGAAACTGAAAATGAGCCCACTAATCTCCTGAAGCACCTCTGGATATAAACATGCTTTCGGTGCTGTGTGGGAGCCAAACAGAAGAGACTCCCACCCGAAGAACAGCAGTTTCTCCTTCACACTCCAATGAACAAATTGAAAGAAATAACCTACGAAGAATACAGATATTAAAAGGAGGCAACCTACTCGGAGAAATTTTGAGTGTAAGAAAGTTCCCAGAAGGAGAGTCAAGAAAAGGGCACGTTGTCCCACGGCTAGGGAATTTCCAAAGGACTGAAAAATGCATGACTGCTCTTTTGCTTTGTATCACTGCTGTTGTTTATTAATTCCCTGAATAGTAAGAAGTGGCTAGAGACACTATTTCCCACATAACCACAGTGTGAAAGCACACGGATAATGCCAGGATTCACCTTCTGTCAGTTTATAAAACCAAGTGAAACAGGCATATCATCCAGAACACCTGTAATGCCAGTCAGTTGGCAAAAATGCCTGAAACCTTTAATTATTTCATGAAAGGACTGATTGCACAGGATGACAGTAATAACCACAGACACACAGAGGCATACATACGTTTTAAAATACTGCAGTGTGTACTTACACGTATATATATGCATGCCAAACTAAACACACAGCAGCCAGTTGTTAAAGGAATTGGTTGGTTATTTCCCATTGCCACCAGCTGTCTCCTGCCTCTGCAATGATCACTCGGTACAAACGAATGACCCTCGTGCTATGAAGAACAGTTTGTCTTTTCAAAGTTTGATTTGTCAGCTGGGATAATACTGCCTTCGCTTTTGCACCGTCCTCCACAGTGTTCCTATAGGGCTTCCCGGTACCCTGGGAGCAATGAATCAAAATCATTCACTTCCCAGTTCCAGTCCCAGCAATGGCTGCACGTCACATAAAATGAGGCTTTGGTTGTTGTTGTTTTTTAAAATGTCATTTTATACTACAAGGAAAAAAGTTTCTGAAATTTTCAATTCATTTTTCCACTTCTTTCCTGAACTAACTTGGCAGTTCCAGATTTCTCATCTCATGCTTCACAAATTAAATACAATGAAAAGATGAAAGCCTTTCATTTTAGGAGACTGATATCATTTATGCTTTTATTTATTTTATTTTATTTTCACTTCAGTCACAACTTCTTATATTTCCTTTTGTTGCATTTTAGGCTAAAAGAGATAATCTAAGATGACTGTGCTGTTCTCCCAAGCCATAGCCTGTCAGATTGCTGAATTATCAGTACCTAGTCAAGCAGCACAGTAGAAACAGATCACATATGCCAATTCTCCCCCACTTGGTAACCATTTTCCAGTCACTGGAGGAAAGTGCACAGTCCAATCTCTCTTTTGCATGATCAAAGTTAGTTCAACTCTATAGCTAAGCAGATGTCCTTGGGCAGCAGGTGGTCCAGTGAATTATATCAGAGAAACCAATAAGTTGTGTATTATTCTGGAGACTCTTAGCCCTCTAACGTGTTAAAAGAACACATTCCCTTTTTCTTTTTTCCTTTTTTAATGAATTTTCAATCAGGCTGCCAGCCTTCTTTAAAAATAGTCTCAAAGAAAATACAGCAATGAAACTGCTTTCTCAAAAAAATATTTAGAAATCTAACATCAATTGTTGACATCTGGAACCAAAATGTGGGATGAGAAAACATGCTGAAAATATCCTATAGATATCATGCACATTGACATCCCTCTATTCAAGCTATTCTGACGGGAGCTATTCTGACTTACACCAACAGGAAATCCTCCCCAGATTTGTCATGTCAGCACGGATCAGAAGGGAGCACAACCTGTGCTGTCAAAAGCACTTAGAAACACCCTAAAGACGACCACAAAAGTCACGTCACATGAATACACAGAGCAGCCACAAGTCCTTAATGCGTTGACAAGTTTTTTGCTGTTATTTTTTTTTTCTAATGAGAAATGAAGCAACTGTTGACCAATATTTTAGCCATATTCACCTTCTTCACAATATAACTGTGATTCATATTCACTTCGATACCAACCTCAGAGTATCTATTAACAGTCATGCCTCTGGGCAGAAGTGTTGTTTTATGTTTAACGAAGAGGACAGGGAGCCCAATCATCTGCATTCCATCCCTGTTTCCAAACGACTTTCTTTGTGGACTTAGCAAGCTATGTTCCTCCGTTATCCCACACATAAAACCGGGATAACAACCTTTCCCTCACTCACCAGGAATCTGTGAAGCTTAATTCATGTTTAGCGAATTGTTTTAAGGTGCTTGGCTGGAAAGGAGTGTATATGTAAATGATTTCCTATCTATACTAGGCTACTCCTGATGCAGAAAAATGTAATGCAATGTACACAGATGAATATAGATATTTTCCTGTGTAAAGTATTACAGACTCCAAATTCCAGCAGCTGCAAGAATTAATAGAAGAAAGGATGAATGATCTGCATTTTCTTCTGTAAGGGAAGGGCTGTATATTACAGTCTACTTTAATCAATAATGGAGTCAAGCTACTAAAAATGAGCTAGAAAATTATTTAGGAAAGCAAAGAGATGGAGTCTTAAGGCTCTTTTCTCCCACAATTTAGCTCACTGTATTTTGGCTTTTGGCTACTTTAAAAACAAAACAAAACAAAACAAAACAAAAAACCCCACACCAAAAAAGCACATCTCTCCAGCCATTCAGGTAGAATAAAGTCCACAGTCAACTATTTCAAAAATCCCCATCCTCAAGGCGGATGGCAGCAGATTTGTATGCAGTGGCAGGTTTAACAAATCACCTGATAATTGGGTGTGACCTGCTAGGAAGAACAAATTGAAGCGTAAAAATGGAGTCTGCAAACATGTTGCTTTCTTCCTCAATGGATAGCTTTCCTAGTGCATTCGGGGATTGTGCATTTACTTGTCAGCAAAAATAAGTTGCCGCTTTTCGCTCCTTTCAGCTTTGCACAGCCAGCACAGTAAAAAGAACGCGAATGAATCTATTAGTACTTGTGCATCATCAAAACATTTGATTACAGAGTTCCTCATGCTTTCAAGACAACTGAGTTGCACAATTAAATGCAAAACTAACACCGTGGAGGAAGAGAGGTCAGACATTCGAGTGCCTTGCACTCTTCCTCCACTCCGTGAAAACTGTGCATAAAAAGCTCCCAAGCCAGAATTCCCCACTGATATGCATAGGTCAGAGGAGAGTTTTACAGCCAGTTTGCAGCCACTTTTCACACAGGTATAAAAGCCTGCATTTAAGGCAGGGCTGAGTGCGTGGTGTTATTATTATATATCGTGTCCTCCAGAGCTGTTATTGCTTTTGATGATGCTCAAGAAACAAAGAAATCAGCTTTGTTCTGAAAACTCGAGTAGAATACGCAGAGCTGGTCCCTAGCAGAAAGAAGGCGGGCGGGGTAAACTTTGAGCTCTAGATATCTCTAAAGAGTTGTTTTCCCGGAACAGTTGCATTTGAAGGACTCAATTACAGTTCTTGAGCATCATCAGCACCCAAGGACGGTGTCGCTGTGCACGTGAAACAAAACACCCCCGTGGCACTGGATAGACTGGATAGCAGTGCATCCTTCAGCCTCACAAGTGCGCGTTTCAGGCAATCCAAAACTGCACTGTCCAAGGGAAGGGGCAGACGCCCAGTGGTGACATTTGCTTTGTCCCACCTGGGCAGAGTGTGTTAGCACCGGTTTACCTTTTCTCATAGAGCAGGCAGCAATGTTATGAGAGATATGAGGCTGGAAAAGCCTCCGGGCCCCAGGGACCAAACCCTAAATGGCTCCTCAGATTGTAGACAGCTTTCAAAAAGACCTTTATGCCCTGTATATAGAGTAACCTACAGGGAAAGGTATTGAAATAAAGGGCCTAAATTGCAGAGGCCATTCATGCCAGAGGAGGGATTTCCCTTCCGTTTAAGAGGCTGTTCTGCACTGTGATGTTAGAGTGGAGATCTGGTTAGTAGCAGATGAGTCTCTGCCTTGAAATTATGAATCATATGGCTGTTTTCACTTTCTACTCAGCAGCAGAGGAGGGCACATCAGAGCCAACTTCTACCCTCAGATCTACATACGTGTAGCCTGGTATTTTCTTCAGTCCAAAGGGGAGAATTTAGCTCTCCTTTATATTATGTCATATTTATGTTAAAAATGTCAGCAACTCCTTGCATAAGATTTTTACCCAGAGTAGAGTACGTAGTCACTGTGGCCACAGAGATACCCACACATTTAACCTGCATCATCATTCTGAAAGATCAAGAGCTGTGCTTTTCATCCTAACTGTGGACCTTTTCCTCCATGAAAGCCAATGTTAAAAACTCCTCAGACTCCATAGAATCAGATCCTGGATTTGAGAAATTGCCACAGGGCAATTCAGAGCAAATTCTGTGAGTAATGCAGGTGCCTAATCACAGGTGCCCTGGGGTATCTCAGGGATTCTGGCAAGGTGACAGAAAAGAGACAGGACCAAAGGCAGAGCCTTTTGGGAAGAACAGGACAACCTGGCAGAGAAACAGCTAGAGGTCAGGTAAGATACCCTTGGTCATCTAAAAACACACCTGTGTTCAGGCAGTTGAATCCCATTTGGTCAAATTTGAACTGATTTCTTCAGTGAGTACTGGATTAGGTGCCTGGGGCTTCATTTGGAGAGGGCGGTAGTCTATTAAAAATATAGAGAAGAATCCACTGGTACTTTCAAAAAGACAAGGGGATATTGCTGAAAAACGCAATCAAGTGTCCTTGGCTACACCATTAGATGTCCATGCAGCTCCGAAAATATTGGTCAGAGCCTGCAACTTCTTACAAAGAACGCAAAAATCCATCTTTTATATGTTAAGGAAGCACTGTGTTTCCATTTCTGTGGCTTTACATAAGAACAAAAGTCATTAATAATTAATCTTATCTCTATATCTATTGTTCCATCTTTATATCAATGTTATCTTACTATAGATAAAACCACATTAGTGAAAATCCCTAGGTACAGCAGTTCTAGGCAAAGTGGCCTTCATCACTACCCTGTATTTCAAAGCCGATGGGCAAAAATTCACCAATGGGACAGTTTAAAGAGAGTCTTTTGGCTTAGCGTTTTCTCCTTCAGTCACATGGCATTACGAAAGATCAAAACAAGGAGCTCTGAAGAATGCAAACCTTCAGAAAGCTGCACCAAAGGAGAAGGTGAAATACAATGTGATTTGCCATTACAGCCACAAAGTCACAAAGTACTAAAAGAGAGAACAAAGCTGAGTGTTTAACAGTATCAGATGAGTAAGGGAGGCAAAGAGGGAAGAAAGTACCTGTTAAATTACCCTTATCCAGATGTGATCAGTTTTCTGCAGAAAACAGGGAGCTGAAGGTAGCTGAGTTACAGCACTGAAATTACAGTAAATGGGGCTACTAAAGTTCTTGTCTTTTAAAGACTAGTAGAAATGTTCAATGGAGCCCTGAAATTCTGCACTGATGAGGGTTTTATTAGTACATGGATGGATGAATGGGTGTAAAACTGCGTAAGTAAATTTGTACTTAGAGAAGAAGGAGGATTATTTGGCCTAATAAAAGAGAAAGAGTTTAGGACTGGGCTCAGTGCCCTGATTTTAAGACAGATTGATCCAGACTTCAAGATTTTCCACTATGTCAAAGAAATGAAAAAGGCTATGGCCCTCTAAAAATAAATGTGTTGCAGATAATATATGGTGTTGATACCTTTCTATAGAAAAACTTGAAACAGTAGCATATTTCATGACTTAGAAAAGTCAGTGGAACAATTATGTCTGCAATTACATAAGTCCGTTCTATTTTGACTTTAGCCTAGTTACGTTATATTTTAGGTTTTAACCCGAACCATGATAGGTTTTAATGACTTTAACAGAGATCCTTCTAATTTAAACCAATGTCAGCAAGAGCTAAATCAGGTGCTTTGCGCTCATATGATTAAAAATAGATTTTACAGAGCCATTCAAGTATCTTACCTTTATAGCTGAGAAGGGGTAGAGTCAACAGCTTTTACCTAATAGGAATGTAACAGAAATTAATTCATTGGAAAGACATTCTTCATCCCATTTTGGACGACTGCTCACAAAAAGCTTCTTGCTTTCCAATACCTCAGTCACTACAAATAAAGCAGAGACAAGGATAGTTAGAAAGACTTTATTATATTGTGAAGTCCAGCCACGTGAAAGATATTGCCCATGAACTGAGATTAGAGAGGTGTTACACCTACAGCATAACTATGATAAAAATCCATCAGCTGTATTACCACTAGGATTACTATTTTCAAAGAAAACTAAATAGCTTCAAAACCATCAGTTTGTAGGTAGAAAAATCACTGTATTCAGTTAAACAAGGAATGAAGATCCCTCATTTAGTGAGATGTTGGATTTGCTTGTCCCTGTTCACACCCAGGGCTGATGCTCACCCAAAGGGAGGAGAGCAGCTTCATTTTTTCCCCACCTGAAATATGTAGTTGTTTCTGTAGTCTCAACAAACCTTTCATGCCTGAACTTTTTGAAAGGAAAGCTAAGTAGTACACAGCACACACAAATATAATACAAAGTCCTACCTGCATCTTCAGCTGACAGCACCATTTTTGTAAATTCTGCAGAACTTGGATGCAAAGATCATTAGTTGGGATCTAATGCTGCTGTAATCCACAGCTGATATCTGACTACTAGCAAACTTCCTAATGTGTACCCAACACTGTATAATAAGGCAAGGCAATAACAGCCTACCTATGGCAAACCATAAATCACTGTCTATCTGAAATATCTCTCTCCTCTCTGAAGGCTAAATCACCCCAGGAAAGCTGCCCTAAAACCTGAAGTCACAAAAACAAGTTTTCAAAGGCATCTAAATGACTTCACTTCAGCTTTCTGCCATATTCAAACAAGTGCTTGTGACATAACTGGAGCAATTTAATGAGCTACTACTAAGTCTTAGTATTCATTGCTCCCCCCGCCCCCAACAGTTGTGATCCTGTCAACTGAGAATGGACTGAGAGACTGCTCCCACTCACTTTCAAAGCAAAACCAGAAATGCTTAAACCATCCTCCAGACATGTATATTTCCGAATGTTAACCCAGATCCAGTTTCTGACGTTTGTTCCTAACAGGTTTCCAGCCCATTTGAGACAGAAGAATTATTTTATTCATCTTTTTTAGTCCTGTTTCAGAGTAGCAGCTATAGCTTTATTCCATGTGCACAGCACATGTCACAACGTGGCACTGCCCCTCATGGTAGTTCCTACTCATTGTCATGATCACAGTCTCCAAGCTTTCACCTTCCATAAGGACATAGTGCAACCAGAGTCTTATGTAGACACCATGTATCCAAAAAAACCCTATAATATAACACCAGCGGGCAGTCATAGCAAAAGTTAACTGCGGAGGCACTGTTTTAAGTAACCTGATTTCTGACCATGGTTTGAGCATGATCTCAATAATATTAAGTGGTGAGGACATATGCCATGTGCCATACTGTGGTCAATGTGGAGTGCAACAGTATCTGAAAATAGCTTGAAGTACGTGGAGAGGGAGCAGCTAGTGTTATCCACATGCACTAAACAGAGCTGAAAAGTAGAAGGAAACTGGATATTCATCTCTGCAACTGTTCAGGCAGATGAAAGATTACCATGTCCATGTGATCCAATTTCAGTACATTAGCACTGCAGAAATTGCAATAAATTTGGAGAAAGCCCCACAAATCTCCAAAGTTGAAACTGTCCTTAATCGAAAACAAATGAACTCAGATTCAACTCTCAATGTTACAGTTCAGTGAAGGATTACAGTAAGACATGGCTTAATATGATGGTGCAAAACAATTCTCTGGGACATCCCAGGCTGACCCAGTGGTCTTCTGTCCTGGGAAAAAAGAATCAGGTTTGAGGAAGGATATTGTTACTCCAGCAATCATGTCTCACTCAACAATGCATTAGTTTTTCTGAAGTACTTCTCTGCACACAGGTGATGCTGTGCGTTGGTTTCTGTGACATTTTTTTCCCCTCTGTGATACAGTAAATTGCAATAAAACACATTAGCATATTGATTCATCTTTAAGCTCCGAGTTTTAAGCCCCCAGTTTCAACTTCACAGGCACTCTTGTTGGCGCTTCAGCCCTGTGTGACTTATCTGGTTGTCCATACAGGGGACAATGCATATTTGTAGTGAAAACATGGCCGAGAAGATAGCATACCTTCTAGGGCTGTAAGAACAACCTACATCAATCTTTCACTTGCCCAGTGCAATACCCCAAGGCAGGCCAAGAAAAAAATCCCTTCCCATTTCTCCGCTTCTTCTTCCCTGAGGCAAGCAGGAGTTAGCAGTGCCCCTCAAAGTATAGATGGTACCAGGATGACACCATCCAGAGCAGGAAAGAAGTCTAATTTATTCTATGTGACAGGTAACACGACCATACCTACTGTGTGCATGAAGTAGCCAGAGCTAGTCCTTAGAGCACAAGCCGGGTACTTAAATGCTTTTGAATTGAGCACACTTAAATCCCCAGTGTCCCATAGCCTCACTGTGGAAACCTTTGGTAAGTCTTTTAGAATAAGCTCCAACCTACATGAGACATCTGGTGTAATGCAGCTCTTCAAAACAGCAGCTGTTGGTAGCAGCAGAGGGGTCCAGGTGGGAGTCTGATCCCTGTGGAGCAAATTCTGGGCAACCCAGGAACTGGAACAGAGCTGTACATTAAGGTCAAAACCCATTTCACCAGGATTAGGTACTGAAAGCTTGTCTTCTACATCTAAGTCGGTCACCATAGACTCCTGTTTACTGAATGCACCCAGAACGAGTGGCATCAACATTTGTCTGTGCAAAACATTGAGGAACATTTTTAAATACCAAACAAGTGTTTAAACATCACCATCTGGTTGTAGATATATCAATACAAACAACCAAACACGATACAACTAAGTAAGTGTGTTAATCAGTGCCTGATGATTAATTCCCACGTCATTTCCCAGCTTCCCTACCGTTCGGTTATTCCCCTGTCTTTTAGACCCAGGCTCCTCCACTCAGGGGCACTTCCATACGTGCACGTGCCTACATACACACACACACAAACACGCACGCACATCTAATTAGCGCTAGGCACAGTGGGATTCCATTTCTGACCAAGACCTTTGGTTCACCCATATTATAAATTATGAATAATGTAAATAATGGAAAATCCACTAACAGGAAAGAAAAAAAAAAAACCAAAACAAAACAAAACCAGGACAACAGTTGCCCAGTTGCTGTCTGCCCCCAGTTCTAATTAGACCCCAGCAGCTCCGCTGCACGCTGAACGCAGCAATCCCATGAGCCACCATCCCTTAAGGAAAAAAAAAAAAAAGACTAAGAAAAAGAGAAGAACCTATTTCAGAGTGCCAAGAACCAAGTGGCTCAAAGAAAAACACATCTTTCAATGGTTTTGTTAGCCATATTTCCTCCCATGACACTCTTTTTTTTGTGCAGCAGAGGGTCCAGATTTCAAAGGATGGGTTTCTCATTATCTCATCCCAACCTGAGAAAGAAAGAAGATATAACAGAAGTCAGCTGGAAAAACATGTTTTTCTCATTATCCTCAACTGCCCTTTACTATTTTGTTTCTCATCCTCCCAGTCCTCTGTCAGCTGACGCTCCCATTTTGGCAGAAAAGTTGCCTGTGTAAGGATCAAGAACTCAAACTGAATCCCTCCCTAAATTTCCCTGTTATTACCGATTTGTAACAGGGACTACAAAAGACATCTTTCTCGCATAAACGTGACAGCCACAGACTGTACGGATAAGTGTTTCTCCCCTCCTCCATGACTTCTTGAAATATCTTCCAGGTGAATTGTAGGAGAAATGATAGCTAGTAATGCTTTGATAATTGTGGAATATTTCCATGCAGTGTATGTCTGAAATAGATACAAAGCCACAGTCTCCTCCATAAATACAAGTAAGAAAAGCATTTTATCTAATGCTAAGTGGATTTACCAGCAACAACTGGAATAAAATATATCTGCACCACACCAATATTCTCATACTGCTGAAGAGTTTCATATGAGAACAAAAGAGATTTCTGTGGTTTACTGTGTGAAAATTTGAACTTGGCTTTGAATGGGAATAAAATTTCCAAACAAATTTAAATATCTGAAGTTACGCAGCTTGTGTAACTAATTGTCCAGCTTTCTTCTAGTCAATGATGAGAGACAGGTGTCTTCACTGTAACCGTCTCAGGCAACTATATTAGAATTATTTTAGATATCAGAGTTCTGGACACATATCCGGTACTGAGTTCTTGAAAAACTTAATCCAAAATTATTTTGAAAAATATTTCTTCAAGAGTCTAATATATAGACTTCATTCTGGCAGCAAAACTGGATAGATGCTACAATGTAGGTGACACTTTTCTTTTTGAGAAAAGGCCTACACTGATAACCAAAGTTTTCAGATATTCTAACTTCAACTCTGAAATTGGAAAAGTATTTTCTGCAGTGCAATTTCCAAGAAAAGTGAACCAATTATATTTGGCACATCCTGCTTTGCAGCTCACTCTTCTTGTAGATTCCTGAAGAGGTGGTATGTACCACATAATGCTCTTCTCCACTAACTGACCACGTTGTTTAATCCAATGGATGATGGATGCTCCCAGGCAACCAGATCGTCTCCTCTGAACCTCAGCTTCAGGTGTAAAACAGAAGGGCCATAACTCCACTTCAAAAAGAATGAATGACCAAGAAGCAATACAAATGGCATCTCCAAGTTATCTGCCCTCTCCAGTGCCACCTAACAGTAAACAGAAACAAAAAGCAAGAAGAAAGAGAAACTAGGTTGATAATCTGGTCTGACACAAAGAAGTCAAATGTAACTGAGATAATCCTGACTCCTGCACGTGCACCCCGTGACAAAGAATGGAAACCCACTACCTCGAATGTAATTGCCAGCCCTGCAGGTGACAATGACAACACTCCAAGCTTCTCTTTTACTCATCAAAGCATTTTAAATATGTTAAGATATTTCCTCAACAAGCAATACTTGCATATTGGAGCCTCATATCACTGCTACTTCAAAGCAGAGGGTTTTGAAGCATGTTCTTGGCTCTCACTGGGAGAAATCACTCATGTAACAAGGATGCAAGGTGCAGTTGCAGCAGGTGTCTACACTGCATCATATATATTCAAATGAATTCAACACCCGCTGAATTACCTTGCATATTAAGTGAATCAGGTTGTCAGTTTCATTTGCTTTTAGCTTTCCCCTGCAGATGATCTAGGGCATTTTCTCTGTCCCCTTTTACAGGAGCATAATGTGGATGCAGAGAGTTTGGTGCCTTCTCTGCACTTCAAGGATGAAAAGAGGGAGCGCTGCAATCTCTTTGTTAGAAGCAGCTTAAACAATGTTCCCTCTCTGCACCTCTCAGTCAGTTAAGAACTTACTTTCCTCTAAACCACTCTGAAGAACATGCCAGTAACTAATGGAAAGCAGTCTTCAGCTTCTTTTGGGATTGCCTCTCAAATGTTACTTTTACAAAGGTCCACACCTCCTCCAGTGCAGACCAGCTGGTATGTACCACTACAAAGCCAATACAGTTTGGCCAACCACACAACATCCAGTTCATTACGGTACCAATTACTCAGTGCTTGTGAAATTCAGAATATGTATGTGGTGGCTTATATGAACATGTGCATAGGGGCTAATCTTTTCTCATGCTTTCAGTCACTTATTTTTTGAAATGCTTTAGTAAAGCATCAACTCTGGAATCTCTTGATGCATCGGAGAAGTCCATGGAAGAAGGAGATGAGTTTGTTTTTTGTCATGGTTTAACACCAGTAAGCAGTTAAGCACCACACAGCCACTCGCTCACTTCCCCACCCAGTGGGGAAGTGGGGTGGGAGAGACAATTAGAAGGGTAAAACGGAGAAAACCTGTGGGTTGAGATAAAGACAGTTTAATAATTAAAAAAAAAAAAAATACACCCCAAGAAAAACAAGTGATGCAAAAAACCCCTGTTGGCCACCACCAACTGACCAATGCCCAGCCATTCCCCAAACAATATCAGCCCCAGCCACCTTCACACACACACACCCACCAGCTTTTATTTCTGAGCACATCATATGGTATGGAATATCCCTGTGGTCGGTTGGGCTCAGCTGCCCCAGCTGTGTCCCCTCCCGGTTTCTTGTGCACCCCCAGCCTACTCACTGGTGGGGCACTGTCAGGAGCAGAAAAGGCCTCGACACTACGTAAGCACCGCTCAGCAATAGCTAAAACTTCCATGTGTTAGCAGCACTGTTTTCAGCACAAATCCAAAACATAGCACCATACCAGCTACTATGAAGAAATTCAACCCTACCCCAGCTAAAATCAGTACGTTGCTGGACCAAATAACCTGAAGGGATGAGAGGAACAGGGTCTTGAGCACATAGGGGAAAACTGCTGGGCTGAAAAGCTTTCTCTGTGAGGGCAAAAAATGGATTTTTAATCCTGATTGTCTTCTCTTTACATGAAAATGCTTTTTACATGCAAATATTTTATCTGTAAAGGCTAGAAGATAAATGAGGGTGATACAGAGAATGGGAATCATCTTGCTTAAGTTGTCTAAAGATTTGGAGATTCTGTTCAAACTACTTGTCTGTGTTACTCAATGGCCAAAGGAGAGGGACCAGCAATGCTAGAAGGCAGTTCATGTTACTTCTGTCAAATGCCTACTTCTCCTCCATCCTCTGAGGGTCCCTGCCTCTCCCCGGTGACCCCAGGGATAAGCTAGACAATGAACTTACCTTTAGCCATCCACAAGTTAAGTCTAAGTGACTGGAATCCCAACCACATTTTGGGAACAGCATGGGAAAGAGTCATCAAAAACAGAGGTCTAGAATGGAAGCCCTTCTGTGATGCTCATGTGGCAGTTGCCATCACTGTCTCCACTGCGGAGACTGGCTTTCAAACGATGCATACACACCCTCTGAACCTAGAGATGCTCCAGGATCTGAGGCCTATGCATTTTACATGAACACTGGTGGGGGGAAAAAGTGTGTGTGGGGAAGGAATATTAACCTTTATTTTAAATTAAGTATTTTGAAGCTTCAGCAGGAGCCTGTGGTTGCTGAATCCTGGCAGTGGAGAGTCCCTGGTGGATTTTGGAATATAAGTGTCTTTGCCAAGTATACAAATGACCTTCAGATCTGCAAGAAAACACCTATGGTTTTCACTTTAATGTTTGTCTTACCACCAGAATTAGACTACAGGTGTGATGACACACAGACCCATAAAAGGTACACATTGGTGTATGCATATTAAACTACTCCCTATATAATGTTATTATGCTGCAGTTTCAGCTTTTAAGCTAACAGAGAAATTGAGAACTTGACTTTCAGCTGAATGGAAAAATAGACCAAATGTCATTCGTTTTTGAAATGAAGGAGAAAAATGCACAAAATTCAAGGAAAGTGTATTTGATTAATGTATTCTGAGAAATTCATTGTTGATGTAGGTCAGGCAAGATGGTCTATGGATTCTGGAGGAAGAGATTTGAATACACTATTAAATACAAATCAGATAACTTAAAAAATCAATTTTGTTCAAGGGAAAAAGTTCTCGCAAGCCAAAAGAGACTCAACTAATTATATCAAGAAAGTGCATGTAATGCACTGTATATGCACTACTATATAGATTTTTTGTCTGTTCACAGAAACAGGCAGGTAGAAAACTAGGGGAGATGAACACAGCCAAGCTCAAAAAGTGAATTTTATGGCCTTTTGCAGATATGTGACTCTGACCTAAACTGGTGTTTGATCAATTTCCATATTGTCATCATTCTCCAAAGAAGATGAAAATAACTATAACTTACAAGCAGAACCCAAAGCAGAAAGCTATCCCTTATCAGATGGAACAGGGACAGCTCGAAAGTGAAACCTGATCCTGGAATGAGAAATCATCTGAATGTACTTAAGCCTTAATATTAGATACATTAATTTCAGATGTAGCACTTCCCATTTTCTTAAATGTGGCAGTCCAATTTAAAGTTTGAGTTTGAGTTCAGCTGAACACATTCCCTACCCTCGTCTAATATCATTAGGGGCAAAAAGGATATTCAGCCCAGAATACTTTTCCAGCATCTCAGATCCCAACAAAATGAAAAGAAGAGGAAGCATTAGTAGCTATATCCTGCTACCAAGATCTCATCACCACTAATTATCAACACAGGCCTCATTAAGGAAGTCATCTACACCTTTGTGTCATTAAAGATTTAATAAATACAACACCTGCAGATGGCAATCTGAAAGGTGCAACAAAGGTCCTGGCTTTTGCAGGATCAGTGCCTGTAAACTGTAGATGGCTCTGCAGCCTACACTTTATCTCAGCCAGAAGAGTCTTGTTGCATTGTTCGGTATACCTGGAAAATAAATGGTCTTTTGAAATCATGAGGAACCTCTCGTTTCCACAAAAATGCAAAGTTTGCTGGTGATTCATTGATTTTAAGCACCAGAGACATTAAAGACTGAAAATTCCATTCTGGGTCTGGAGCAAGAACCATGTCTTTGTCTCCCCTTTAATCTCCACCCTGCAAAATACAAATAAGAGCCTAGAACGTATCATTTTCTAGGGAGTGCAGATTTTAGAAGTTTAAGGAGAAGGACCCCTAAAATTCCATAAATAAACAGTTAATTCGTTTATTAAGAGGAAAAAAAATGTGGGTAAAAACTCCTTGGCTATCTCCCTCATTGGTATAAAAGCGGTATTTTGAGTGAATGGTCTCTACTATGTATTCTAGCTAGCAGACATATTGATCCACCAGAGACATCTTGCTATTGCTATATAATAATATTTAAAATCCTTTTATTTCCTTCTTAGGATTCAGCCCTACATATAAGAGAATATACCCCTAAGGACCGGACAACATCTGGTGTATGTATAGGGATGAATCACAAGATGGATATAAAGAAAGAAAGATCTAAAATCCCTTGACAAAGTAGTTGTTTCAATCTTTTAAGAAGCCTACTGAAAGTTTATCTTAAATGTGATTTCAGGAGCCAAAAAGTTTTCTACACGATTTATTTTCTTCGCAAAAGAAAAATGTTTTTTTAAAAACAGAGCTGCCATGTGGATCCCCACAGCAGTGTAGCTATTTTCTTTCAAGTTATGGTTGCTTCTTAACACTGTAATTAAGTTTGAATAATGCTGCCACAGTAAATCATGCGCTTTACACAATTACTGTACAGAATGTAAAAAGGAAATAAAATATGACGTGAGCTTTGTTAAACTTAAAATACACTTGACAATCACTTAACTTAATTAGATACATTTGCCTCCTGAAAAAGTTACTGTGCTAAAGGTGATGTTCACCTTTCCAAGGAAAACAATCCTCTCCCAGAGCCAAAGGTGTGTATCCCACCTCTATTTATTATTATTACGGTAACACTTCGGTATGAAGCATCGCTAACCCAGCAGCCAGGGGACACTTTCCTACTCCCAGCTCTGTCAATGATCTGCTCAGTGTTCTTGGGCTGGTTATGCCAGCACAGCGCCTCTGTTTCCAGATCCATTGCTTGCAAGTCTTTTCCTTTTGGAAGTCATTATAATACTATGTACAGCATAATAGCTAATAATAATTACTGTAATATACATAATTATATTATGTGCCATGTAGAGAATAATAGTTATAGTAAGAAAACCCTAATACTTTAAGGAAATTAACATTTTGTTGTTATAAACTAACCCAGATTTACAGTTTCCCCGGTTTCACGAGCTTCCTTTAATATTTTTAAATAGCATTTCTTTTAAAGGACACGTAAGTGTTCTTTTTCTCTTTCTTTGTACATTTGCAAGCAGATTGGAATATGCATAGAGCTTAGACAATATTGTCCTTTTGTAGAGCTTGGCAGAGCTCCATTTATTTCCATGGGGTTGCGTCAATTTACATCAGATGAGAACCAAGCTTTTGTTTTCCTCTACCTTTTAGAGACTGATTTATTTTAAGCACCCATAGTGATGAAACAGAAAGACTCATCCATTATGGTTTCATATCTGTGAAACTCATTATTCTTCAGGGGGAACCACAGAGAGGAAGTTCTGTCTTGGATCCCTACCAGCACAGTACTGAAGAGTAAAGAGGGTTTGAGCATGATGCAGTTGCCTACGCTCCACACAGCTGAGGAGAAAAATGGGCAACAATGACTCATGTATTTTTCTCTCCCCCAAGCCTGAGGTCTACTAAAAGGGCACCAGATGCACACTTAAAACAACCTGAAAGCTCTTTTAGGTCACACTGTCCAAAGAAGCAAAGCTATGTGCTCCACCTCATCTTGCAACACATGCCTCTCCATTGAGGTTACAAGGTGGCCTAGAGTTGGTGATCCCATCTGCACCACCCAAGGGGTGTCTAGTGGCAACAAGAACCTTCCTCTTGTCTCTCAATACACCTCCCTGGCCACTTTGAGTCATCTTAAAATGGCCAAGGACCGAACTATTCTCAGGGCTATTAAGGTCTGTCATAAACAGTTTTAATATAGGTTGATTGTAGTCAGGAGCATAAAGAGCAGCCAAAAATGTAGCAAAAAGTTTGATGTTACATGAGTTTCACATCAATTAAATCTTCCATGCTCCTAAGGTTAATTGCTCAAATGTTATTTTCAATTAAAGGGTCATCTGAAAAAAATGGTCAAAACCCAATTTAATTCAACTTTTCCCCATTTTTATCCATATGTGTGACTTTGACAAATAGATCCCTCAGGCTACCGAATCTACGTCTTCCGAGAAACACCATTTCATGGGATTATTTATTATTTAACAATCTAATTTAATAATTAACAATTGTCTTTAATGTTAGTTATTAATATTATGAACACTAAAACTAACAAAGCCTAATTCCTTAAGGAATCATATCTTACAGCTGTAGCTCCTGATGTGTAATAAATTGTATGTTCCAGCTAAGATCTCTGTCCTGTTTTGGAGCATAGAAGATATTCCTCCATCTGACTTCTCCCATGTCCGGACTGTAATCACTCCAGAGCCTTTCCATAATTCAGATTCTAATCAAGTTTTATCTGTTTTGAAATTCCCACCACTCCGTTATCAGGCTTGATACTGGTCAGCATTTTCCCGCAAACACAGTAGAAAATCAGGATAAATGATGAATAAATGACGTATCATGGTAATTTAGGCATCTCTTTTCCCTAGAGAGGGTTTTCCTCTCTCTGGAATGTCAAGGAAGGGAACAATGAACCAGTTCAGTTCAGGTTAATACACAATTTTTCATACCAGAAGGTAAGTCGATAAATGGTTGCCTAGATCAATTTTCTGTCATGTCTATGCAACATACTGAGGAAATGTAGCAAGGGAAGCACTTGAGGATGTGGCAGGTCGGAACAGAACTGGCATTTTGATTATTATATCTGGAGAGTTTTGAATTACTAAATTTGGGGGGGGGGGGGATTCTGTTTGCACATGTGAGACTGAGCTCTGTATTCATTCCACGTACACACTACTGCATTGGTTGTTTATGCTCGCTGATTAACTGTAAAAAATGTTATACCATCTAAGTGTGAAGGTCTCCACTAAAATTATAGAAATGTATTTACGGGAGACACAATATGTACAGCAGTTGTTTATTAAGGTCATTGGTATAAAATGTATGATTGATGGAATGACTGTGTATCCTTACAGCGCTGAACATCAAACACACCAACGGGGCACCTTGCCAGATGCAGGCAGCCTCTCCCAAACAGGGCTGAGGCTGATGCTCAGGCAGTGTATGTGCTGCAGCCTCTTCCTACGGAGCAGAGGTTACCAGAGCAGCGTCCTGCCTGTGCTGAATTCACCAGGTGCCGGCCCCCAGCATTACAAGTAGAAGGTTTTGACTGACCAGGCTCTTAAATCTGCTTTGTGCAACTCCAGCAGTGCAAAACAGACTTAACGCCAGCTTATTGGCAAGCCACGGGCATGACCAACTCCCAGGTGGCAATAAGAGCACCTTTTGTATTAGCCCAAGAGCAGAGCACCTGGTTGAGAGATGCTGAACTGGAGTTACTACCTGCTTCTGCTCCCCGCTTGCCCCTGTAAGAAGAGAGAGCAACTGGGAGCCTGAAAACTTCCCTGTATCTCTGTGGGTTCATGCTGGGTTTCCTTAGTCTCTTACTATCTCTCCGTATTCACTGATGGTTTTGGTTGATGATTATGGGTGCATTTTCATAATTATAGGTGTGCGTTTAAAAACACCTTTTAATTGGTTTCTAAAGTAGCCTGTAACAAAGCTGAAAAGAAAAGGTAGCAAGGTTTTATTTGTGCACTGTGTAAAGCAGCTGCTTTGGACTGCTGCTAAATCAGTATGAAACAATCCTGTATTCTGAAATAAAAGCAGACATTCCTGGGTATTTTTTCCCCCAGAGCTGAATAACAGGGAGAGTCCATATGACTGTGGTCCAGGCAAGCTGTTGAAAGTAAGAACTCCTGGAAAAAAATTTCCAGCTTGCACTCTGATGCCAAATTTTGCAAGCATCCTGTTTACTGACTGGGACATTCAAGTGAAATCAGACCAGTGGGCCATGACAAAAGCTAAAAATAAAATTGCAAGAAGACTGGCTAAAGCTACAGCTCTAATCCCTCCAGAAAAATGTATGGCACCTTTTTCAATTTCATAAGGCTTTTAAGAACCCTTCTCTCCTTCACAGCTCGAGAGTCAGGAAAAGTACTTCTTTTAGGAAACTGTCCCACCGCAGCTCGGGCCAGCTACAGACGCAGAGCACAGCCCTGACTTCCCTGGCCTGTCACCAAAGAGAATGAGTTTATTACAGCATGCAGAGAGAGAGATTTGACAGACAGCTGGCCAACCAAGCACTCTATTATTAAAGCCCGTGTTCAGCAGGATGCATTGTTTGAAAGTTGTGTTTGCAAAAGCAGTCTCCTACTACCAGCATCTGCATTAACTATTAGTTTTATGAAGTACAAACTGCTTTGCAATGTCATTGACACAAAGCAAGCTTAGCCCCGTGCCTACTTGAAGGAGAAAGAAAAAAACATCTCCTGGGGTTATTTAATTTTTTTCCAAACATATGTTGTGAAAGGCCTCACAGCAGTTTGAAGGAACTCTCAGAGCTACAGCTAGAGGCATGCTGAGACCTTCTATTTGGCACAGAAAAAGCTGAAGCCTTTTTGCTTTCATCAGGAGAAACAATGAGGATGGAGTAGGCTGAGGTATAGGTAAATCTTGTTTTGTCTGTACTGCCACGAAGGTAGGACCAAAGAAGGCCTTAACAGCCTGATAGGTGCATTGTCTTGTAGTAGTAAATCCAGAACAACACACAGTGAGGAGGTTAATACAGCTTTATTACCAGAGCTCTGGCGATCTACTCCACAATCCAGCAGCCAGCCTAATCTCCAGGTGCTCTGGGGTTGTCGAATTACAATGCGGCAGCTATGAAGGAAAGCACTATTAAGGGGAGGGGGGGAATACTAAAAGTAAGGCTAGGTTCCTGCCACAGAACTTGTATTTCCCTACAGGCTTACCCAAAGCTCTTGGCCATTCAGTTTCCATTATTTGGGCTCCTCTGAGTATGTCTTCAAGCTGTAGATATTTGGCCCCATCTAAGAAGATATTTTATTTCCCATTCCTAACCCTATAAATTCATTAGATTCATATGAAGACTTGTAAAGCCTTCATATTTCACTTTTCCTTGAAGGTATATTTGGAGCCAATCAAAACATTGAAAAATATCTCTGTCCTCTTTGTTTGCCAAGGGTACATTTACTCGCCCCTACACACACACACACACACACACATAAATTCAGCCAATAGAACGGGCAGACATAAATGTACTCATGCTCCCATCATACAGGATGAGGCTGAGCGTACATGGTCATTCACTGAGAAGACCCCATACCACTTCACATGGACCTTCTCTGCATTGGACTAGGAACGTGCAACAAACTGCAAGGTAAGAACCACCAGAGTAGGGAAGGAATCACCACTTACACCCCACTGCTGCTGCAGGTTATCAAAACATACCCATCACAGCCAGCATCAGCTTTCAGACATTTAGTCTCTCAACGGACTATATTTATAGTCCCTCTGTAACTAATGGAGAGAGAGCAGCTGTACCTAAACTCTAGGACCCACAAGTTCTTTAGTCTTAGGGCTGGGCACTGACCACAGCCATGTCCTCACTGAAACTTGGGAATTTCCCACTCCATCCTCTGGCTTCCCCTGGAGAGAAACCCGTGTGGGCTAGATGCACCCCAGAGCACCTCCAGAATCTAATCCATCTTGTTTATCCTAGACACCTATCTCATTAAATGAACCACCCACCTATATTTCTGTTGACTGTAGATGACTCACTGGACAGCTAAACTCAGATGAAATGAATTCCATCTGAAACGTTCTGGAGGATCAGACTCTATTTTACAATTACATGGTATTGTAGGAGTTTGAAGAGTTTTATTTAAATTGTATAAAAAAAAAAAGCTCAGAGAAAAAGTACTAGAACTCATACTTCTAAGCTCAAGTCCCTAAATATACTAAAGCTGTGAATTTTTTCAGTAATCCATTTTTTGCAGTAGTAGGAACATGTTGACTTCCTCTATTAAGTATTATAATTGGTAAGAAAAAAAAAACAGAACAGAAAAAGGTCTTTCGCTGCCGTGTTAGCTATCACCTCCAAGAATAATTTTGATCTTGCAATTGTAATAGCCAATCTACAGCACAGAATTTATATAAGACATTTTTGGCTGGTTTATGAGAGAAAAATCTTGGCGCTCTCATAAACATCAATGTATGTGTCTTAAAAGTAATGTTCATAATTTACATAAACTAAATAAGATAAATTGGAAATTTCAACTCTCAGGCAAAAACTGTGTCTAAAAGGCAATTTCAGCTTGAATTAAGTGCCAGAAGGACTGAAGCCTACTAAAATATCACCCCTTCCCTCAAAATGATAATACCTCAATACTGGGCACGAACATACACACATTCTCACCCCCCAGCACGCGTTACACAGACTCCTGTACCTGTCACCTCCTCCTGTTCCAATCCAGAGAATTTTGTGCCAATGTACTGTTCTTTCTGCAGCCCAAGCATCTTTTCTAGCCTAGTAGTTTCAAAGCTGTTCTCCTGCCTCTTTCCTGCACCCCATTTTGATGTCAGTGCCGTAAATTGTCAGGCAGACCCATCACAAAAGGTCACACTGTCCAGTGTTTGCAGCGTGGACCCAGCCAGAGCTGATCTGCTCCCACCCATATCTCCCCTCCAGTAAGCTCTCAATTATATTGCTCTAATGCAGTCTGATTCCCAGGTCTTCTTTCAAGCTAACGCTCAGGTCAGTCACTCATCATTTTTCTGCCATGGTGTTGCCAAATTTGAGGTACATAAACCCCATAATTTTTTTTTTCCCAATGTGATAATCCTGTGACTAGGCTGGTTAAAAAACAAGTTTTAATGGTTCTGACTCTCTTTTGTTATGTACCCTGCCTGTGCATCTGCAGCCAGATAAAATAAAACCAAATTGGATCAAAAAGTTGATTAAAGCAAATGTCAGTGTTTCACACCCACCTTGACATCTCTTTGAAAGGCTGTAAATTATCAGAGGACTCAGCAGCAGAGAATTGAGCCCGGACAATTAAAGATTCATTGTTCAAGTTTTTTGGGTGCTTTATGAAGTTCTGGCTTAGCAAAGGAGAATTAGAGAATTTCACAAAACACAAAAGTGTTTTGAGGGACATTCGTGGGAAGTTTTCTGTTGCTTTAGTAGCTCACGTCCGTTATTGTAAAAATTACAGTAAAAGCAAGAAAAGGCAAGAACAGAGTTTAGCCCTGAGATTTATCCCTGCAAAGAATGCAAATGAAATGCACATGGATCTCTAAAAGGTTATTTATTATGTTGAAAGTAATAAGTAAAAGTGTTTCAAAATGGATCTTCTTTCATATCCCTGTGCTTATGCAAGTCCATTTACAGTAAATGACAGTTAGTAAAGATGTGTTTTATTTCAGACTATAAATAGTTGAACTTTGCTAGTTCTCTCAGAGGGACACCATGAGACAGTTGCTTAGATCACACACTCCATGCTAAGGAGCATAAAATCCCAAGCTCCCCCCAAAAAAACTTTCCTTTTTTAAAGGTATTGGGTATTCAGGCTACATGCAGACTGTGTACTCCTCCTTGTCCTTAAATACAGTGTGTCTAATTGTCTGTTCATCCAACAAGAATCGTGAACTGAATAAAATTGAAATTGAAAATGAGAAAATTAGGTTGAGGTTAAATTTTAAATACTCTCTCAAACTCCACCTACCAATCAGGACCAAATCCTGAAGTACTGGTGACCAAGAACCAAGAAATACCTATTAAGAAAGGAAGGATGAAAAAAAAAGACCTTAATCCAGAAATGATAAAAGGGGATTTCAAAAATTTTCTTAGTTCTGTCACTTATTTCCCATGCGGTCTTGGTTCAGCTGCTTATATTTTTACCACGAGTTTCCTATAAATAAAACAGAACATAATCCCATCTGGTTTCTGAGAGTTTTAGTGTTCATAAAATAGTTAGTAGCCCAATCAATCATCGATGTTATAGGAATACCAGCCATTATTAGGAGTAACATGAAAAATGAGCAGGAAACCAACTTTTCAAGAAACGTGGGTTCTATTTCACCCCCACTATTTGCTGAATTCCAAAATTTATGGAAATAACCCCTCCAGCTGAGTTAATAAAAATAATACCCCTGTCTTGGTTTCCACTTCTGATATCATGGACACCACTCTGTAAGAAACGAGACAGGCTGGTGAGGAAGCAGCTCACTGTACACCCTGGTCTGCTTGCAGAAGCCGACACTGCCAGGCTAACATGGAAAAGAAAGGAGTAGAAAAGTACTGAAGTTCTCGTGTCTAGGAAACAATGTCCCTTGACTAAATATTTCAAAGAAAATAAACCACCTGCTTCTGAAGATACGAGGAAAAAGCGCACATCTGTTTTCGAGATGGGAGGCAGAATTCTCATATGGAAAATGAGCAACATTTCTTAAGAACTCCGATGGCAATTCCCCCAAGCGGCTGGAAACCGAGAGCCAGCTGAGGGCCCCACCGCAGCTGCTCAGAATGAAGCTTCTCACACAGCATGACTAGGATGATATAATTTTTTGAAAACGGAAGTCATAGGGGAATATAGAAGCTGTAAAGCATTTGTAGAGACTCCCATGTACATCACTGGTGGATGAACGTTTGATGCTGGCCCCAAGAGCATACAAGGGAAGGCGTAACTAGGTAGGACCTGCCTGGCCAGTAGGTTTTCTCCTTATGGAACAGAAATGGTGGGAGCAGATATCTCAGCTAGTAATAACTAATCATAGAATCATGCAATATCCTGAGTTGGAAGGGACCCACGCCGATCATCAAGTCCAACTCCTGACTCCTTGAGGGCAGCCTAAAAGTTAAACCTAAGAGCATTGTCCAAACTCTTCTTGAACACTGATAATTACGAAAGGAAGACCTTTATGGCTTCACCTTGTAGCATGAAGCGCAGACTCTGCCAGAAGAACACAAAGACTGATATTTCATAAGACTACATGAACGTGACTGCAACCACAAGTTATTAACAGAACCACTGCGCCACTGAGAGCAAGGTTCAATTGCTGAGACTCCTAGAGCTGCATGAGGTACTTCAGGTTAGTTAAGACTCAGACCTATGGGAGACCTGCAGTCTTCCCGACCATCAGCTGGAGATGAGCACTAATATACTGGGCTTCTTGTATGGCATTAAGTATTTATATTTAGGCAAAACAGCTGGTGGAAAAAACTAGAATAAAAGCTCTCCAGACAACCACTTAAAGAATAGAATTAGAGAAATCCTGGAGAGAAAAGGCAGAAGTAATGTCAACTATTTTAGGAATGCTGGTGACTCAGCCCAAGACTTGCAAGGCCACCTTAATTACCCGGAAATTTCTATCAGATTGCAAGTCTTCTAAATAAAAGGTTTTTAGAGAGTTTTTCAATATCTTCACAGTAAGTTCACATGTAATAATAACCTGTTTGATCCTAAGCCAAAGTTGAAACACACTCAAAATAGATATCTACTTAACCATTATTTTATTTTTAAATTTAAGCTATCTTAATAACTATATTTTCTTTCCGCAATACTTGAGTCTTAGTCACAGACAAGAACAAAATTGTACCGGATAATTTAAAAGAAGCGAGAAAGCAATGGTTCCTATGTTAAAGAGGTTATAACCGGAATATAAAACAGGAGACAGCAGATGGGTGTATTGTGATGGAAGGATGCGGGGAAATGATGAGGCAAAGTTAGTCAATATGAATGGGAATGGATTTTGAGGGCACCACAGAACAGACTGTTTTAAAAAGGAGTTTGAAAGCAGGTGATCTGATCATTTTGGGTATATTTCTGTGGAGCTTCCATTACCGTGAAGAAGGTAACGGGAAAAAGGATGAGCATACTTGAAAATTCATCAAGCAGAGGATGAGGAGCAGCATGAAAGGCAAATTCAAAATGATTTTAGAAATACCTATGCTAATAGTAAGACAACAGGTGGGATAAGGATGAGCATGAGCAACTAGGGCAGACAGCTTGTGGCTGCTTTGACAGAGGGGATCTAGTAGAAATACTTTAAAAGATGGCAGACCTTTTATATGTTAATTCAGAAGTGAACATTTAGCTTTTACAGTAAACAACATTGGGTCTCATGTAGGATCTTTTCCCTACAACTTCATTTTTAACAATAAAATGGATATATTCACCTTTTAGACACTTGACAAATTCTCTTATAATTAAGCTTAATATCACTGAAGTCAAGGGAATCCTATCCATTCATTTCAGGGCTAGACTTGTGCTTTATTAAAGAAAATCTGAATAATTTTTTACTCAATAAATTACTCAAATTTTCATTGACAATTTTTATAAAGGACAATGAGGCACGCAAAGTTAAGAAGCTATTTTTTTGTCCCAAAACTCCAGAGAGCTACTGTAAGATCAAAACAAGCTTTGGTGATTTTTTTTCCAAAAGAGTTCTTTCTATTGTAATGTCAAATTATTTTCCAGCATTGAACTCTTGAGGTAAAACCTATGCCCTTATTGAAGTTGGTGGGAATTCTGCACATAGAATAAGGTCTTTCCCCTTGGTCATCTTTTTTCCTTAATATTCTTTGGGAGTCAGAGGAAAAATATATCCCAAAAGCCATGCTAGCCGTTCTTGGAGTTCTTCCCAGAGTAAAACTGTCAGAAAGACCTTGCCATTTCTTAGTCCTTTTAAGCAGGTGTGGAGCTCATTACAGGTCGCGTGTGATTCCACCGCAGCCTGTAAAGAGCTGCCAGGCTTGCGATGGCTGCAAAAGCACAAGTCTGCAAAAATTGCGTGCACCTGGTTTAAAAAGTTTTAAGCCCTGCATTTCAGAAGCTTGCGGTAAACTTCCCTGACACGTCAACAAAACTGGCGGCTGTGATGAATTCCCAGTTGCCTTCAGGTGGACAGTTCCTCTGCCAAGGAAACAACAGCATGAATGGCAGCCCTGAACGAATGTTTGCAGTAGAATTCCTCCTTCATTACTAGTATCACAGCTATTAAAAATTCTAGGTATATTAAAGTAGTACCCAGAAGACAACCATAACTCCTGACTATACAAATGTATGGTAAAAAGAAATACCCTGACCTCAGCCTAAATAGAGGAGATATCCAGAGTGAGTAAACGAGGGTGCTGATGGGGAACTGAGGCAAAGAGAGGCTAATGCACAGAGCTCACAACTGAAGACAAATTTCCCAATTCTCACACCAGTGCCTTAACCATAAAGCTAATCCTCTGCAGACCTCTATTTGTTTCCTTCATAACTTTTTAAAAAACACTCCTATAGGGCTCCATTTTCTCATTGCTTTGACAGAGCACAAGGGTGAATTACTGGGGGGCAGGCAGGTAGATGAATTGTATTTTGAGTTACACCACAGCAGGAAAATATGTTTGTCCTTTAACAGTGAAAGACGCATTTTTCATTCAGGTAACTCAAAAACAAATTCTTTTTTATTACATATTGAATGTAGCTAAAAGTGAACGTATTTCCTTATACACCTGTGCTCAGAGAAAGCAAAGGCAAAGTAATGTGCGCAGCCAGTTCATCTCATGCAGCTTCTTTGGAGCTTCCTCTCTTTGTGTCTTTCTCATGATTTCTTCAAACTTGACAGAGACATCCATCCTCACTGAGAACACATGCCAGACTGGAAATGTAGGGAATTTTAAGACAAGTTTGTGTTGAGTTTTCCAAATGTAACTACACTAAAATATTATATATCCCTGAAATGCAAGGCTTTTCACTGCACATTATTAAAAGCAATTTTGTCATAAACTGACAAGCAAATGTTTTATTAAACCTGTTGGAATTCATTGTTAAATAACAACAATGTTCAACATTTATATCCTTAAATCTCTGCACATACATAAACCACGAAATCTTGCAACACAAGTGGATCAATTCTTCTTTTATTATTACTAAATCTGCTTTACGACATGCAGCGCTGAGGCTAAATTTCCCACCATCGAGGTTTCTCTCATGTGTGCTCATTTACATATGTGAACATTAGTTTAAAATGAGTAAGCATAGCAGTTTTCACCCATACTGAACTCACTATGCAACACTGTAAAAGACACTATAAAGCAACGAATTGAGATTTGAATTGTCATAGGCTTGGGAATCTGGTGGAAGAGCAATATTTGGAGCAGACTAAGAAGATCGTTGGGTGGTAGAGTTGGGAGCAGTCCCTGAGGTTTCTGTACGTTCATCTCACCAGGCCAGCAGCTCTGCTTGTGGCCTGTCCATTGCATTTGCAAAGACATGCAGATTTAATGCATCAGGCAAAATTAAAAGGACATAAATTTAACTTTTAACAGCTGCAGCCCCCAGGTGTGTGCTCCTATGTCACGTGTCAAACACGCAGTTGTGCATCTCCACTCTTCTCCTCTGGTCCATCTCTCCACTGACACAATCTGTCAAACACTCAGCTCTGGGACCAGAGGGGATGTTTGCTGTAAAGTCAGAAACTTTTGCTTCTCCATGCACATCCAGCACCTGCTGTTTGGCAAAGCTCAGATGGTTTTGCTGAGAATAGGGTGTGATCACACCAGATAAAACTCAAGGGAATGTTTAAGGAGTGCAGCAGTCATATTTTCTGTGAGGATGATGCAAGAGGTGATATGTTCTCTCAGCTTGGCAAAAAAAAAAAAAAAAAAAAAAAAANGACCTGAGATATCATTAATTATCTGTTGCCACACTGTTTCATTCAGTTCTCCTTTTGATTATGCCAGGAACAGAAGGAACCAGATTCTGTCAAGGTTTTGCGTCAGGGGAACAGGGAATATTGTTTTGTATCCAAGCAGTTCACATTTCAGGGCATGTGGGCTGATCCCTTGAGAAGAAAAATGATGGTAAATCACATACGATTTATGCACTTATATTTTGGGTTGGGTTGTGGGTTTTTTTCCCAGAGCTAGCACACAACATCCCATTTCCCTGAACAACTCTGCTGCTCACAGTTCCAAATACTTTTTCTAGACTCTGCCCACAACACCAATTTTTCTTTTTCTTTCCTCCTCCTCCCGCCCCACAGGTCCTTGGTGCAAATATTTCCCAGGGTGACTCTGGCTTCTCCCTGTTAACCTTTCTGGGTTCCTCTTTGCCCTTTCACGCAAACAAATTTGGCCTTTGCCTAGAACCATATAATACCTTCTGGTTATCTGAAAACTCAACTGTTTTCCTCCCAGGTTGTGCCTAATTTGATAATGAGAAATCCATTCCAAGGTAGTGCTTGGCAGAATTGACCTCACTGATCCTTCTGCTTTACAGGAACTATTCTTGCATCTCTTAAAGTCATCATGGGCTTCAGATGTCCCAAGAGTTGCTCAAACACAAGTACAAATTTGAATTTAGTACTTCAAGGAAGACACCCCTGTCCACTTGGATTTGCTTTTCCGGCACAAAGCAAACTTTTGAGGGGGACCACTTTTGCTACACCTTGCAACTCAACCATGCATGGGAGCTACAGCCGGACTTTCCGTGTTGTTAAATTGTTTGTGAGATCCCTGCCATGCTCAGCTACTGCTCTCCAAACAACTCAGGCTCTGTGCAGGCAGCCTTCCTATTCTAGGGATGAGAGAGTTTCCAGAGGCCAGGAACAGTAAGGATGTGGCTAAACTTTGCCAGTAGGTCTCAGAGGACAGTTATCTTCATAGAATCATAGAATTGTCTAGGTTGGAAGAGACCCTTGGGATCATCGAGTCCAACCATTTACCCTACTCTACAAAGTTCTCCCCTGCACCATATCCCCCAACACCACATCTAAAAGGCTCTTCAACACATCCAGGGATGGTGACTCCACCACCTTCCTGGGCAGCCTATTCTGATGCCCAACCACTCTTTCTGTGAAAAATTCTTTCCTAATATTCAGTCTAAATCTACCCTGTTGGAGCTTGAAGCCATTCCCTCTTGTTCTGTCATTAATTACCTGTGAGAAGAGACCTGGCTCTGGCACTTTTGGGATAACTAGTATAGATGTAGTTTATTATTTATTCTCAGAAAGCAGAATATAAAACTCTAAGCAAATTTGGAAGCAAGTTAATGCAAAGAAATGAAGGTTCCTTCTAATCTGTCCCTGTGTTCCTGCTCACACCTCCCCTGAAATCTTCATCTTATTGCAAGATTCGTTGCTTCATTTCTCTTCCTTCTGCTCTTTATCTCCAGGCAGGTTCCTTGGTTGCCATCTAACAGGAACGCAGCTTCCAAAGCTTACATCCTTTGCTAACAAAGGACTGTTATCTCCCAGTCCATAATACGGGCCTAGCTTTTCATGAACCACATAGGATACACCATTAATAATGCACCCAACAGCCTCGTCCGCTGAATGATTTACCCAAAAAAAGTGCTTTTTAACACTTAGGGGGATCCTGGTGAGCAGAGTGCTATCAAACTATGACCATTTACACTAAATGGGAGTGTGCAGTAAACCACCTCACTAGTGTTCCCCGCTTATTCTGCTCCACATTTGGGGGGGTTTGTTTTGTTTTTTTAAAGTAATTCCTATTATTTTTCTTGAGGGGCTGTTCTTTCTAGTTTCAATAGGTTTATTCCAATCCCTAACATAACATCATCATTTTTGTTGTTCTTGTTGCTGTCCTAGATCCTGCTCTACCTTGGTACCCTGCACATTACAGACTTCAAAAAGTCTACATGTGAGATAATTGCCCAAGAAGTCATAAATCCATATTCATCAACAGAAAAAAAAATACAGGGAGGACCCAGATGATAATTTATCCCAAGAGGAGACAGGTTTCTAAAGCAGAAAAGAGGACTTGCCCTGTCTTTCTCTTTTAGCTATGAAGGAAGCCTCGGATGATTAGATCATACTTCACTGGCCAGTTTTTGGATACTTAAATTTAGATGAAAGGAGCCTCAGACCTACTGTGCGGGAGCCAAAATGACAGATTACGACACAGTGGTGCTGGGCACTGTCCAAAAATATTTTGGCCAGCCTGGAAGGGTCATCATTTAATCCTCTGAATTTTGGAGAATAGCGTCTCCCCTCCCTTCCTCCCAGGTTTGCCTGAGGTTTTCACTGTACAGGAAAGTAGCTTTGTTGGCGTGTATGAGTGGGAGCAGTAAGGGAAATGCAGACGTTGGAAAATTAAGAAAAGAGAGGGTCAGGGAGAAAGATACAATAAGAAACAACTTTTAACCAACCTGAAAAGCTATGAGACGCCCAGTATGTCCCACAGATGCAGATTTGCTGACAGAAAGACTAGAGCCACTGCCCCAGAAGAGCAGGTACCTGCAGTGCTCCTGCTACCTTGGGAACAGCCTTTTCCTATTGGAATGGCGCATTTCAGCACGATCCCTCCTGCACCCTCGCTGCCATCCCTCCTTCAGGCTTCATAGCAGTGACTGATGTCTCCTTAACTTAGTTTATCCTTGGATGGAGTGAACTGTGGGCAGAAATACTAAGAACAGAAGAAAGTAGAAGGAGCAAGCAATGGGAGATTAAGGCAAGAGATACGGGAGCCTTCTCAAAAAAAGATCAAAATATAAGTAATGAGCAAAGTGACTAGGAATGTTAATTAGGAAATAATCATAGAGAAGTGAGATTCTTTCAGAGATATTTATAGTAGCACAGAAGTACAGGGCCGCAAAGCAACAGTGGGGTAAGGACTGTAAGATGTATCCCTCTACAAGGAAGCAAGAAGGAAAGATTGCGAGGAGACCCACTGAGTGTGTGGACAAGCAATGAGAAAGGCATTTGGTGAATTAAAAATGATGGTGAATTAATCTACAAGGAGATCAGGGAAAACAGTAACATAAAATTTAAAAAAGAAGAAAATTTCACACAACTGATATGTTAGCCCAATATTATATGGACACTGCAGCATAGCAGTTCTTTCGGGGCTGGAGCACAGCTGCTGTAGAATAGAGAAGACATGCAGGTAGGGAAAAAGGAATTGCCCAAACTGGTATCTGACTAGTACACACTGTTACTGAGCCCAGTGGGAACACGGTCTTTGTATGAGCAGACGTGTATCAGAGAACCTTGCATTAAAAAGGACTGTAGAGTCTGTAACATCTCCTCCAGCCCCCACCAGCCTTTCTGTGCCTCCTCAGCCTGCACTTGTGTTCTTGACTGTGGGCTTGAGCAATGAGCTGTGCTGAATCTTGCTGTTAAGGGGCGTGGGGGGACCGTACATCCCCTGCCAGCGCTGCCAGGGCTGCACCAGCAAAACAGCACACGCATCTGGCATCATCCTGCTGCTGCCCTGTGCGGTGCCATCTTAGACCAAAACAACCTTCACCTCCATGGGGCTGTGAACTGTCGTATTAGAGTCAAAGACACGAATCTCCTCTGCCACCTTTGCTATGGGGATAGCCATGTCTTTGACTGCAGGGCAAGATCCAGACGGGCTCGGCTGGGAGGCAGTAAATCATTGCTGAGGCCGCACCAGTCCATCATTACTGGTGGAGAAAACCACCAGAGGCTGCAGGTGGCCCAGTGACAGGGACAGTTGACAAAGGCCAAAGGAGACACGGTGCAGAAACTACAGTGATAGGGAGAAAGCAGTAAAAAGTATTCCTACATCCTCTCCTGGGTTTCCTAGTTTTATATTCCACCTTTCTCTTTCATGAGGGCAATTTGCTCAGGTCCTCCATTCCTTCAAATGACTTACATCAATAAAACAAGTGGCGGCGCCTGCTATACCAGCTGCAAGGATGTACCATGCACAATGCCCACAAAAGCCCTTATCTCCCGCTCCCCGCTGCAGGCAATGTCCTGTGATTGCTGGACTGGCCAACAGGGCGGTTGGGATTTCATAAACACCATTTTTCAGAGGGAGCCTGGTCAAATGGCTGAGATACTAGACTGGGAATCAGGAGAACACAATTAAATCCTATCTTGCCTCAGGTCTCCTGGCAATCTGGGACACATCCCTACCTCAATTTCCTGTCTGTAAAATAGGGGTAAAAACACATCCTCTGCCTATTCAAGGCACGTCTTTTCCCCTTTCTTCATATAGCCCCTCACATCACGGGACCACCAATTGCAAGAAGGGCCCTCAGTAAAGTTCAAACAATAAAGATAATAAGCCCTAGATGGAATTCTTTGAGGAAAAAGAGGGCTTAATTGCACCAAGATTTCAAAAACTATGTATGCACAAAAGGCTTTTAAAAATAATTGTGTTTATTTTTAATCTTATTTGCCAGTCTTATCTTTCAAGCAGTCAGAGATAGCACCAATATAATCTGGCAAAAGCAACAGTAATTTAATGGAAGGAGTAGATAAAGTGTCCAGATGCATGTCCAGCATGTAAATTGGAGGAATTGCTTTATTGTACTTGCCAGATTTAGTGAAGAAAAGTATGAAATATCTTAATAAGACAATTGTTAAAACTTGGAGAGTTGGTATGTCTCCTGCATGGTTAGAAAAATCAAAGGACGTGGAAGATAAAGATCTATATTATACCCAAGTAATATAGTGACAGGGAGACTTGGGCTAATAAACACTCTGAACTAAGAATGACGTGAGTACCATAAACAAGTCATTGTCCAGAGAGCGCTCCCAAAGTTCGTAATACATATTCTAAATCAAGAAGCTCATAAAAAGTGCTGATAGACAATTCCACTGGGAGAGACAGGTCAAGAGGTGCCCGTAGAGCCACCATAAATACAGCTGCTACGGGTTGCTACAAACCACCACCAAGCACAGTTCAAGACCAAGTCCATTAAATGAAAGACTTAGCTGGGGAAAGAATCCAAAAGTAAGAGCAGACATATGGGAGCTGGTATTTATTTCTTGTTCTGCTGTCTGACCTTGGAGAAGTTATTTTGGGCTTAGACCTGAAAGGTACTGACCAGTCTGTTCCTGAACTAACAAAGCCTTTAGAAACATGCCTTGCCAACACTGTTGTTTCTTGTGGGCACGGAGAAGGTGCTTCTCACCCCAGGACAGAGCCTGCCAAAGTACTTTGTTATGAATTGTAAGGATGGCATCTGTTCCCAAAGCTGTATTTGCACTGGCTGTGAATCACACCATCAGTGTGGGTAGGCACCGGCTGATCACACTCAGATCTCATCTGCACGCACAGCACTGAAATCCTGGAAGGGGACCAGGCTTCTACAAAATCCCTCTGCCAGCTTCGCTTCCGTCTCTCTGCATTCAGCTTGTGGGTCTCCTACCCCAGCTCCTGGCCCCTTTTGAGAGCTTGCAAGTGCCCAAGCGGTATGCAGAGGGTTGGTTGGAATATCTCTTTGTTAAGTATGACTGTGAGTGTGCCTCCATTCACCAGGAATGCTGCAGGAGCTGTCTGTCCCTCAGGCCCCAATCGAATAGACTCTTCCAGGCTTCAGTAGATCCCACCTCCAAGACATTCCCCATGAAACCCTCACCCTTATTCATCTCTCAAAGTCCCATGAAGGAAACGCACATCTAAGCACAGTTAAGCTCAGGCTGTATATTTTCTGGACCAGATTCCTCTCTGACTCATATCAATTCTACTGCGGGATAACACTATTGATTTTAGTGAAGGTACTGCTGATTTACACAAGGTTGAATAAGAGGAGAGCACCGGTGACCCCTGTAAGATGGGGATAATAATCTTTACCTACAACCCAAGGGAAATGTGAGAGTTAATTAATTAGTATTGTAAATCTCTGTGAGAGCCTAGCAGTCTAGAAATGAATTCAAATGGCACCAGAGAGAGGGCATAAAATTGTTCTTACAAAAGTTAAAAAATACAGACAAGGATGAACAAGTGGAGTACAGGTCCAAACATTCAAACATTGAGCAGTGTGAGTGAATTTCAAGCCCCATTCATGTAAAAGGGTTTGAGAAACATATAAGACATAGGATGATTTCACTCCTGAAAGCAAAATTCCCTGACATTTTCTTTAAAAGAAACTGCTGTCAATACAGCCCAAAGAAGTTCACAAAGAGGCCTGTTTTAAGTTTAGTCAATTAAAGATGCGAGAAAAAGAACTTTAGACATCATTGACCCAGATATTCTGTGGCATTTATATTCATAAAAGAACAGAATATGGACACAATGAATTGCAAGAAAAATTCCCAATACAGATGGTTAACTTGCCGTTCTGCCCTTCAATAGTGCAGAAGTCGGAAAGGTGATGGAGTCAGATGTAGAGGGCTATTCCCTGATCAAGGGAGGAAAGTGTGCTATTTAATAATAATGAGAAAGGAAAGAGGAGTTTTTTAAAGCTGTTGGATTGTCAGAATGATGCTTCAATGGAGCAATATGTCCCAAAGGCTGTCCTTTGTACAGATAACCAAGCCCTTTACTGAATCCTTAGTAAGACCCCTCAGTTTATTTGCACAACCAAATATTTTAATGTGAGTGGACACATGGTTTGCACTGGATCATTGGGATTAGCTACTCCTTCTTCTACAGAGGTACACAAGGACTCCAAGTGGAATGAAGCTCTTTTTTTATTGCGTCACACAGAAACAAATGGCACAAAGCCCAAAAGCTTCGAATGTCCTTCTCCCAAGAGAGACTGAGAATGCGTTCAGTCATGCTCTGCAGTCTGTTTCTCTCCACTGACCATACAGAAAGCCCTAGGAGACTTGTTGAATGACTTGAGCAGCCAAATTAGGTCCCTACAATGGCACTTTACAGGCCATTCTATGTCCTTAAGAGATCATGTTCAAAAATACTGCCTGAAAATTAGTCAAATTAGTCAGAAGCCTAAAAAGGCTAATAAAATCTGATGTATGCATTCCTTAAGTGGGGGTTGGTGGGTGGGGTGGGGTGTTTGTTTTTTGTTTGATTGGGTTTTTGTTTGGTTGTTTTTTAACTCTTATCACCTGCTGTTCCCCAAAGCCAACAGGAAGCCAGGTAACAATTTTAAGTGCACCTGTATAAATTCAAAGCTGGCATCACTGGGAAATCAGCGGAGTTCCTCTTCGTTTAGACAATTCCATGCTCTCCATCTGGCTCAAGTAAATTTGAAGAAGCAAAAGAAGATGCTCATCTCCGAGTTATCATCATCAAACCAATGACTAAGTCAGAGGAGTCTGGTTAAAACACACCCTTCTCATTGAGTCCCACATAGTCTAGGCATGTAAAGATGGTGAGTCAAGACAGCTGTAGATCCAAATAAAAAATTAGGGGAAGCATTGCTAGCTTAATTTACAGCATCATGTTGATGAGCCAATGCTTTTGCTGTTGGTTTTGAATGCATTTCCTACTGTAGAGTATACTTTTTTCCCTAAGAAGAGGCCTATGGCTTCCTTCATGCCGGTGTTCCATGACTACCTATTTGTAGCTAAGATCTCTGTGAATACAATTACAAATATAACTTCCACAGTCATCTATCTATTCTGTAACTAATAGCTTCCTTAACTTCACAAGTGACCTGGCCAATGTGATCATGCTCCCTTATGTATATGCAAAACCTTTGTTGATGAGGCATTTTAATAATTGCTGTGTTGTAAAGAGCAATTTTTGGATGTGTGGTACTCAGGCAGCGTTAAAAAAACACCCTGAGCAGCAGCTGAAAGCATCAGCATTTTTCAGCTGCCTTCTGTGATCCGTGTGCTATATCAGGTATAACCCAGGAGAAAAACCAAGCACACCATGTGGTAGCTGAAGATTTCTTTTGAAAAGTCTTTGAAACAAATAAGCTCAAAAGATTTTTGTAACCAACAAAAAAGTATATTATTTATTAGCAATGAGTCCCTCAGCCAGAGACTGGATCCTAACCCCAAAATCCCAATGATCTGTGTGTTTCTTTTACCTTAAGAATGAAATGCATTTGCAAAGCAGCATGAGAAAGCTTCTTTGATATTGGCCTGCATGAGTAATTGCACGGACCAGGTTGGGCTCTGGACTGTGAGTCAAGCAACCTTCCCTCTTCTCCCTGCCTGGGCATTTGAACCTTCACGTGTAAGTAGTCCTCTTGATGGACTATCTGCATAGGAAAAACATCTCTTATGTACACTGCCTAACACGACTAGAAACCAAAAGCTGGGTTTTAATATAATGTACCTATAACAAATAGATTATTCAGTTTCCAAGGATCTTCCTGATCTTCCTAATGATGGGCAAGGGACACTGATGAATTACAATAAAAATGAGATAACAGACACAAAACTATTGCAAAGATATTTAAAAGTAGAATAATGTCTCAGGTTAATAGAGCTCCTTCATAATATACTTTACTACTGCAGTAGTGAAAGTGTACCTATACATGTCAAATACTGTTTCTTCTCCTTACGTGTGTTGTATTTAATCTTCGGGATTTGTGAAGGTCTAGACTCTGAAAATTTCTGTGGTGGCTCTTGGGTACCCCAGTTTCCTCATCTATAATATGTCAGCACATTATTGTTTCTTATATAGCAATAGTGCCTAGAGGCCAACCAGATCAGCATCCCATTGTGCTTTGGTAAGATATGGAAAATTACAGTCTCTGCCCCAGAGCTTAAAATTGTTTATCTTCATTATAGACTTCTTATGGTGCTTAATGCTTCTGAAGTGCTTAGAAAGCCTGCAGTGAAAGGTAGGTTATAAATGCAAGGAGTAGTACCAATAATAGATTTTTTCGACTAAGGTAAAATCGCAAACAAATATACAGTGCGGTGCATTAAAGGTAAAGATAAAACCAAGGATTTAGTAATCGGCTATCATCAAACTAAAGAAAAATACCTCTGTCACTAAGGAGCGTGGCTAGAAAGTGATGGGTGGACTTCAGTTCAAAAGTTCAATTATACAATTTCAGATTCAAAGGAAACTTCAGCTCAGCTATTGCCTAGCGATACGATTACCGAAACCTTGAAGGAATGAAATTGAGTTTGAACTGAGTGTAGGAGCAGTAATTTACCAGGTGGAGTATTCAGGAACATTAACCCTGTAAACGCCATTGGCAAGGTAGAATTGATTAATGCAACAGTGGCTTACTTCTGAAGATATCAGCCAATTTCTAACTCATAACACAGAAAAAGTGTATTTTCAACTTAATCATTGCTCAGACACAGGAGTAAATTCTGTACAAAGCCTAAGGAAAATTCCTCCATCTTGAATATTTGATAGAAGAATTGCTCTCCTGATCTACTCAGAGGACCATCTAATCCTGGATCCCCAATGACAGTAAACAGCATCACCTGTCTTGGAGGAAGAATAAGAAATCTTTTAATAGTTTCAATGCAATAACCTGCCCCAGTGAATTCCTTTTTTATATAGGTTATAAAATTTATGTTCCAAGTTACCAAATTGTTTGCATTATCAAAAATCTTTCTTTAACTATTTTTGTTGGGAGCTAGAATTCAATTTTTGCCTTGATATTTATGGGTAGTCTTCCTGTCCACCTTGGTAACATCATTCTTTGATACTTAACAGTGTCTGTCTTCACATAAGCACATGATTAAAATGCTGACAATTCCATTTTGCATTTAGATAGCAACTTTCAACTTGCAATGCTAAAAAGCTCTATATTAGCATCTATTCTACCCTTGAAGAACTATCAAAGCTAGAGCAAATAACTGCAATAATCTAGTCCAACATCCCACTTAAGATACTGTACAGCATTTTAACCTGCAAGTCCAGCACCCAACCCAACAACTCATGCCTGAACCAAGGATGTTCTTCACAAAGAGATCCATCCAGTCAAGAGTTGGTCCTAACTTCCAGATACCACGGGCAAGAAAGCCTCTTATCCTCAACAGTATCAAGACAGTAGATTTAGATTGGGTATAAGGAAGAAATTATTTACAATGCAGGTGATGAGACACTGGAACAGGTTTCTCAGAAAAGTTGTGGATGCCCCATAACTGGTAGTGTTTAAGACCAGGCTGGAGGGGGGGTTGAGCAACCTGATCTAGTGAAAGATGTCCCTAGATTATTTTTAAAAGGTCCCTTCCAACCCAAACCGTTCTATGATTCTATGATCTTCCAGTGATAATACACAACTCTGGTGTACAGTATTTTATTCTTGAATAATAGCTCTCCAGCCATAGTAGGGTAGGACATTGGAGAATAAGCTGAGCCTGAATTTTGGAGATATTTATTCAATTCCAGTGTCCTGTGCAGGTGCTGAAATTCCGTGTTTAAGTTCCACTTTGGAGTCCCACCATAGTAGGTTGTAAAAAGGAAATTTCCAAATTGATTCTGCTTTGCACATGACCTACAAAACCCCTATTTTTCAGAAGTACCAGCTGGAAATCAGGCAGGACATACTATGGTTTCTCAAAGTGTTATTGTATGTCCTGGTTAGATAACTGAATCAAGCCGCTACTCAGTGCAGTCAGTGAAGTCTAAAAAGACATTTAAATGGCCAGCCCCTGGGCCACTCAAACATAAACATCGTGCTATTTCAGGCACCGTCAAGTGCCTTCCCTGGGGTCCACCTACCACCTCAGAATACACAGGTTTCCTGTAGATTGCATCATATCTGCCAGCATGCGCAGTAGCCATGGATGCTGTAGGGCATCTCAGACGGTATTAAGGCACCTCATGCGAGGCAACCAGCTCCATAGGTCAAGATCCAAATACAATGTGTGAACAAACTGTAAAGGGCAACAGGCCTGACTGACCACTGACCGAGTGCGTGCTTTCAGGGGCATTAAGATTTAGCTCTCCCAAAATGAAAAGATAAGACATGGTTGTTCCCATGGGACATAGCTGGATGACCCCTTGAAGATGACAGCTTGGAGCAACAACCACACCTTTGATGCCAGAGGAACTGCCAATGCAAATAAATCCCAGACTGTTGGCGAACACGGCACTTAAGGAGGAAGGCTCTTAATCTCACTAGACAGCTGGGATAAACATTTATAAAGGAAACATTTTCAAAAGACTAGGCAGATTATAAAGGCACCGGGAGTCACTGAAATCTTGTTAAACATTGTTCAGTGCATTACTTTAGATTTTAGTTTGAACTTACACTGTCAGATAAATTCCATTTATCTCCTGAATGCTTTTCTCACCGTGTTTGTTGCTATGAATTCACACCTTCAGTGAAGATTTACATTTCGTCCTTGATCGAGACAAAGATAATGCTCAGCTTCAATCATTTTGAGGCACCTTTTTTTTCACTTAACTGGGTCAGTGTTTCTTAGTGTGACACTGAAAACACAGGTTATGGTGTTCCACCGTTAGTGTAGGAAAGAAGGATGGTCTTACAGGTGAGGGACTGAATTAGTCCCCAGAGAGAAAGTCTCTCTCAAACACTTCCCCAGACTTCCACCCTGACCTTGGAAAAACCCTGTGCATCTGTAAAATTGGGAAATAAATGCTTTTTCTTCCCTCTATGCTGACCTTGCCTTTTGGTACACATAAGACCAAGCACACTGGCAACAAATTTTAATAGAGGTTTCTGGTCATTCTTTCAATATAGCCAATGATGAATCATCAACATCATGGTAAATTTGGTGATTTAAGCAATGCAATTGCTTCACTATAATTCAGAAACATAAAGACTTAAATGATATTTTTGGAAGAGATGTAGAAGAATTCCCTTGAGCACTCCCACACTTCCATTTGCTATCCTATCTCACTTGTCATTAATTACAAACTAATGAGTGCCATTTTCTGTTCTGCATTGATACTTTACTTTCTCCTCCTGTGGGGCTATCAACCAGCGTTGAAGGACGTGTCCAGACTGAAAGCATTTATCTATGCCATCTCACGAAGCTCAGTATTTCAGATAAAACAAGACTTTAATACAAAATAACCCCTCTTTCCAAAAACTAATTTCACAGATAATCCCTTCAGTTTGGCTCAGTCTGTATTAGAAATTAATTTTACCCATACTCTTACTCAGATGGCGATAAGAATGACCACATGCCCCCTGACATTTGCCAGTGCCCTCTGTACTTTTTCCTGATTTGCCAATATCATATTTTGAACCAAACTATCCTTAAGCAACTCAGTTTTGTTTCCTGCATATTTCACCTCCTTTGCAATACAGAGAAGACGATTCTGATCCAAGTTCCTTGTTACAAACTGTGTTTGAGGCAATGGAGTGGTTTATACTAATAAATCTTGATCACTGTCTCTATGAACTTAATGACTATGTCTACAATAATTACCTATGCTACTAAATCTATACTTTTAAACTGTTACACTAGTTTCTGGCATGGCTTTGGCTTGGGCTAACAAGCTCAAATAACTCTTAGGCATAGTGAAGACATTAGCATGATCCAGAAACCCCTCCTCGCAGGCTGTTTGGACACAGTGACCTTATTTTGGGTGGTTAGAAAGTTTCATAGTGCAACCATGGTCTGTTCTGTGCTACCGGGCTGCCAGGTCACAAAATGGTGCCGGGTGCATTTACCAGCATACACAGCCAACAGAGAGCATCAAAGGAGGAACTGAGAGTGTGTCTGAAAAGGCAAAATCAGATAATTGTCACTAAAATGCACTGTGGATGTAGGGCGGGCTGCCGCCCTGTAGACTGTATGCTGTGTGACCCAATGACAGAGAAAGCAAAGACGGTATCTTGCTGCATTTGTACTACCTGGAGTGAAGCGAATATAAAGGGGATGTGAATGATCTCAAGTGCAATCTAAACTAGACCAATGACTGACTGGACTATCCAGGGCTCCTTGTAACCTGCTTAGCAGCCCCACATCTTCGTGGACTCTGGACCTTACAGTGAGCCTTGAAAGGGAGGGAACCACCAGCACCTCGGGCTCCTGCACTAGAATTCCTCATTGCCCGTTTTGTGGCTCAATGAAAGATGCCGAGGGGTTTCTAGGGCTCAGACCACAGACTCTTCCTCAATGCCAACATGGAGAAAGTAGTTTTCATACAAGTCAGAAAGCTTTTCTGTGTTAAAAAAAAAAAAAAAAATGGAAGCTAAAAGTGATTGAAACCTCAGTGTCATAAATCCCCTTCCCAGCAGCAGACATACTGAAGTTATTGGTAAAAGCATTAATTAATCACACAACTGTAAAGATTTGTGTCACTGTCAGTAATAAAATAAATACAGGACAGTGCAGTCAGACTATTCCTGAATATTGGATGTGTTATTACAATAATTAAGATGAATAGTGATTACCTGTCTTGTTTGTTGATACTTTCTTGGACAGATAACTATAGCTACATTAAATGACATTCTAAGCATACGCTTGGAGCATCAGTCACTGATGCATTAACCCCTTTTATACGGCAGGCATAAGCCACAGATATTAAGAGCTAATATGCAGTAATCAACTTACTTGAGTGCCAAGGAACAGGGGTGGGAAATAAACTGGTTGCAAACTAGAAAGTGAAATTCAGTCCAACCATGTTGTGCCTTTATCACTGGTCCACGAACATAAGATCGTTGTTTACCCAAATTCTGAAATACAGGTCATCTTTGTACAAATACAGCATCTTGATACAAGTGAGGTTAGGCGCATACAGGTGTGAGTATGGTTAGTATCTGGCAGTGGAAAAGATCAAGACAAGAAAATAAAATGACAGCAGTTTACATTTCCCCCAGGAAAGAGGGAAATTACTGAATTGGAGTCAATTTGAACAAAAATGGACTTTGTTTGTAAGCTGGAGAATGAACATCCCAATTAATTATTCCCAGTTACCCTAGTCCAGTGCATTTTACCATAACCAAGCATCACTTCAGGAAACTGGCACTTCACAGGATCAGCCTCTACCTCCCATTGCTCCAGGTTATCAGCTTTGCCTCCCTGACACCTCTCCTCCTCCCAAACTACCCTGTCCTCTTTCTTACTCCTGCAGCAATAACTGGGTTATCGGCATCAATAGTGGCCAAATATCACCTGTTTCTCTGAGTGGCTTTGCACTTCACTTCCCATCAAAGGATAGCAATGAGTATATGGTAATTCTTTCTGCTTGTGTAGAATTTCTATCCCAAATTCTTCAGTATCATTGTTCTGTGTTCTTAGACAGACACTTCTTTCCACTCCAAAAGAATCTGCAGTTCAGCACTGGGGGAAGAGATACATTAGATTAGGCTGAGTTTGCAAAGTGCTTTAGTATCCTTTGGGAAAAAAGACATTATAAAAATGCAAGGTTCTGTATTATCATTAAAGTGATTAACTGAGTTACCATTAAAATGCAGAAATAACCAACAGGCTGGGATTTTGTCTGTTTGTTTGTCGATTAGCAGAATCTCCATTTTATGGAAGCTGAGCTTCAGCCAGTTTTTAAATGTGCAGCCTCAAATGTCCAGCCTACATTGAAAAGGTGTAAAGATGACACTGCCTGGACATGCTGGCATAGCAAAAACATAAAGGACCTAACTGCCTTCTGAGCTGGGAGAAGCACTTAGGTTTTATCAAACTTTAATAACAAAGGGAAGTGGGATCCCAGCACATAAATGCTAGAGAGGGTAGGAGCCAGCGTAGAGTGCTAAGGAACACCACAGTTTATCTCATCAGGCCCAAACAGAGCATTATCTAACAAGAAAAACTGAGCAGAGGCAGAGAGGAAAGGTTTAAACCACTCAAGTGGAGTAGCAGAAAACCCTATGTATTCCACAAGTTGCTCCATGATCTTGAGAGGCCAGAATAATTTGAACCGTTAGAAATAAGAGGCAGACAGCAACCTGCATCATGATACAAGTAGCAAAGTACTGCAGAGTCCTTTATAGCAGCTGTTGGGGGCTGAGTGAGGACATCGCACAGCACAGGGGAAGAGGGTGCTAGCACGTGACTAGGGCATCAGGGCAACGATGAAACACCGACGTGTTTATATTCTTCACATGCAGAAGGAAGGGATGAAAGAACGGATCATATCAGGTACTCCTAATAGATGTAATACAAAAGGGGGTAAGGAGAGCTGTGCTGTTCAGGCAGAGAGTGAAAACAAAATCAGAGCTTGTCTGAGTAATAACTATGGAAGGCCAGACCAGTCATTAAAGGACCTGCTTGGAACTCAGGTCCCATCCTGCTCAGTTTGCACATGACCTTGGGCAAGTCACACAGATCTTGGAGCAACATTGGGCACCTTGTTTCTGCTGATTTAAATAGAAGATAATAGCCTCGAAAGACCAGACATATCTTTCTGAACTTCATTTCTCCACCTATAAAACGGGGATAGCAACACCTCACTCTGCCTGGGTTTTAAGCAGAGAAACACATTAAAGATGATGAAGAGTTTGCTTACAACAATAGCAAAGAACATATGAGCAATGAAGGTAAGGTAAGCAATCAGACACTAATAACTTGTGTCTTACTTGTTTGTAAATACTGTAGACATTGAGTCCCATTCATTCTTGGTACAGTCTCATTAATGAGGCCACATTCTGCTTTGTCTGTCTTTATCTTTCTGATGATCCCAGAAAATTGAGGCAGAGGAAATGAGAAGCTTTATTGTGCTTAATATCCAAAGTGACAAGTCTTTCGTAAGTGGTGAAATGAGATTCTTCTACACAGGTATAGTGATGAGGCTTGAAAGAAGACTGTTGCTGGATTAAACAGGGTAATTGCAGTACAATTAGGTACAAGCACTTAACTCCCCTCTTCCAAATTCTCAATTATAGTAATAAAAATGCTTTTGTTTTGCCTTTTGTGCTTCATGGCTTACAAATGCTCCTGTCTTCTGCAGCTCAAGAGTAAAAAAAGAGAGAGAAAGAAAGAGCTTTGACACATTTCCAATGCAAGTGGTACAGCGTTCCTCATGATACATTATAGTGATGCTTAAACCCTGACAGCCTTAGTGTAACAGCGCAGCTCAGTCTATCACTGTACTTCCCTGCCTTGTGAAAAGAGCTTTGGATAAGATGCAAAGCAACACTCCTGAAAAACCTTTCACTCGTTTTCAGAATTATCTCTTGGACTCATCTGGTAAATCATTCACCTGAGAAGCCTAGGGATTCAGGTCACAATCCCCTCATCATTATTAACTTCAAGGTACACTTGCTTATGTGTCAGGAGATGCCTATGAACTGTGGTGAGCAAGCAGAAAAAGCCTTATGCTTCCTCTTTAAGACTTATCCTAACTCCACAGTGCTAATAGCTGAAATTCATGCATAACGTCAAACATACCTGGATAAAACTTTGCACAGTTAAATAGAGTGGTCCAGGCTTACAGACAGCCATCAGCATTTTCTTTCTCTAAGCACAGACTTTTGATCACATATTTAATTTAGACTAAATTAGACTAAATTACACTGTAAATCTGAAGCAGTAACATCAGTTAAATATATGGAGTTAAAGGAGTTTTATAGAACAGAATTTGGCCCTGTGGCTTGGAAGATACCCTCCATGTGAAAGCCATGTACCCAGTTTTGTTGCTGCAGCACAGAGCTGACCCTAAAGCTCCAAGGACATGCAAGTTCAGGTACAGCACCAGCTCCCAGGTACACTCAGCTTGCGCTCACCTAACTAAAGCAGAGTCAGAGTGTACTCATCCTTACAGACATGTCCTGTTTTGGATAAACTCTACCTATCTCTTACTTGTCATTGCCTCTCTTCCCTTGTCATGTCTTCTAGGTCACGTCAGAAGTAGTTTAGGCAGATTTGATACTCAGAACCCTCAGTCCATCATTAAAATAAATAGAATCCATGCGAGGATGTGGTCCCATTCTTGGTCTCGAAATGAAGTGTTGAGATTTGATATGTGTCTCTAAATTAAATTATAACCGTGGCTCTACATTAAAGACGGCAGCAGCTGGAATAGACCTCAGTCTAACCATTCCCCCGCTGCGAAGGAGATTAAGTACATTTAATCCATACCTCTAACTAGTTCCTCCCTGACAGATCTTCCTCAGCCTCAGGCAGCTTATTGACCTCTGTGGTCAACCTAAAACTAACAAGAGGCCACTATACCCCACTTTCTTGTGAAGTTATGGACTAAAAGCAGAAATTGCTGAATAAAATTCTATGGTCTGTCTGTGTGACGGAGGTCAGATTAGATAAGAACAGTCTTTTGAAGTTTTATGACCTTACAGAGTACGTGGGAGACTGTTTTGCCCACAAGCTTAGAACAGGATCCTTACGATTTAGTGAGTCTTGTGTTTCATAAACATCATTCCTAACAACAGGCAAATGCACCCTGATTCCTACAAACATATCCATTACTGGCAAATATTTTCTGTCTCCTCTGTGAAAAAAAAATTCCCCAAGATGGGGGAAGCTGATTTAGCTCCTTCATTATTTGCAATTCTTTTCTCACCGGATTTGAAGGGCACTTATGTCACTTGACACTGTTTCGTGACTGGATGGCTTGAACTTTTTTAAAAATTTAATTAGGTCAACAAAAAATAACCACTGGTGAATAGCAGATATCTTTCTATGTGATTATCTTTCTTTGCATGTGGATCTGGGTATTTACATAAAGGAAGAATGGGGAATTGCCAAGCCCTAACCGAATTTGGCTTTGATTTTAACCTGTCCACTGCACTGTTCGTGCCACCATAAATACCCTCTGCTTTCTTCCCTCTCCCTTTGCTGATTTACGAGACAGACCGATCTATAAATTGTGTCTACATTAGTTCGGTGGTCCCTCTTGATTTCGGTGGGGTTTTGCACATTGCACAGTCGACCCCTTTTGTGGCTTGTTCTTCTTCATATCTTTCTAGCATTCAAAAAGGTACAGGAGGATTCACAAAGCCCCAAACAGGACATGGGGTACAGGGGTACAAAACAGGACAGGATCTTTACGACCCATAACAGAAGAGCATTTTGGAGGTCTCCACAAATCCTAGTAGGGAAAGAGAACAGGGTAGTGATGGGTTTCAGACACTACAAAGGATGGTGGGATTTCCACATTATCACCTTGTCACTTGCCCATAGGGTTAGCATTCAGGAACCCCCAGGCACATTTTATACCTTCCGTTCAATCTCTTTTGCAGTGGTGCTCGGGGAGGCTGCGATGCACAGCGAGGCAGATGTGCATTACTGCCTCAAACATGCTTGCCCCAAGTTTTAAGCTGCACTGAGCCCACTGTTCTTAACCAGGCAAGCTCCATGGGTTATTGCCATTCAAGAAATATTTGGGAAACGTGTCCAGTTAACAAAACCAAAATGGATTCTCAGCTCTTCAAAAAGTTTTACTTTACCTCAAGTGTTTTACCAAAGGAAATCCCTTTCCCACAAGTACTGTGGGTAATACTGTGGCCAAGTAGAGCAGATGCTCAGAATCGGAACAAATATTCATGCATATTGGGTTTCTGGCTATAGAAGACTCAGTCCTGAAGAGCACTTAGGTATTCACTTAATTTTATTCGTATGAGTAGCCCCAATGACATTAATAGGCATGAGGCATAAATAATTGCTGGATAAGTGCCCCGAGTTACAGAACAAAAGTAAGAGAAAAGAAAAGAGAAATTGAAAGAAAAACAATGCAAAGATTAGCTGATATTTTTTTTTATTATTTCACTGGAAATTTTCTTTTGTATATCATTATGCTAAAATCTATGCATAAATATGTATGCCTGAAATTTCATTAAGACATATTAATCCTATATTTTATTACCTTGCACATTTCAGATGAGTAGGGAAAAAGATTCCTTGACCCAAAGAAAAAATTAATTCTGCCTATAATTTATGTAAAGTTTCAGCATATCTCCTAGATTTGTTGCAAGTGAAGAAAAGATTGTAATTAATTTTAAAGGCCTCTCAAAAATGTTCACTCAGTTTACTCTGAGGGAGTGCACTTTTAAGCTTCTGCTCTTTGTCACCTTTCAGTCATTCCCTGCATTTGATCTTGCCTGCCCACTTTTAGAGACGTGGAACAACTTCAGCTCCTCCTGGTCATTCAGCACTGTAGGCTCTTTCAGTTGCTCATAACCAGTCTCCACTCCCATTTGAGAGGCCCTAAGGTTTAATATCTCCAGCCACGGATTCAGAAGTGCACATAAATTCCTCTTTAGTTAGTACAGACAATGGCATCTAGAAAGTGATTTAGTACACCCTAAAGTAAGCGGAGGTCCAATTCAGTTGTCCAAACACAGTGTTATCTGAGATGTCCCAGGGATTCAACACATCACATGCACCAGGGAGCAGCAAGGGCTGATGCTGTCCCACAGATGAAGGGGAGCTGGGAGCAAGGATGACAGCAGGGCAGGTAGGGCAAAGACCTCACCAGCAAAGGGGCAGCCCCATGGTACCCCAGCAAGGCGAGCATAGCAGGTCCAGCAATAGTGACCAGGGTTAGTCAGGAGCCCAGATAGCCAGACGGAACCACAGCAATAAGGTAGATCCAAGAAAGAGGCAGGGACTGAATCAACAGATTAAATGGTCAGTCACAGGCATGGCTGCTCGTGGTCATATAGGTCAACACAGGTCAAGCAGGGACTAATTAAATGCAGCTCCCAAGAGAAGGGTGGGGAGCTGCTGCTACTTATAGCAGAGATTTCCCAAACAGCTCCTTGCAGTCCCAGACACCTCATCTAAGTTGCTCTGGACCCTCACACCATAAGACTGGTGACAGGAAAGAGGAGTTCCAGGTAGCCCACCACACCTGAGATGACACCAGACACCTATGCTCAGGCAGCTGAACAGGCGTATATTGGCATCTAATGCCATATAAGACATCCTCATTGGGCTGGCACAGGACCCAAAGCAGTCTCATAGCCTTCCTATGCAGGTACAATACCCAACTCCATTTCAGATGTCACTGGATGACTGCGTGGACAACAGAATCATTCTTCTAGCTGCTGGCCATCTGAATGGCTCTGTAGGCTGCACTGCCTGCATACTCTCTCCTCTGTTTATAGAGGTTGGCCTAGGATCTGTAGGCATCTGCCTACAGGTGCACATTCAGATTCTTAATTTGAAGTCTGCCCCAACTGTCCAATACAGTTTGAGGAATTTGTTGGGAAAGATGCAGGCAGTTGGAGAAAATGGTCTCTAGAAACAGTGGTTCTGTACTCTGTCAAACAGACAGAGACATAAGGCTTTTGCTGTTACCGTTCTTGTGATCTTAGCTGTTGTGAAACAGAGCCATCTGCACTTACCAAATTAAAATCAAAATTAGATTATATATTTCATATTTTATATGTATGTGGGTATACGTATGCATAAAAAGCAGCTACCTATAAAAGAAGAAAGAGCAGAAAATCTGACTGTATTGGTGGGAGGACTGAAAGGTCCCAGCAATCTCATTCTGCAATAGTCCTTTCCACACATCCACTACAACAAATTTCAGCAGCCTCAGAAGTAGACTTTGTTATGTCCTTTCTGGATACAAGTTTAAAGGTGCTGGGCTGAAGCTTTATTTGAAAAAAGAAGACTTGCCTTCTAAGAGGTTATGCTCTTCTGCAGGTCATGTTATGGCTGTGTGAGAAAGGGAGCACTTCATGAAAAGAAGAGAGCTGGGACCTCGAGTGGAGCGTGGCTAAGGGACACAGGGTAAGAAGCATCAGATATATCATCCGAAGTCACTGCATCGAAATATCCCCGCCTGTCTGTGTGCTTCACCTGCAGTGATGAGGATAAAAGCTTTTCCCAGGTTTGAAAGGAAAAGAGCATTGAAGATTATGAAGTGTTTGTGTACTTTGGTAAAGTGGGGTATATGAGCCATACACAGAAACTTAAACACACATCTCATTAGAGGCTATTTCAAAATAACATACTTCCTCTTTTTTAATATAATGTTATGGTTTAGAGAGATTGCATTTGCTGGAAATCAAGAGCCACTCAATCTACAAAAAAAAAATTCCTCCAACATCACATGCCCTATCTCCCCTTAAGATCATATACTATTTCTTTTCCATGCCTCCATCCCTCCTGAATCAGAAACAAGTGTGCTCACTTTTCTTTAAAAACAAGCATACAACCATGGCATGTGGTGATCCCACTGCAATGCCTCCCCCTGCCCACCACCTTAGTCCCTTTTGAACTCTATTGTGCACGTTTTTCAGAAGATTTTGAAAGCTTCTGTAAATTTTCTGGCCAGAGTACACTACATAGATACTTGTTCTCCCAGACATACTGTCAGCGCTCTGTATTAGATCATAAATATGTATTTACATGAGGCTGATGCTGATAACAGCTATGAACCTAATAGAAAATTTTGCATTCAACAAGAGAAAAGATTTTCGTTTTTCATCAGCCTGTAAGTCTTGCTCTCAAATTCATTTCTTTCCACTGGATACAATCTAATATGGTTCGAGAGTATCACAGCAATCTTGATGCAGCACCTGTTGAAATATACATGGCCACCTCCCGGGGTGTGGATAAAACCTCAAAATGGAGAATAAATAACTTATTATAAAGAACTAGATTTCCAGTTGTTATTCACGGTAATATAAAAGAACTCCTGCTTTATAATTTAGAAACTCCATTGGGTTCATATCTTTATAGTATTTTGAAGCATGTATCAGGTAGAAGGAAAGAATAAGCATTTACTTTTCCATTAAGGAGGGTAGAAGGAGGGGAGTGCCGTGCTCCTTTATATATAAAGGTACTAGCCTGTACCTTTAGGTACTGCTCAAAAACTGAAGATGAAAAAGCTACATACATTCTCATCAAAATAAATAAGGAGCTCGCTTCTTTCATCTGTGAAAGAAATACATTAAAGAAGGTCCCCTGACATTAAAACTTTAAGGGGAAAAACAAACAAACAAACAAACAACAAACCAACACCCAAAAAACCCAAATAAAGATGTACTAAGGCTTTGGGTCACAGAGCCAGAAGACTGATACATGAGAACAGATTTGTACTCCTGGCCCCAAACCAGGTGGAGAATGAGTTCCTAGTGGGGGTTATGGGTTCCTATTGCATGCAAGGTGGGACACTTGCTACATCAATCATCCGCGGTGTCTCAGTGGCAAATCCATGGACCAGTGAGACACCTGACACTGAATTGAGCTTCTTGGCCTCTTGGCTAGAACAAAATCAAATGCCATGATATCACAGCAAGTGGAAATGAAAAATGCAATATAGTGAACAATAACACATAAAAAAATCAGACAGGGATTTGAAGATACCCGGAGTAGGCTGACATTTGGATGTTGTATTTCAGTTTCAAAAAAGATGGCTATTACGTGAAAGCTATGAAATGTGACATTTTTTACCAGCAAGCACTAGGCTTCTCGTTATATCTCTTACATACTTTCTCTGCATGTGTCTATGCCTGTGTGTGAGCACAAGAGAACATAGTTCTTCATTACAACTTTGCACCGCTTAAAGCAATCAGAGTGCCAAAGGTCTAAAATTATCTAATATTCTTTCTTTTTAGATTGTTTTTTCTGTCCTAAGAATTGGGTTGGCTTTTCAAAACCACCCAGAGAATACGGATGAATCTCAGCATTGACTCTTTCAGCCATAATCTTGATCTAAAGTACAGAGCCCCAAAAGGAGCTGTCTGAGGATGGCGTATGCATAGGACAAAAAGAATCTGCATTCAGGATCCCTACACTCACTCTGTGGGCTACATCTGTACTTCTAAATTAAACAGTGCCGGGGCACAGGCCCTGGAACCGAGTTGTCTATCCCATTAAATGGTTTGAACAGTGTGTGGCATGCTTTTGCCCAAAGCTAACTAGCTTTCTCCCCGCAAAAAAAACAACTTGCAGACACAGATTAGGAGTTAACACTGGCTATGGTCCATTCCCAGCAGGCACATCAGGCACAGCCATCCTGGGTAAGAGAACCAATACTATCTTGCCATATCCAGAGCCGAAGGCCTTAGCACTCTTTAGTTTGCCATATAGATGTAGCCACTTCATCGCATCACCAAGGCATAACTACAGGCTTCTCTTATACTTTTTGACACACCACGCACTACAGATACTCCAAGCAAAAGAACCAGTAAGATGCAGTGAAAAACAATGATCAATTATGCATACTTTTGACAACGTCTGGGAGCAATTGGGATTCAGCACTTATTTATTTGCATTTTAAAAGAAATAAGATGATAGTACTGGGAGGATAGTCTTGTGCCTGACCACAGATCTGGCATGGCAGTGGATTCAGGTCCTAGCTGTGCTGAGTCTTGCTGTGTGACCTTGGGAGTTAGAATCCATATTCCTGAGTCTCAGCTCATCAATAAAACTGCAATGACAAAACACCCTCTGTTCTCGGCTAATATACTCAGCTCATCAGGGCAGTGCGTGTACATCTCTTAATATCGTTTTGGACAGCATGAAGCTCAACGGGCTCTCACTCTCAATTTGGGCCTCTAGGCTTCTGGAATACACCAAACAATAAAGTTGTATATTTTGAATAGCTTTAGTAAATCATCTATTAAAAAAAGAGTTTTCACAGAGCTCGCAGTGTGCCTCATCATGGGATGTACTGCCAAAATTGTAACAATTAGCTGTCTATCTTAGGTACTTCTGTGCCTCCCAGAACCATAGTATATCAGCATATCACAAACTTTAATGGATTTTTCCACCCCATACAGCTGTGAGACTGAGAAGGCAGTATTAGCATCCCTCTTTTACAGCAGTCAGTGAGACCTGTATCTGAACTGGGGGACCCTGGCAGCTTGGGAAGCACACTGCATGCTCCCATTGCCGCTGTCCCTTCCCCTCTACATAGCCACCATAAAGTAAACCCCAGCCTGGAGGCTGGTAGGGACTATGGCATACTCTATCCAGATCCCAGATGTCTGGGTGTGAAGAACCAGGGTGGAAGGGTGCACTGCAGAACACATTTCTCAGACTGCCTGGGGCTAGCCAGAAAGACTTAGTCATTTGGAAGTCTAAATTTCACAGATTCCAGTCAGGTTGATTTTAAATGCACCTATGAATCCAGGCTGAGAGACAGATCTATGCTCTTAAATTACAGAATCACAGAATCATAGAACCCTATAATTGTCTATGTTGGAAGGGACCTTGAAGATCATCAAGTCCAACCATTAACCTAACACTGCCAAAACCACCACTAAACCATGTCCCTCAATGCCACATCTACCCGTCTTTTAAATACCTCCAGGGATGGGGATTCCACCACTTCCCTGGGCAGCCTGTTCCAATATTTGATAACCTTTTCAGTGAAGAAATTTTTCCTAATATCCAATCTAAACCTCCCCTGACACAACTTGAGGCCATTTCCTCTTGCCCTATCACTTGTCACTTGGGAGAAGAAACTGACCCCCACCTCACTACAACCTCCTTTCAGGTAGCTGTAGAGAGCGATAAGGTCTCCCCTCAGCCTCCTTTTCTCCAGGCTAAACAACCCCAGTTCCCTCAGCCGCTACTCATAAGACTTATGCTTCAGACCCCTCACCAGCTTCATCGCCCTTCTTTGGACATGCTCCAGCTCCTCAATGTCTTTCTTGCAGTGAGAAGCGCAAGACTGAACACAGTATTTGAGGTGGGGCCTCACCATAGCAAGTATGGGGGATGATCACCGCCTTAGTCCCACTCACCACACTATTCCTGACACAGGCCAGGATGGTGTTGGCCATCTTGACCACCTGGGCACACTGCTGGCTCATATTCAGCAGCTGTAAACCAACACCCCCAGGTCCTTTTCTGCTGGGCAGCTTTCCAGCCACTCTGCCCCAAGCCTGTAGTGCTGCATGGGGTTGTTGTGACCCAGGTGCAGGACCCGACACTTGGTCTTATTGAATCTCTTATAATTTGCCATAGCCCATCAACCCAGCCCGTCCAGATCCCTCTGTAGAGCCATCCTACCCTCAATTGCCACTGGATCTGATCATAATGTAAGATAGCCTACTCACAATAGCTACAAATTGTGCCAGTTTGAGTACAATTATCTGCATGAACTGTGGGGTTGACAAAGCCCAAGGGACTGACCAAGGGTGCAGAGGACATTACTGACAGGAAATGCCATTTCTCCTCCAAAAAGTCCAAGGCAGACCCTGCAAACTCTAAGCTATTTTTACTTTCAGCTATAATTTCCTTCCTGGGTGAGGCAATCAGGGAAACAGAATTTTGTTTTTAAAATACCCATCTTGCCATCTTGAAGATAATTGACCAGACAAGTTGTCTTGCAGCTTCTGGAAATAAAGTGGTTACCACAGAGTAAGTGGTTTCTCATTTCAGGAATGGGTTTTACTCAACTATCAAACTGAGTCCATCTCTTAGGAATAAGCAGCCTGTAACCGTTGCCTTCATCATAGAGAGGCCACGAATTGGAAGGAGACTGCCTCTGGGTCCTTAGTGGATCTGACAGGGACAAGGAAATATGGTCACTGATTTCTTCCTACTGGATCTTGAAACGCTAGGCAAGGTCCCTGAGCAATCACCACTGATGGAGAGGGCCAGAAGGAACGGATGTTTTAAAACCTATTTTGGAGTTAAATGAAGCTGCAAAAATAATCTGCATTTTGAATGATAATTAAAGATCAATTAAAAGCTAGGTATGTTCTTTTCAGGTGATTTTCCCAATGAAAATATCTGCAAATTTGCCTTCTGGCCAAGAACTGTAGCTTTCCTGGTTCTTCTGCGACGGATGTCAGCACTGTCATTATTTTGCTAAGGAGACGCATTTGGCGAACAAGACAGAGGTAGAAGCTGAGAAAATGGTTGGTTGAACAAAGCCATCCTTTCTTTTCCTGCTGTTAGGCAGCACTTAAAAGAAACTGAGGTGGAATCTAGTTTTCTTTTCAGCATGAGGTTGGAGAACACCCAAGATCTTTAAATGCAGGTCAGCACCTTAGCCAGTGAGGAAGAAGTAATTAAATTACATTTGTCCAGGCTGGTTGTTAAGTTGTCCTGGGTGGCTGAACAATAGGCTTTTCTGAGCCTGGAGAAAATACATGTTTTTCCAATTAGATGAAGCAACAAGAAGACAAAGAGATATAGGAAGGATGCTTTAAATGGCAAAAGCTTCAGAGACAGAAAATATCATGTTTGTATTGCTAAGACAGCATGAAAGGAGTTTAAGAAGCCTGTGAAGAAAGAAAGAGGATGTAAGATAGGCAGAAGAAGAAATTCAGAGGTGTGTACATAGACAACATATAAAAGAGACCAAATTTTTGTTATTATCTTTGTATTATATTTTCTCAGTCTGTGATGAAGTTACATAAATCTAATAGCAATAGTTTTAATATCAGTTAGAGTACGGAGAACCTGCAAACAGCTCCTACTCAAACTGCCTCTGCTCCAGGCATTCCCCAACTTCAGCCTCTCAGGCTCCAGTGTGTGTAGGGCTCAGTGTAATAATCTGGAGGAACATTGCTTTGAGAGGCAGTAATTTGAGATTTATGTTCCTCACCAAAGAATATGGTCTTCCAGGACACAGATCTGCTGTACCTTTTTGGGAACACACACACACTTTGCTGTGTGTTATATTCTCAGCAAATCTGAAACACAAGTTACATCTATATTCCTATAAACAGATTTATGCTATCATCTCAGGCAGTGAGATATGAACATTTTTCAAATAAGTTACTGTTTTGTGTCTCCTATCACCACTGTCTTTTACTTAACATGTTCAAAACTTCTCTTGCACTGATTTAAAAAAAGAACATTCCCTTTTACTTTGGGGCATGAAGACTCACAATTTATGTTATTGCAAAACAGTTTCACAGTATGTTGTTCTGCAAACCTTATGTTGTTTTTTGTGATGTCACTAATTTTTGTTGGTGTCTTTTTCAGCATCCCATTGCTGTTAGCCTATGACACTGTGAGTGATCATTTGTGTGTTTGCATGTTTGTGCAAGTCAAGGTTTGTGTAAAAGGGAGCAATAATTTCCTGGCACACACACTTCACACAGAAGGTTTTCTATTTTTATATAATCTTTTGTCCCACTACTTCAAGTCTCCTCTCTTCACAATAGGGACAACTGTTGCTTCAAAAGCATTTAGGATCCAATATGACAAATAAGTGTTTGTAGTAGATGTTCTTATTCATACAAGATGATCCACTCATGTCAGAGAGGCTCTTCTCAGACACATGAGGGTGGCCTTTGGATTGAAAACAGCATAATTTGTGTCAAAAAAAAAGTCATCAGGGAAACAAAACAAAACTCCAAGAAAATAAACACGATGTGGCAAATTTAAAACACAGCTGTATCTTCCTCCTAGGGGCTAGCTCAGCTGGAGAAAGTCATAATCACCTCGTCTCATGTGGCCATGGGACCGCCACAGAGTTGGGGTGTTCTGCGGTTTCCCATTAGTAGAAAATTGACAAAGTTCCAGAATATATTTTAAGTTGGGCATGGACTTAGCACTCCTACATATGGTAAGAGAAAGCCAAGAAGAATGTGATATATTTCGATCCTTATGCTTCTGATTTATTTCCTGTCTTCTGTATTTTTTTTATTACTATTAATTTCAATTTAATTGGAAGGGCCTGGCCTCCTTTGCTCTAGGCACCATATACATTAATTAAAATACAGAAAGAAAGATTAAAAAGTAATTCAGCAAAATTTTTTTTTATTAGCCCAAATATCTGGGTCTATTAGGTCATCTTAAAGCATTCCTCAAAAATACCATTCACAGCAACTACAAATTTAGCTCTTTGGCCTCTTCAGGAAAAGAGCAAAGTAGAAGGCCACACAGATTAGGAAATCTGAGCCGATGAGGAGATCAGAGCATTTCTGACAAAAACTAGCCATCAGGATGCTCCATCACATCTCATAGAATCATAGAATCGTAGAATGGTTTAGGTTGGAAAGGACCTTGAAGATCATCGAGTCCAACCCCCCTGCCATAGGCAGGGACACCTCCCACTAGACCAGGCTGCCCAAGGCCACCTCCAGCCTGGCCTTGAACACCTCCAGGGATGGGGCCTCAACAACCTCTCTGGGCAACCTCTTCCAGTGCCTTACCACCCTCAAAGTGAAAAACTTCTTCCCCTTTTCCAGTTTAAAGCCATTCCCCCTCGTCCTATCACTACATGCCCTAGTAAAAAGTCCTTCCCCAGCTCTCCTGTAGGCCCCCTTCAGGTACTGGAAGGCCGCAATAAGATCTCCCCAGAGCCTTCTCTTCTCCAGGCTCACCATCTCAGATGGTGAAGTCCAGATGGAACTTCATTGGTAACATCGGTTGCCCCAGTTCAGGGAAGGTGAGGAGAAAATATTCTCCCAAGGAAACAGGTTAGTGCTCTGCTGTTACCATGAGCTTTCCGAATTCTCCATGGCGGTGAGTAGGCAGATGTGGCAGTCTGCAGGGCAGCAATGTATGTGCTCTCAACTCAAGGCGCTGGTTGCTCAGTGGGCTTGTGCATTTTGCACAAGCTCGCACTCCCAGGCTCTCCCACAGAAGATGTTATAATCGCTCGTTCTTAAGGTGGCTGATGAACAGGACATATCAGAGAAATGATCACATTTATCTCCTCAGGAATAGAGTTTATTTTCTTGGGCTCTGCTCAAGTCCTCGGCTTTATTGTAGGTGCATTTTGTTTTTTGGGAACGAGCATTGTGAACTCCATTTCGTACTGATTCTCTCCTTGTACTGATTGACTTTCTGAACAAAGGAGGTTATAGTTCAAGTTTTCCAAGGATTTTAAGAATAAAGTAGGTGAACTGATAGCAAAATATACAATCTCTCTTTTAAGGTAGCTACTCTATTACGGCTTTGTGGGATTGCAGACACTGCCCCTATACTTTAGAAAAGGGTAGATTTATACACTGGAAAGTGTTATATCTTGATAATTTTTTGAAATAATCATTGCATATAGAATAACATGCTACCTGATAAATCATGATAAGACAATATCTAATTAGCATAAATTCTGTGGAGAGAAACTATGCCTCACTACTCTATTAACGTTCTTTGAATGTGTCAATAAATTAGCAGGTAAAGGAGAAAAGATTCCTTTGATTACACAAAGTTTTTGACAGGGTTGCTAACAACATGCTGCTACTGAACTTAGAAAGTCATACTGCGGCAAAGTATCAGTGTGAATTAAGAAATGGCTAAGAGACAGAAAACAAAGTAAGAATTAATGGCCAAGTTAAAAATTTAACAGCAGATGCCTTGAGATTTTACTTTGTCACTGGCATTATTTAACATACCTATTAACACCTGGAACAGGAAGATGAACAGTGAAGCATCTCAATTTGCAGATGACAATATATTATTTACATAACTGAGGACTGGGAAACATTTCAGGGATTCTCAAAGAAACTTAACCTATACAGATCTCAGCTTAATGAACACAACAGCAAATAAAATTCACCACTGGGAAATGGAAAGTAATATGCAACAAACTGAAAGAAATTGAGTTACACGTACAACACACAACGTTTTAAACTATGTTAGGAAAGAGATCGGTTGCAATTGTGACCATGTAACAAAGACTGCAATTGCAATTAAACAAGCAGATGCAATTTAATAACAAGAAAAATCATAATGCCAGTATATGAAATAATGATGTGCCATTATAATACTGTATCCAAATCAGACCCTGTAATCTCAAAAAAAGTTATTAAAAAGTACATGTTCAGAGGCAGGTTGAAAATCATTAAGAGCACAGAGGTCACTTACGTAAAATCAGAATGAAAAGACTGGGATTGTTGACTTTGCAAATTAGAAGACCTAGAAAGCCTACATAAAAGCATATAAAATAATGAATTGCTCAAAAAGGCAGATTGCTGGCTCTGCTCTCCTTTGCCAAGGAGACATTCAATGAAAATGAAAGATAATCAATTCAAAGCTGATAGAAAGTAATCATTTTTCATCCAATGCATGATAAGACTGTGGAACTCGTTGCAGCAAAGCAGCCTTAAGATCAATAGTCTAGTAAAACCCAAAGAGGAACTTGCTTTCTTATTGACAATAAAAATATCCCTCCTTTGAACAACAACATAAAAAAGTATGCTGGAAGGAATAAATATTCCAGGGTTTAAGTCAAACTCTGGTGATTATGGAATTCCTTTGACACATCTCCTACAACGTACCCGTGTGTTTGCTGACTCAGCTGGCTTTGGCCCCTGCCAAAGACAAAGGTGGCCGGAATAGACCATCAGCCTGATCCAATATGGCAGTCCCTTATATTCCCATCTTTATATAAATAAGCTTCAAGAACATGCCTGCACACGCATCCCTCAGTAGGACTCTATCAAATGTGCACTGTGGTTACTTGCCAACCAGCAGTTCGGTATTTTGGGGGGCAGTTCCCATGACGTGGCCTCCTAAATAGCTCTTGCTATAACGCTTCTCTCTTTACACATCATGCTGCAGTACCTAGTGAAGGCAGAAGCTTATGTATTGTCAAATAGTTCATACAGTGGATTTTCTATCTATTCTTTTTCTCATTGTGATAGATAGCACAACTCTCCTTCCTCTCATTTACAAAGATTTTTCTCAAATGAACTATGAATAATTAAAAGCTAACTCCATTTGTTCTTTTTTTTCTTAATTGAAGAAATTAAAGATGTATGTAGTGTGACTTCAAGGACTGCATATGAAAAGATATACATTATTTTATTCAAGTATAGCACTTTAAATGGTACAGCGCATATTTTTTTACTAATTCATGCCTCATTCAAGTTAAATATTTGCGCTATATGTGGCAAATTAAGCTAATAAAAGCAATTTTATTAGACACTGGTGTTTTTGCCACATCTGCAAACTCAAATTTTTCCATCCTTGTGCTCACTGAGCAGTAGCAGTTTCTTTCCTACACTTTCTTCTCCTTTTCTTTTTTTTAACCCCAACGTTGAGTTATTGCATTTATATTATTAATAAGACTGTCCATAGCTAAATGATTGAAATATAGATTCATTATGGACATAAGCCCTCTTGCCACAGGGCACAAGCGTATCGCTGCCTGTTTGGGGTTAAGAGGAAATCTCCCCAAAGTTCCGGTTGTTACAGTTATGCATTAGGAGATTAGTTGCACCCTCCCTAGATGTACCTCATTATGATGGCTTTTGGAGACTGGATACTGGAACAGAGTAATAATTTAACAGGTTCTGTGCTGCTGTTCCTCTGATCCTAACATGTCATTGTTAGAAAACTTACTGAAGATCATTACTGGAGGCTAAAGAATAAGCAAAACCTAATAGGAAATATTTTCCATATGGACCATTTGCTGATTAATTCCATCTATGGGTAAAGAAAAGATGACAGACCAGTAGATTATTGGATTATTGTATTAATTTGTTTGCAATGCACTCTTAAAGACTTTTTTTTCCTTTTTTTATGAACACAGAGGTTTGTTTGCATCTCATTCTATTCCACAGGTTTTCCTTCCTACCCCCATTTTAAAGCCACCAGGATATTTATTTTATCTTCAGTTAAATACATAAAACAAAACATAGAAGGATGAGGGGAAGTTGTTTGGTGAATAAAGAATTTCACTGTGTCTCGTTTCCAAAATCCTTTCCATCAGAATATTTGCAGTTCCTCCCCGTCTTCTGAAACATACCACTACCACTGTTACAATTCCCCACCATTCCCTACGGCAAAAAATCCGTCTCAACTTCCCAAATCCAGCTCCAGACCCTCTCTCTTCACTTTGCTTGCTAGATGGATGAAAGATGACTTGGGCTGTGGTTAGCTCAGCACTACTTAGTGCTGACCGACCGCTGCACGGGGACTGGCCAGGTGGCCACTGCCAAACAGTATAAATAAGGGTTGAACTGCCCTTGACATGACTTCAGCTGGAGCAATGATATATTCTCTCATCTACCAAGCCGCTGATTTTCACAATACTTGTGGGAATGTAATATCTTTGAAACCTTTACTCCTCTGTCAAATGGAGCTGAAATTGGCCCCCAGGTTCAGAAGTTATAAGGAGGGAGCTGACAGACAGCGTGATGGCGTAAGCCTTGCTTCCTTCGGAAACCTGGCTAAAAATATCAAACCTTAAAAGCAAGAAAATGAAGAGCAAAAGACATCATAAATTCTACAATGCTCCCATGATAAACAAAAGTACATTATCCTTGCCAAGTGCAATGGAATGAGATTTCACCACCAAGTAACAGCCTGTGAAGTGCTGACTGCGTGTTGAAGTCAACGGTGCAATAAGAGAGAGACACACTGCAGAGTTAGCAACCCACTTAACTCTATTCGCTGCCCTCAATTAGATGTTGGAAGCTAACATGTCATAAATTAGTATCTGCGTGGTCTGACAGGGATTATTGTTCTGTGATTCAGTGGCTGTCGTTACAAATGGGAACGAAGGCTGGTCACCCAAACCTCTCGCTACCATGCTGCAGAAACTGGCTCTTCTGAAGAGTATCTCAAACCAGCTGCTGTGTTGGTTCATCCTTTGAAGGAGTTTCTAACTCTTTACTGACCAGCAAAAGAGGCATATGATACTCATCTCCTAACTTAAACTCCAAAGATGTCTAAAGATACGTAGAAACACCACCACCCTTTAAAATGCTTGCAAAAAGACTAGGCTTTGTTAACATTTTTTCTTTCCATTTCTTCTTTTCTTTAATGGCACACAAAGCAAAAACTCCTCTTTTGTTTAGTTTCTTCTTTGAACACCAGCATCACATATTGCCCTGCACTAGTCTATATTAGTGGACTACAGTTCCCTTTGCTGACTCCGCAAAAATGGAGCTCAAGCAACGCTGATCCACACTTCATGAGAGGTGAGTTCTCACATGCATCACTAAGGCTCAGACTGTGTTTGTTGCAGTTTTGATGAAACAACTAAATGTTGGGCAGCTAAGAGTCCAGGATAGAGCAATTAATTCTAACTATTATTTCTAGGTCCTTCTGCACTGAAATGTTTAGGGATTAATGTTGTTCCTGTGAAAGCAGTAGTCTAAATAAAATATTTAGACCCAGAAGAACATATCTTACCAGTCTAAATTGAAAGACACAGTAGTTTAAATGCATTTTCAGTCTGAACTAGCAGACTGTATTAATTAAAGGGGCAAGAATAAGAAGACTAATCTGTTGTGGCCTGTCTTGTAGGGTGATTATTGATGTATATGGAGGGGGGTGTGCTAGCTGGACTTCTAGGTGGTATACAAAACCAGTTCCCTCAGCAAAGTCTAGACACTCTCCAATACCAAATGTGTGCATACTTTCATAATGATATCATGCGTGTGCTAAAAACCTGACTAACAATTTGTTGACTTCCAGGTGAGCAATCCTGACCAACAAGAGTGTAACAAAGTGGGTAATTCTATTCATAGATTCACAAAGAGCTAAACGGTGGCTTTGCCAGGAGCTCAGAGGAGGGGACAGCAGGATAATTCACCGCCCACGAGGACAAAGAGAAATGGACTGTGTTTCAGAGGACACAATCTTTTCCCTATCTCCCTCCAGCACAACCATCTCAGGTCCATTATTTTGAACAGGTTTTTTGCCTTCAGGCACTTGCACTGCCCAAGCCTGCTGGAGGTGCAAAACCATGACCTAATCCATCACCTCCACGTGTCCACAGGGAGGTTGCTCCTCCAATGAAGCTGCCTTCCACAATGCATGGGTCACCCCACACCAGAAAATGGGAGGAACGCTGCACCTGTTGCACTAGGTGCTGTGAATCAATGTGCTTTAGGATGGTGGAAATAAAAATGAAAGCTCCCCTTTTGCCCCCATAGTATTAAAGAGTTTAGTTTAGGACAAACCAGGCCAATGGCCACCATTGAGGAAAATCCACAGCCAAGCCTGTGCCTTTAGACCAGAAACATTCTTAGAAACCATGTATTCAGATCTAACCAAAGCTTTTCAAAAGCTCGGTGAGTACCACCAGGATGCAAGCAAATTTTGGAATTTCCGCCTCCTATTAAATTCCTCACTTGGAAATGAAAAACAAGTGAGATTCTCATTTGTAGAAAGGGACCTTTACATTGCAAAGTGGTATGAATAGGAATCAAATATATTGTGTTGCATATATATAGCTAATATGTCTTTGCATGTGTGCAGAGTATCTTGTGTGAAAGGAAGTGCTTCAATATTTGTTCAGTATTTCATCTCCCAGTATAATTTCAATATGTAAAACAAATGTTACTTATACAGCACACTCTTGTAAGTCATACAGATGTAGTTTGTTCCAGCAGGCAGGATTTATTAGTCACAAATCCTAGCCAGCTTGTTTCTTTTTTTTTTTTTTGTATGTTGTAGTGTTCATAAGACAATTGAGTCTGGGGACAGGAAAACATCCTCATATGCAAATCTGCATACAAAGTATACCTTTTAATTTATTGTTTGGATATTAGGTGCTGTGACAAGATAAGTCATATGATGTGTAATTGGCCCGGTGAGGATTTATTGGTGTGTATAATGTATACACTTTTATTAAAGTACGAGAAGAAAATTACTTTGTCAATCATTTCTAAGAGAAAAAGGGCCTGGAGAAAGCATTAATTCTTCTGCTGTCACTTTTGGCACTGTAGTCCTTTCTATGCACAACTACACTTTTAAAAATATTGCTACTGCACTTTAATCATAAATAGTACAGAAGTACAGAAGTTTTCTGATTTCTTGAGGGACGCAAAAGATGGTCAGATGTGTTCACACATGCACGTGCATGCGCACACGCATCAAACAGCCAATATCTGAGTTAATCATTTATAATTAAAAATCCAAATAGATCAAATAGATAAAACAACAGATAGGAGTGACATTGTTTTCCCCTGTTTTGTCAAGGGAGCGGTAAACCCCATCTATAGGGATAATCAACCCAAGGCAGTATTAGCACTTCCAGTACAGCTGTGTTATCAATGCACAAACCATTCTGTATCTATGTTGATGTTCTTCCACTTTGCTGGAAATAAGAAAACCTATATAATCATCACAGGACATAAAAGTATTTTCTATTGTTTTCTTATATTTTGGCCTTATCCACAACAATGTTAGATTGCTCACAAACACCTAAGGAAAGCATAGGAAAGGTAAGGTCTTTCCTCTAGGAGCGTAGACCTACTGTCCAAATCCTTTCAGTTTCACCCATCACAACAAGGTCAAGACTCTCTGCTCCTGCCTCCTTGTTTCATGTCCTGTGTCAGCTTTCATTTGATTGTACACTGTTCTTGGGGACCACAACAAATTTTGTCAGAAACTATCTGCGAGATAGACCTACACAAGAATGTGGAAAAGGCTCTGTCGTTGGGCATACATGGAACAGATTAGCCCATGACTTGACTGGAACACCTGCTGGGATTTGTGTAAAGGAAAAAAACAACTAACCTGTCCTTAAGCAAAGCTAAAGTCCATCTCTGGCTTCTCAAGCTTCCATGTGAAAACACCCTATAGTTAAAAACATGTACAAAGTACTGATTCACACCACCCCATTCATCCTGGGCCACCACCTCTTGGGCACTCAAAGCTAATTCTTCTTAAACTAGATGAACGACCATTCAGACTGCTCAGACAATTTTAAATATAACATCTCTCCTCAGAGTTGGCATTTCCATAATATAATGAGCTAGAAGGCCCCTAGGGTAGCCTTTGTGACCCCTTCAGCAACGCTTTGGGTCACCTCCCAACCATGTTATTTACATGTACGTACATGATCAATTGTATATCTATGTTAAGTCTGGGGAAGGGCTTTGCAGAAGATGCCAAGCCAGTTAGTAACCAAGTACCAACCCACTATCTTATTTATTGACCACCCATTTTGTAGTCCATTCACTCAGAGCTCGAACTAAGCCCTGCCAGGAAGCTGTGAGCCCACGCCAGCAATCCCAACAAAAAGCATGCAGCCTGGGGAGCTGCCCGGGCTCAGGTCTGCTCTCGGAGTGAAGACCCAGTGGCCGACACTTCCTAATGGGATGTACCCTGAGACCTGCAGCTTGCAAAAACACAAGTGGTAGCCTAAGTCTGCTGTCCTAAGGCAGCTCTGACTTAACTGGGGAGGAAAGAGACTCAGAGTCGTACCAAACAGTCTGGCACGGCACAGCCTCTTCCATTCTCTCATGCCACATCACCTTCCTTTTGCAGCCAAATATTCTTTTGCTGTGGTGTTTTGGTTTTTTTCCCATTTATGAACTTGAGTCTTCAAAGAACTGTAAAATAGCACAGCATCACATTTCCTCCTGTCCTCTCTCCCAGCCTGACAGAAACCTCTAGATCTGCTCTATAGAGCCTGCCAGCAGAGGAAAGAGAGCAGCTGACAGTAGCCACTGTTTCTCACCCTCTGGGTGCAGACGGGGGGAATAAATGGGTATTTTTCCAATGTGATTTACAACTAAAGCCAGTGGAATGGGATGGTTCATTTCAAAACAGCTAGCCTTCCCAATGACCCCAAAACAGGGAGCCTACACCTAAGCCGCCTCTTGCAAATAGTCCCATGCTAATGCCAGGACCATGCCCGAGCATCATCTGGGAATGTGATGATTTATGCAGGTCAAAACTGTAACAACAAATATATATAACAAATATAACAAAATTAAATATAGCATGCCATTGTTGGGAGGTGTGCCCTGACACTGGCTTACTCATACACGTTTAGCTACAGTCTGTCCTTGGTCAAATAGCAGGTGGAGGGAGGTGATTCTGCCCCTGTACTCTCCTCTGGTGAGATCCCACCTGGAGTCCTGCATCCAGCTCTGGAGCCCCCAACATAAGAAGGACATGGACCTGTTGGAGCAAGTCCAGAGGAGGGCAACAAAGGTGATCAGAGGGCTGGAGCACTTCTCCTATGAGGACAGGTTGAGAGAGTTGGGGTTGTTCAGCCTGGAGAAGAGAAGGCTCCAGGGAGACCTTATAGCAGCCTTCCAGTACCTGAAGGGGGCCTACAGGAAAGATGGAGAGGGACTCTTTATCTGGGAATGTAGTGAGAGGAGGAGGGGTAATACCTTTAAACTGGAAGACAGTAGATTTAAATTAGACATCAGGAAGAAATTCTTTACTGTGAGGGTGGTGAGGCACTGGAACTGGGCAACTGGAGGCTGCCCAGGGAAGTTGTGGAAGCTCCATCCCTGGAGGTGTTCAAGGCCAGGCTGGATGGGACTTTGAGCAACCTGGTCTAGTGGGAGGTGTCCCTGCCCATGGCAGGGGGTTGGAACTAGATGATCTTCAAGGTCCCTTCCAACTCTAACCATTCCATGATTCTATGAAATATCAGTCCCAGGGCTCCTCTACTGGTTCCAGGTACTCTCCACACACCTTTCTACCAGTTCTTTAACAGGATTTGTCCACTTTTCTCCTCCACCTCCAAACCAAAGACCCACCTGATCTCAACCACTACTGCCACATCCATTTTCCTCCTCCTGCTGTGCTTCACGTCCCAGCCATTCACGCTGCAGCAGTCCCCAACTTATCTCACCTTCTCAGGATGCTCACTGGATGTGAAAACTTTAGGACTCAGAATAACCCTCCAGTGACAAAAATGCATATAAAGATGTTTCAGAGACTAAGAGTTTGGCTAAATGGAGGCAGCTGTGTGCAAGGACAGCACTTCCCCAACACACAGACAATCTACCTGCCAAATTTCAAGTCCTTGCCCGAAATAACAGTTAAAAGCAGAACAGGCAAAACCTTGTTAATAAAACAACTGTAAGATTTTTGTTTTCATATTGGCAAAACCCCATATTTTCCCTGACCCAGTTTTGAAAAGTGCTGATTTATTTTTCTTGAAGGCTTCCTAAAGCATTCAGCTAAACACAGACACTTTTCACATTTTGGGAAAGTTTTAATCCAAATTATTACAGTCTGGCAAAGTTATAAACCACTGAAAACAGAATTCAACAATGATAAGGGCTGAGTAACCTTAATCACAGGCTTTGCTACTGTAGTTAATCCCCAGATGGGGTTATTACACCAATAATAATTTTAAAAGATTATGGAATTACTTAAATTTTGATTTCTTGACTTGCAGAGATTTCTGGTCTAAATATTTTTTGATGTCTAATTATGATAGGGGAATACAGCACTAGTGAAAGTTATTGCAGCACACACATCACTCAGACTGCTAGATTTTGCTAAGAAAAAAAGTTTCTTGTTAGCGGGAAGAGTGGAAGAGTTGTGGAGACCTTACAATTGTTCCTAAGCCTGGGTTTTCTTCTACCAGATACTACAGTCACTAGTAGGCTGGTAGCAAATTCACAGTTCTGTATTGGAATATGTTATTTTTGTTTCTTTAGACAGGAGAGGGAAAATTGAGGAAAAAAATATACATGCATTAATTTTATTGCTTTTTAAGTGCCATAATTCTGTGAACGTCATCCCTTAACTGGCAGAAAGATGGGCTTCCTGCACCATTTCAAAAGAACACACATTTCAGACCAGAAAGCAAAAAAAGTGATAAATCTCTCTTCTGAACATCCGCCACCATTTTCAGCATCATTGTATCAAGCAGATGCATTCTGGTTTTTAAAGCTTCAAATTAGGAGCAAGGAATAGTTGCTTTTAACTTTGGTTAAAAGCTGGCCCATGTTATATTTGCTTATTTAAGCTTCATTAAATTCAGGTTCCCATCTGCCTCTTTTTCATACCATTTCCAAATCCTAAATAAAAGCATTAGTTCTCTCTGCTAGCTATAACAAACCATTCTTGTCAGTTATTGCTCTCTTGACCAAAAAAAAAACCAACCCACCCTTAAAAACTTAGCTGATAGCTCTATATAAAAAGCAAAAACACCACCAAAAAAGCCCCCCAAAATCCCAAACTCCCGGCCTTTCCAAACAGGCCGATATATTTGTAACAACATCTTTACCGAGTTCATGTATCTTCTTTATTGCTCTTCATAAACAGGCTATTGGATCCTTCGGACTTCCAACGTGAAAAATGAAAGTATTTCCTCCCATTCTTGCCTCTCTTATCTCATAATTGTTTTGTTCAGAGCAGTAGGAGAGACCAATATAAATGTCTCTGCTGTTTTATTTGCCCTTTTCAAGCTCATTCATACGTTTCTCGAGGGCATTTTTTTTCTCCTTTCCCTTTTGAATTTGTATCTGTTTACTGCTCTGTACACAGAAGCGAGCTAAATTGTTCGAGATTTTATTCCAGAGCCTTATGTAACACAGATAACAGAACAAAGTATTTAATGCTGAGATTTCACAGTCTTGTAATGATGGCACAAGGCAAAAAATTCAGGGATGTGTTCAGCCCCGAGGAATACCTGTACACCGGAACTTATGTTCCCAAACGTGTTAATCTTCCGAGCATGCAACATCAGCCATCCTTTCTTCCAGTTGTCTTGGGCTATGTTGTTACAGCCCTTGTTCTGAGCTCGTAAGGAAAAGGATGGAGGAGATGGCTGGGTATCAACAGCCGAAAGCTCTGTCCTGCATGGTAGGGCTCACAGCTTGTGCATGTTTTGAACTATGGCAAGTACAACCAGGGAAAGAAAAGAGCTGGTTTCAGGAAAGACATTATTTCCCTTGACTTTAGGAATACAAATTGCAGTATGGAGCTTCAGAGAAGTCCCAGGACAGGATACTGGTAAAGATCCATTTCCTGCGGCTGAGCCTTCTTGCCATATAACTCTGCTAACTAAAGTATGTACATGCTCCTCCTGCCTTCCTCCACCTTCCTACCTCTAGCTTAGGGAAAGCTTTGGGTGCGTCTAGCGGGCGAAGGTTAGAAAGGACTGTGTGTCAACCTAACCTATGCCTATAATATGTCTATATATATTACAGAATCACAGAATGGTAGGGGTTGGAAGGGACCTTTGGAGATCATTTATTCCAACCCCCCTGCCAAAGCAGGTTCACCTAGAGCAGGTTGGCCAGGAACGCATCCAGGCAGGTTTTGAATATCTCCAGAGAAGGAGACTCCACAACCTCTCTGGGCAGCCTGTTCCATATATATATAGGTTAATAATCTGAAATTAAAATTCTATAACTGACTCTGCTATAACATTCTCCCATAACCTTTTGCTAGCTGAAATCTGGCACAGCACAAAATCTGCGCTTGTGCTTTCAGATGACAGCCTGTAAGGCGTAAGACTGGTATGGGAATAAAGGTGATATGCTATTAATTATACAACAGAACTTGCTCTCAGAATCTAGAGAAGGAAGTATGGAAACGACCTCTTCAGGGAAATTGTCACTTCGTGGTTTTTTTCTATCCCCTTCTTTCCTCTGTAGGTTCTTATACCACACTCACATCTGTAGCATCCAGTGGAGCATTCAGCAATGTGAATAACATCTGTCAAACGTGTGGTGTCTGCTTATGTGAATGCTGACTTGGAGTGTTCCCGAGGCTTGGCAGCTGGTTATCTTTTGTGATCTGGAAATCAATCAAGGGGGACTTCTGCCAAATCAGAGATTTCTCCACTCTTCTCCTTACTAATTGCAGCAGACATTCCCTTGCTGAGGTAAAGGACAGTGAGTTGTGGGACTGACAAACAGAAGTACCCAGAGACACACGTTGCCCAGGATGGTTGGGCGAGGTAAGTCTCCTGGGGACTGGTGGAGAGCAGCACCCCGTGCTGCCTCATGAGGTGGAGCGAAACCTCAACTTCAGTTTTAATTGGCCATATTCTTAGGGTCTAGGGACATTTTACCCAGAAATGGGGGAAGACTGCCCAACATCTTTCATTCCAGAAGTCATCCAAAGCCCACAACCTTGCCAGTGCTCAATGTGGGTGAAAGTTCTTCTGTGATGATAAAGCTGCTGGGTAAGGCAGATTGATAACGGTTTCCATAAGACAGAATAAGAAGAGAAATATAGATACCAAGTAAACCTTACATCCCTTCAGACAGTGGCACCCCATGTTCGTGCAGCATCACACAGAACCCAGATGGATTTTCCCATAGCACACAGTGCAGATCCTGTCCATGGAGAGAAATAACTCTTTTTTGTCATTCGAGCTAATATATAAGTTTCTTACAAGAAAACAACTCTATTCACAAAGGACGTTCGCATGACAACTTCTTGCTGCTCTTTCAGATAAAGGCAAGGCCACGCAGGCCGTGTAATCGCCGGTCCCAAGTGGGAGCTGCCTGCAGGATCCTCTCATACAATGACCTGGCTGAGGTTGTCCTGCAACCAGGGGGGTTGTGCAGCACAACACAGCCTGAAGGCCACGCTGGACAGGCATGGCACAGGCTGCCCAGCTTAACTGCTACATGGATCACCAGCTCCTCTACGTGCAGGGGTCTCCCGGTCAGGATCAATACATCCTACCCTTTGATCCACATAGAGATTTCCCTTCCCAAATATGTTATAACTTACAGATTATGTTAATAACCTATGGGCTTCTCAAACCCTAAATGCAGTGGCCAATAGAGCAGACAAGGCCTGTTCAAGGTCACTGACTCCTCAAACACAATGTCTTCTGCACGGCTCCCAGTCAGGGAGTTAGGGAGTTGGTTCGGGGCAGTTAGGCAGTTAGGGAGGTGGTTCAGGGAGGTTCTGGCAGGGTTCCCAAGGAAGCAGGAGAGTTGGGTGTTCGTGTAGAGCTGCTGCCCCAAGACACAGTACTACCTCTTCTGGGTTCTTTCCTCCTTCTTGATCTCCATTTCGGGCTTATCGTGAGTCACAGAACAGCTCCCGTTGACCCAGACATGCCCCTTACTGTTGACAGCATCAAGATACATAACTCTGTCTGAGTCACTGAACGGCACTGCCCTCTGGTGAAGAGGTATGAGCTGCCTTTTTATGGCAATACAACCTTGGTCACCATTGCAGGGATGAGGATTTAGCCATCCCAGACCCCAGACTGAGAAATAGCTGAATCCTACTGACTCATATATTGAATAACACTATAGAGAGAGGGGAATCTGTGTGGGATCATATCAGTGAGAGGTCTCCTGACAGCAGTGCTGTTTCCTATCACTGCCTGCTGAAACTATGCCTCAAAGCAGGTCTCACACCATTTAAGCTCATTACCCTGGGGCTCACAGCCTCCCTGAGACAAGCGAATGTAGCTCATGGCCAGCAATGTCAAACATGACAGAGGGATCCACAAGTATGAGAATAGATGTTTGCCTTCCGTGATGCCCGAGAAATTTATTTCAAAAGCGCAACTAAACATTATATCAGATAAACTTTGTTCTATCATTTATAAAACACTTGAAGCACAGTTACTGAATTACACTTATTTAATACAATACTGAAATAAAATACCTAATAAAAAATTAGCTCAATTAGCCGAAACATTTTTCTTTCTACCACTAACCTAAGACATATGTAAAATTTTATTATGTTTAATCGCTGTCTGGGCTCCTGCTGTAATGACTTCAAGCAGCTCACTGAGCTATGATGTTTTTGCCATGTGAAGTTTAAACGGAGGGCAAGACATTCAGTGGGAAATTTCAGAGAGAAACACGACAAGCTGCTGGACTTGACAGAGGCGGGGAGGTCAGGAGAGAACAGGTAGATTTGTAAGTCATTGATGCAAAGCAGATAGCTGAAGCCACGTGAGGCAGCAAGCTCGCTGAGAGGAAGGTTTTAAATGAGAAAAGTGAGCCAAGGACAGTATCAATAATCTGCAAGTAATTGCCTGGTTTTACACGTGATGTCAGAGATGCTGTAGGAAGTGCCTCCTGGGATTCACCTGAAATACTGTAGAGGAACTGAGTGTGGAAGGAGACAGAGGGTGTGTCCACAGCAGTATGTTAGCTCCGGTCAGGACTGTGTACTAGAGCAAGTCTCCTGATCATCACCTGTAGGTTCATACCCAAGTGGCCTCAGAGTAGGCAAACTGAACTCTTTGGGGGTTAAATTAAACCAAAGGATGTGCTCCAGGTGCACTCCAGGTGCATTCCAGCTGCCAACAGGAGTTCATTTCCCTGGATGAGAGTAGACCCAATCTGAAGTAAAGCCTCCAAAACAAATCCACTGTGGATGTCAGGTCTTCAGCACCACTCCTCTCAGTGTTACAGCCCCTCTTCTACTTGCAGCTGTGGTGGTATTTTTTTTCAACTTTGCTGCAGACTTCCTGTATGGAATCACATAAATCACTTCACTTCACTTCTCTATGTCTGTGTCCATCATATATGAAATACTCTTAACACCACATCCTGCACTCACTGAGACATGGAAGGGGTAAAATTGTCAACATACATCAGGCACTCAGACACCATGGTCCCTCTACAAGGCAGGAAAAACATTCTGTTCAAAACAAGATTCGACTAGTGTTCAGCAAATGAGATGCGGACCTTACCCCGAGCACTGAGGATAAAGGTATGGACCAGACTCCTTGATTCTGTGCCCTGTGCCCTTTCTTGCACACTCCAAAAAAATAGATCCTGCTGAAAGGGAGCATGACATAATCAAAGACAACCAGTTGAAGAAACAGCGGTGCCAGCTCTGAGTGGTGGGACCTTCACCTTGCTGTCCTTGCATTCTTTTCACAGAATCACAGAATCACAGAATGATAGGCATTGGAAGGGACCGAGGGACCTTCAGAGATCATCTAGTCCAACACCCTTGCCAAAGCAGGTTCACCTAGAGCAGGTTGGACAGGAATGCATCCAGGTGACTTTTGAATATCTCCAGAGAAGGAGAATCCACAACCTCTCTGGGCAGCCTGTGCCAGTGCTCTGCCACCCTCAAAGTAATGAAGTTCCTCCTCATGTTGAGATGGAATTTCCTGTGTTCCAGTTTGTGCTTATTGCATCTTGTTCAGTCGCTGGGCACCACTGAAAAGAGTCTAGCCCTATTCTGTTGACACCCACCCTTTAGATATTTTAAAACATTGATGAGATCCCCTCTCAGTCTTCTCTTCCCCAGGCTAAACAGACCCAGGTTTCTCAGCCTTTCCTCATGAGAGGTGCTCCATTCCCTTGATCATCTTTGTAGCCCTCTGCTAGAATCTCCAGTAGTTCCTTGTCTTTCTTGAGCCAGGGAGCCCAGAACTGGACAAGTACTCCAGATGTGGCCTCACCAGGGCAGAGTAGAGGGGGAGGATGATCTCCCTCAACCTGCTGGCCACACTCTTTTTGATGTACCCCAGGAGACGATTGGCCCTCTTGACCACAAGCGCTCATTGCTGGCTCATGGTCATCTTGTTGTCCACCAGGACTCCCAGGTCCCTCTCTGCAGAGCTCCTTTCCAACAGGTCAACTCTAACCTGTACCGGTGCATTTTGAGATAACTTGGGATGTTCCTCTGCATAATGTTCTGACATTGTTTCATTCAGACAGTAACAAAAACCAATTCACTGTACAATAGCAAGAGAAGTCTCTCTATGCATTCATCAAGTGTCTCCCAGCTGATCTCTTTGAAACCTTGTCATCATTTTTTGTGATGTTCTTGAGGTCGATTCATTCCTGCATTTAACCCAGCTGTGTTCTGCTGCAGAATCCATTGAATTCAAACCAGAAACACTGGCCCAATATCTCATAACCTTGAAAGCTTTTGCTAATTAATTCTACACTCAGCATAACCGCTACATCTATGTTCTGTAGCAATCGTCAATGCAACGGTTACTGACTTAAATGTAAATCAGCCTTTTCACAAAAGCAGCGCTGTTCCCTCTTACTTCAACAGCAGTTCTTCCTCAAAACGCCCAATTGTACCAACCCTCCAACAGCATCTGTTCCTCTTGCTGTGAATAACATCCTCAAGGCTGCCAATGGTCGCAAAGCATCAGGTAGAAAACTGGTCAAGCCCTGTATTAAGAGGCCATGTCCCACCTATAGATCTTTCTATTTAAATCAGTGAAATTCCTGAATTAACTCTGAAAAGACAGTTAGATTTTTGAAGCATTTGCTTTGACACACTTTCCTAGCTTTTCTGGGAAAACAGTCATAGGTACTCCAAAGATTTTCTCAGCTATTGAATTTATGTTTTTTTGTTAGTTTCTGCTATTTGCACACAAATCTCTTTCCACTACACTTGAATCACTGAAAAGGGAAGATCCACACTCCCAACACCAGGCTGTAATAGCATAAAACATTTTTCTGCTTTGCTGGCACATCACATTATAGAGGCTGTCCGTAATCTTAGTAGAACAGACAATGTAAAAAGCCTTCCTGCTTATATCAGACCTTGTTATTAAATTTATATCCATTTCTCATAATAACCTACATTTCCTTTTATCGGAACTCTGAAAAATAACTCCTCGTGCAGGACTTGAGCGTGGCATTTGATACAGTCATTGGAGGAATTCTGATGTCCCGTCTCAGAGACATGGCAGGGGATTAGCAGGATTGTGAGTAGATGGCTTCAATCATTCCTCACAGACAATACTCAGTGAGTCATGAAGACCTTCTACTTCCAGGGCTATCACCCATGAAGTTTTGAAAGTGTCCACCTAAATCAGTGTTTAGAAGAGGGCCCTTAGCGTGAAATAGTTCAGACTAAAACGCCGGCAATACCCCGTAGGCACCCAGTGCTAGCTGGAATTCCCTCCATATCTCCGCGGTCCAAGGCCCCAGCTGCACAGCTGGGTGAAGAGCCGATGGCCAAGGTGAGCCAGGCTGCCAGAAAGGAGCCCTGGTGAAGTCACTGCAGCAGTACTGAGCTGGGACAGCCAGCCCTTCCGCTGCTCTGCTCACCCAAGGGTCATGACACTTATTACAAAACCACAGTTTTGAATGGCAAATGAGAAGAACCAGTCTCCAGTTAACGCAAGAGGTGATGTGACCCGAAGCAGCCTCTCTCTGCTGTCAAATCTACAGTACCTCCTGTCACCTCTTTTCTGAGCTACAACTTTGAAGCCAAGTGCTCAGTCACCACTCCCCTGCTCAGAGGCCTGGACCACTGCTTCCAGTCCAAGAAAACCCTCTGATCAGATATCTTTTCCTCCTCAGCCGAAGTCTGGGCATATTTATGCAGAATGCTTTATTCATATCTTCATTCAGGGGGTTTGCAGAATATCCTCTGCTTCATGTCTGCGAAACTTCAAAAGTACAATTAATTTTAAATAACATAATTGAAACAAAGAGTCTGGTGCATCTGTAGCAGAGAGAAAAGAAGAAAAGAAATTTCATTGCATGTGTGCAGGGAAAGGCAGCCAGACTATCCATGTTCTGTGAGAGTGACCCCTTTGCATCCAGTTGTCCAGTTTACTGGAAAATTAAAACTGGGATGTCATTTCTCTTGTGATGCAGCTCTAAAATAAATGTTTTTAAATACTTCTTCTTTGCCTATACCTAATTATTCACCTTTTTATTCAGCATAGCTATTTTGGAAATTCCTACTAGGAGTGCCATATATAATGTTATATCTACCAACACGAGAAAAAAAAAATATTTTCTTCTTTGGAATAATTTGCATCAGGGATAATTCATTTGTGTTTTTTACAGGGGTCACGCGGGTGTATTCATCTTGTTTGTTTTGGAGACCTGATGAGCACAGCCTGGAGGCAAGGTTACATACCAAAGAGACACAAAACACTTATTACTTTAACATTACTTTAACAAAAGCAAATAAAAACATATTTTTTTAAAAAATGTTCCAAGAAATAATATATTCAACTAGCCCATCCCATCAGCTTTTAGCATACATTCTTGCAGGAGCTCTCTGGTGGCAGAAAAATTATTTTTGCCAGGGATCTGCTTAGGAGGAAAAAGAAGAAAAGGCCTCCAGCATTCAGCTTGGATTTCTGCTGTATTTTTAGCCCTTCTGCATGGCAAAGGGAGTTCACATGCTTTCCAGTTTATTCCATGGGCCTAAAATTCGCACCCTGAGCCGCTGGCTCATATTCTGCCTATATTTTACTTTTTCAGAGCTCAGCATAAGCTGAGCCCTCTGGAATCTGGACAGACTGTATTCCTGATGTTTCATATCAATCCTGCCCAGCAGCTCCAAGACAGGATAATGGGTCGTGGCCCACTAACATAACCCTGTCACAAAAGGGACTGAGAAAAAGCTTATTTCTCTACCTATCTTCCCATTCGCATCTACTAAAGCTTTCATTAATCTCCTGATTCTCGATTTCAAGATGAATCAGGGTAATTGAGACACCCCTTCTCCACTTTGCTCAAGGTTTTAAAGTGGGAATCTATCCTTTAATATCGGGATACTGAGCCAGCTGTCCAGCTGATGGAAAATGATGACAGGAGCATTTGCAAGCAGAGGATCTGGCTTCCCAGTCTGTGTGAAGCTTCAGTAAGCCTAAAAGAGCCATTTTCTTTACTACCCTAGTTAACACCTTGGTTAATTTAAAGATACCGGAATAAAATAGCTCCCAAGACTCTGTAATAAAACTGCCATCCATTGACTATGAATGCTTCTACAGCTAAAGTCAGAAAAAGCAGCTAATTTACAATGACATCTCCTTCGCCTTTTTGAATGTCCACTGAAGACACTTAAACAACTCAAGAAAAATAGTTATCCCATCCTTAAATTGTTCATGGTTGACACGGTTATTCAAGAAAACACAAGCCCCATTTAGGACCAGCTTCTGATTACAGCCGCACTAGATGCAAAGAGGCAGTCGAGGGCAGTCTCTAGCCTCTGAATTTATGATCTAAAAGTAAACCAGATGAGAAAGGAAAGTATTACCCTCCACTGAGAGTAAACTGAGTCCTCGTTAGATGAGGTGAATGGATTTCTCAGAGCCAGGAATTTAACTGAGATCTTTTAAGGTGCAGCTCAGTACCTCAATTACTGGAACATCTATCTTGTCTTCTTAGGAGCAAAGGTTTTCCCATAACATAAAATTCTTCCTACAGGTCTGAAAGGTTAAGCTATTTAAAAAATGTGACTTCTTAAACCCGGCAAGATTTGTCCAAATAAAAAACAAAAATAACAGTAATAAAACATAAGTAGTTTTTACATCTAAAAAGCAAAGCAGAAAATATTAGCTAATTCAACCTTACAAGACCCCTATGAGTTAAGTACAGGCTACACTTCTCAAATATGCCTTTTATCCCTCCCTCTCTCTTTCTCTAAGCATGCCACCAAAATTACAAACAAGGTGCATAATGCTTCTGTGTGGTAACCATGGTAATCAGCTGTATCAACTACTGTAAATGGCAATATATCCAACAAGTCCCCCAAAAACAGACCTGCTCCACTCTCACACAACGTTTCCTACTCGCAGCCACGATGTCCTAAAACTCACTTGAATATTTTTGCTGCGCGACCTGTTCCAGGCAATATTCAGGAACTGCCCTTTGCAAACCAGTTTGAGAGGTGGGTGAGCAATCACTGGTAGCTTTGGAAAATCCCAGCCCAATGCCCTGCCACGCTTCCGACACCCTGCGGCCAACACAGCCCTGGTCTTTATTCTTAGAGATCCTGTACCCTGAGTCGCCGTTTTCCACGACAACTCTTTCTATCCGGCTGAAACGAGCATCTGGACTGTTAATAAACATTATGCCTCAGGCAAGGGGTAATATTTAAATGAATGGGGCCAGAAAGACAATATTTTGGGGTTTATTCACCCAACATTTGCGCTTCCCCAAACGANCGGGCAAGCAGGCAGCAGGCAGGCAGACAGCGGGCAGGCAGGCAGGCAGGCAGGTAGCGGGCAAGCAGACAGTGGCCAGGCAAGCNGTATTTAAATTAATGGGGCCAGAAAGACAATATTTTGGGTTTTTTTCACCCAACATTTGCGCTTCCCCAAACGACATTGTTCCCTTCTCTGCTTTAAGCAGTTTCACAAGAAGTTATTGGGCAGCATGTTTAGGATACAGGTATGTTTCCCAGCCTGCCAAAGGTAGACTGCATCCCCTTCTTCGATGACTTCAGAAACACGCNCGTTTAGGACACAGGTATGTTTCGCAGCCTGCCAAAGGTAGACTGCATCAGTCCAAGACTGACCGATGCTCCCCTTCTTCGATGACTTCAGAAACACGCCAGCCAGCCCTGTCCTCCGAGCACACCGATACAAGATTACAGGCACCTCCAACCAGTATAACCCATACCTTTTGTATGCCCTACCTCAAGCATTTCTTTTATTGACCTTATTTTGTTTCAAAACTTCATTCCTCCAGGTGCTTTGTTGCCACACGATGACTAAGGCTGCTTAGTTTAACAACGTCAAACACTTTTAATGTCCTTTCCACCCGATGAGGCTAAGGCTCCTCTTACCTGGAGCCGTGGTTTTTCATGTCCTAGCAGGCAGCTAAACTGGGGGCTCCAGCAGGTTGAGGAGAGACTTGAGGAGGCTAAAAAGAAACCATTTAAATCCAACAAGACTTCGCAACAGACAGAATAGGGTTCAGCTGCCGGCGTGCTGACAATTTGGTATGCCAAAATTCACCTTTTGGTCTCCAAAAGCTTATATAAATAAATGTGGCGTACCTGTCTGATTCTGCAAACCATTCTGTTATTTAGACAGGCGTTATAGTTGATCTCAGTGAGAGCTCAGTCTGAATCTACAACGCATAGGTCTGTGCTCTGTTTCTAGCAACAATTTGCATAACGGGATTCATTTCCAAAATGCTTCACAGGCTTTATACCCACCAGACTATCTCTGGATGGAGAAGACAGAAGAACCAGAAAACAGAGCGTTGGCCACCTGCAGGAAGAAAGGAAGATTCGGACAATATTGACATTTTGGACTGAAAACATGCTTTTATAACACAAAGATCATTGGCAAAGAGCTACACAGGGACGTCCATCGAGGTCTGTGCAACGTTGGATGTCCAACTACAACAGGGAGGGTGCAGGACTGGGACATTTCTGTACAGGAGTGGCAAAACATCAGCATTCAGGTTTAATTCTGAAGATAAATGCGCAGTACTTTATTGACTGCCCCACGAATCCTGGAAGATTCAGAGACTGAATTAAAGATACTAAATGTGTACCTGCGGTTCTAACTGTTGTTTGCAACCAGATTCTTAAAACACTCCCCAGCCTTCCCCAGCAGCTCCCCTCTTTCCCTAAACACAAGGAAATCTGCACATTTTAATTCTGTTCTAGTCAAGGTAGTTTTTTAGTGCACCTTGTTCACCAATAGCACTATCAGTGACATGATAAATACTTCTCAGGTATCGTTCATCTTCTCCTTCTTGTTATTAAGGTGAACTGTGTGTGCAGCATAACATTTTGTTTTAAAAGGACTTGGGATTTTCAGGGGAGAAAGGAGGAGATTAATATAATTGTCCATTCTTATTCTGAAGAAGGCAGGTGAAAGAGGCAGGCGTCCAGGAAAGTGGGAGGTGATAAGGTCTGCAAAGGTCCTTAGCCCCTGAGCTTCTTTATTTAGTATGAAAAAAATACACAGTCAACTCATTAACGCCTGATGAATAGCAGGGGAAAGAAGAAAGAGGCTCCGGGTTGTTCAGTGTCTTTCTCACCGCAGTGATTTGAGGAATTACACCACATCTCTAACTCTGAACCTGAAAAGGGATAAATTGAAATCAGCATCTCATCAGATTTGCAGGCAGCGGTGCAGGCAGTGGTGCAGCAGTGGGCAGGCAGGCAGTGGGCAGGCAGCAGGCAGATAGCAGGCAGGCAGCGGGCAGGCAGATAGCGGGCGGGCAGGCAGGCAGATAGCAGGCAGGCAGCGGGCAGGCAGATAGCGGGCGGGCAGGCAGGCAGATAGCAGGCAGGCAGCGGGCAGGCAGATAGCGGGCGGGCAGGCAGGCAGATAGCAGGCAGGCAGCGGGCAGGCAGATAGCGGGCGGGCAGGCAGGCAGATAGCAGGCAGGCAGCGGGCAGGCAGATAGCGGGCGGGCAGGCAGGCAGATAGCAGGCAGGCAGCGGGCAGGCAGATAGCGGGCGGGCAGGCAGGCAGATAGCAGGCAGGCAGCGGGCAGGCAGATAGCGGGCGGGCAGGCAGGCAGATAGCAGGCAGGCAGCGGGCAGGCAGATAGCGGGCGGGCAGGCAGGCAGATAGCAGGCAGGCAGCGGGCAGGCAGATAGCGGGCGGGCAGGCAGGCAGATAGCAGGCAGGCAGCGGGCAGGCAGATAGCGGGCGGGCAGGCAGGCAGATAGCAGGCAGGCAGCGGGCAGGCAGATAGCGGGCGGGCAGGCAGGCAGATAGCAGGCAGGCAGCGGGCAGGCAGATAGCGGGCGGGCAGGCAGGCAGATAGCAGGCAGGCAGCGGGCAGGCAGATAGCGGGCGGGCAGGCAGGCAGATAGCAGGCAGGCAGCGGGCAGGCAGATAGCGGGCGGGCAGGCAGGCAGATAGCAGGCAGGCAGCGGGCAGGCAGATAGTAGGCCGGCAGGCAGTGGGCAGGCACTGAGCAGGCAGTGGGCAGGCAGGCAGTGTGTGTGGGTAGCAGGCAGGCAGGCAGTGGGCACGCAGGCAGGAGGCAGGCAGCAGGCAGGCAGCAGGCAGGCCACGGGCATGGGCAGCAGGCAGGCAGCAGGTGTAGGCAGTGGGCACAGGCAGTGGGCAGGCAGTGGGTGGGCAGGCAGGCAGGCAGCAGGCAGGCAGTGGGCATGCAGGGAGGCAGCAGGCAGACAGCGGGCAAGCAGGCAGCAGGCAGGCAGACAGCGGGCAGGCAGGCAGGCAGGCAGGTAGCGGGCAAGCAGACAGTGGCCAGGCAAGCAGAGAGCGGGTAGGGAGATAGGGGGCAAGCAGACAGCAGGCAGGTAGCAGGCAGATAGCAGGCAGGTGGATAGCAGGCAGGCAGCGGGCAGGCAGATAGTGGGCGGGCAGGCAGGCAGATAGCAGGCAGGTGGATTGCAGGCAGGCAGCGGGCAGGCAGTGGGCAGGCAGCAGGCAGATAGCAGGCAGGCAGATAGCAGGCAGGCAGCGGGCAGGCAGCAGGCAGATAGCAGGCAGGCAGCGGGCAGGCAGGAGCACGGCGCACCCCCCTCTGGCGGCCGAAGCCCCGAAGTGAAGGGCGGCGCAGCGCGCACCGCCCGGACCGCAAATCTACCGGCGCAGCGGGAAAAGAGCGATGAACGTCGCTAAGGGCTCTTTGACCCTTTTTTTAGTTAAAACATTAGCTTCGTGCACACTCTAAAATGGCACTAAAAATCGCAAAAAAAAAAAAAAACAACAAAAACCTAATAATTTCATATTCGTATATCTGTGGGACCGCAATACTTCATTGATGCAGTTAAATTAAGGCAAACAGTGTTCCTTTTGATTACTTCATGTTTATGCTTTTGAATGTGAAGACTTTGACTGAATTGGGTTTTATAAAAAACTGATACTGTATTACGTTATTTAAATATCACTGAGCGTAGCGCCGGCTAAGCAAGCAGAGCTACGAGACAGGCAGCGGCGACTGTGGCACGAAATGAGGAAAATGAAAAGAAAAGGGAAGAGATAAACACTGCATTCAGCGCAGGCAAGCAGCAAAAGAAGGCTCTGAAGAGGAGAGTTTGGTTTGTCTGACAGTTTCATCTGAAATGCAAATACATTTAATTGTTTATAAAAGGGAGCTGATAGTGCTTCTGCCTGTAAAGGGAAATTTTCCAAACCTGAAGATCACGTTTATGAAACAAAAAGGTGAGTGTAAAATCTTTGCTAAATCAGGAACACTGTTTCACAAAGAAGTCTCTCATTTAAAGAGAGACGGTGCTCTATCTGCTATAAAACAATGGGCATTTACAAGGCAAGAACGTTGACTGCGCTATGATATTTTGCATTGCTTCCTATAATTCAAATAAGAAATATTTCAAAATACATCTTAAGGTCTGTCATGTTTTTCTGAACATCAAGCCCAATTTTGTGCTACCCCTTCGAAGACCTTTATAGGATGTGAAGAGATCAAGAAATCAAAAAACAACAAAAGCATAGTCCCTTAACTTAACTATACTTAGATCCTGATTCTACATATGGATGCATACATAGAAGAAGAATTTCATTTCAGAGCTGTAAATATTCATGTGTGTCTCCTGCAGCAAGTGCATCTCAGAAGGTAAGTTCTTAAAAATTGAAAGGCGCGTTAAAAAACAAGCCTAACCATTTCATAGCTATTGTATATACATAGTAAAGTTACACGTTAACGCACAAATAAGGCTCTCTTCTAGTGGAAGCACAGCTCTCCTGATCAGAACTCGTTCATACCGAAATGCAGGACATCTCCAGGAGAAACCCTGGATTCTCTTAAATTGAATCATTCCCCTTTTCAGTACTTTCTCCATCATCCCTCCTTTCAACTGATGGCATCTGGTGTTAGACTGCAATCACTGCCCCGCAAAGAAATAAAACCAGTATTGACATGTACAACTTTACATAAATATCCCCTAACAAAGGCATAAGGGTAAAGTGTGGCGGGTAAATAAAGGTGACAATGTAATGGTGCACACACTATTTAAAGCAAGAAGGGAGAAAAAAAAAAAAGCTTCACACCGGCTCTTGATAAGATTAAGCATCCTCCTCTTAAGGAAGGAAGTGAACCAGAACTGATCGGAGCCGGAGTCAGCAGAGTTTCGGAGCGCTGCGTGTCTGCGAGGAGGGTCATTCCAGTTCTTTTGGAAATCGATTACATTCCCCAGCTACCTACTGTTATATTGCACCAGGATATTATTGTACAGTCTTGCTACACAGCCCTCCATTATAGAGCAGCTCTATCGGCATTTCAATGTTCAATGAAGGCTAGAATTGCCACAGAGGTTTCAATTAAAGAAAATTCAAAACGAAAATGGAGAAAGAAAAAAAAAAAAAAGAAAAGGTTGGGTTGAAAGTTTCCAGCAAAGGTATTTATGGCTGTCTGTCACCCTCTTTTATTTTCTTCCTCTCTCCCAAAGGGTACTCTAAAGCATCCATTTAAACAGACATGTGTTTTGCAGAGTTGTTGGAAGGAACACAAATGGCATCGCTCCTGTGGTATGGTAATAAATAAAAAATAGATATCCTTACCCATTTGGTATAAACTCAATATTGCCCAAGTTAGAAGGGGGTAAACTACTTTTACCTGTATTCACCCTTGGCTGCATCACCACAGGATGCTACTAGGACATATCAAAAGTTGTTATTCAGTCTGTAGTAGGCTGTAATCACTATTTTTCCTAACTTCTAGTCTGGTTAAAACACTCTGTGGTACCTACCACAACCACGCAGGACTCCATATATCCTTATCTAAACCGAACAGCCCCGCAGAACGGGGTTTTACCGATTACTTTAGGCACATCAACACACAAAACCAGAGCGGTCCCCGGGTTAGCAGAGAACACAGCTGCTTGCAAAATGTGGCTTATGTTTGCATCTACTAAGGTTTGATTTTTTAATGTTTTATCTTTTGTATTAATGGTCTGAACAAATCGGGTTAATTGTTTTGTTGGCTGTAACAGACCCTATATTTGAGTTCAAGATTAACATTGCAGCCAGTTTCCAAGGTGATGGCCATTTAATTATTGTTTATGTAGAAGTGATTAACTAAATGCTAAAAATTCCTAGTTAAAACTTGAAAACAAGGAGGGTTTGTAAAAAGCTGAACATAAACCTAAAGAATTCAGGCGAGCATGTGAGATCCTGTCTATAAGGGCATTTAATTCCCTTAAACAATTTTATGTCAAGAATATGCTGATTACAATAAGTTTCCAAATCTTTAATTGCACTTTCACCGTTCAGTTACGTTCTTTAAAACTTTGCAGAAGACACGTCTGGAACGAGAGGCTGCCATGGAGGGCAACAGCCATATTTGAGAGGGTTTTTTTTTCACACACAGGTCTGTCTCTAATCCTTATTTTTACATCTTGATTGCATTTCACAATAGCAACCAGGCACTCCAGGCAGTGTTTTTAGGGCAATTACTACAATTCTCGGGTGGTCACTCTGCATTAGATTTCATGCCTTATAAAACAACATGAGGTGTGCTATAATCACTCAGAAATATACAGCCTTTCATGTCCTATTGCTTAATTAAGGAGGGTGTTTTGCAGTACAGATATTATTGCTAGTCTGTGGTTTTTAATTTTACTATACAGTAAAAGCACCCTAATTCATACCAGTAACGGGCAAACCTGCAAATTAGTGCATTTTCTGAATTAGAAAATAAGTGAATAAACTGCAGAAAGAAAATCTAAATGTGAACACCGCAATATTAAAGCAAATGTGCTCATTTATCCTGGGAAATATAGCTGAGTCTCATTCTGGTGATATTTGATAGCGTAACACCTTGGATTTTTTAAAATATAATGAGGCTTCAGACCCCAGCCCTACAATGAGCTCCCTGTGTGCGGACTCCTGTGCAAACACGGATTTCAGCAAGGTCCCCCAGGAGAGTTATCTGAGCATCAGTACTGAGAACGGGGTAACAAGATACTGGAAGCACTTGTTGAGGCAGCAGGGTTTTGTGGCGATTATCATTTCTGTGAGGTGGTGAAATAAAAGCCAGTGATCATCCAGCGACTTGTACATTAGCGTAAATACTGCAACTTTGAAAGCTACGCTGGATTTTTTGAGAGACACTGATAAGTAGATAAGTCACTAAGTTTGACCTACTTGAATCAAATATCTATAATCTGACCAACTGTGTGTTGTAATCTCCATTTCTCTCTCTCTTTTATAAACCCACTGGCTTTTTTGCCAGGATATGTAAGATGGCCAACTGCATGGACAACGACTCACGGAGTAAGCACACTCACTCTGCCCATCTCCCTTTCTCCCTATACCAGAAGTCAACAAAACTGTTGGCCCCAACCCTCACCCCAAATTATTTTGACATCAGCAGCTCTCCACATGTAGACAATGAGAAGCACAATCTCTAACAAATCCCAGCTCCGGGTTCAAAGCCTGGTGTTTGAAGGCCATGGGGCAGCACGTCATGAGTACAGGGGTTTGTATAGGATTCCCCAACAAGATCCAAATGTCCTCTTCTAGCATGGTGGTCCCTGCTGAAGGGGCTGTTATCTCCAGCTTGCTCCATCACCTTCCATCAGCCTTGTCTGGGCAGCTCTGCCTGCCTCACCCCTCATGTGAATGTACTCTAACCCACAGCACTCTACATGAGCTGGAGGAGATGAGCAATGACCACCTACTTAAGCTGTTTAAGCCAACCTTTGGTCAAGTTGGCCAAGTCGGCCAAAAGAGATTATCAGCCAGGTTAGCCACTTCCACTAAGGCTCTGCACAGCTCCTGTAGACTCTCTCCAGCAGCACACTCCAAGAGCTCAGCCAGGACTGTAGTTTTTGTCCTGCCTTTGGAGAGTTTCAGCTCGCCAAACTCCCGTCAGCACCTGGCTAGCAATCATTAATGCCTAATAATTATCGTCCCACCTAGTCTGGTGGAGGTAAGTTTAGTCAGCAAATAGCTAATTGCCTCGTCTACTGGAGAAGTGCATGGGGTCATCTTTACAGCTTCAGACAGAAATCCTTAATCATCCATAGACAGATTGCCCAAGCCGTCACAAGGGTGCTTCCACAGCTGCCTGGTTTATGGTGTTTTACTGCTGCTTTCCGAGCAACCCGTGCTAGTCCTATGCTAGTAGTGCTCTGACCTGCACCGGCAACTTCTGGGCACGAACCTGTTATCCCATGGAGAGGCGAAGAATTTGTGACCTGTCTGGGAGCCAACTTTCATCCTCGGCTCATGAGGAAAAAGTGTGTGGTGTCCCTCCTGAATGTGACGAAACACTGTACTTCTGCCACAGGAATTATTCAGTGCTCTTCAGTCTGAGAGCTGACTATTTGTGACCACGAGCCCCCATATTACTGAAGACTTTCTGAAAACTACTTTGGGTCTATGAGCCACAGTAGCAGTGATCTTAACAGCCTGTCTACAGTGCAGCGTGAGGAAATATTTCCTTCTATTGACTTAAAATTTATATGCAACCTACTTCAATGAAGCACACTTATTTTTCTCTTCCCCTTGGGAAAACACAGGGGGGAAGGAAAAAAAAGGAAACGGCTGCTCTGGTTTTATTTATGTTCTCTGTAATCATAAATATCTGCATTCAGTCTCCCTCTTACAAGCAAAACAATCCAACACTGCAATCTCTGATGCCAGGCTCACTTCTGCACTCATTGTAGTCAGTGGCCAAAATTCATATGGATTTCACAGGGAACCAGAGTAGGCTCTATATATAAGCTCTCCTTATACATCTTGCCATCTGTGCTGAAGTAAACAAAAAAAGCCATATTAAAATCAAGCTCAGCTGGAAACAGAAGGAGAGAAGGAAATACCAGCAATTGCTAAATATAAAGCAATAAACAGTTTTAAAAGGTGTTACAAATAATGGATGGCTTTTTTTAAAAAGTTACAGCTGCGCTATATATGACTTTCTTAAACAGGCCCATGTTGAGGCTCTTTCTTTAGTGAGTATTGCCTTTATTAATATAATGTATAAAATAATCTATAATATTTATTAGCAGTATAGACGGCAATATAACATATTTTAAATTATTGATAATTTTTCAGTTCTGTAAGGAGAAAGATTTCTTCATTACAGCCCCAGCCCTGTTAAGGGCTGTGTGCATGCTCAAATTTGCAGTTTCATTTAACAGAGAACCATACAAGCCCTGGGATTTATCCCCAAAGATTTTGCTCAGGAGTAACAGGGTGAGGCTCTCACTCTACAAAATACGATGGTGCGGCACAGGCTTCAAATCAGTAAAGTACCCCTGTTTAGGAAAATATACCTAAGACAAGAAGCCTTAGGCATGTGCTTATGTGCTTCCTTGAATCAGCCTGATTGCTGTAAGTATTTTCCCGGAGGCAGAGATAAGGTTTACAGACGCAGGTCCCAAATTTGGGCCAGCCCAAAAATAATTTAAATGCATCGCTTTCCTCTCCCTCTTTTCGCTACTGAAAGAGCCGGGTTTGCTGCACATCTTATTCCTATCTGCCTTTATGAGGCTTTTTATAAATGCGTAAGGAGAAAAAAAATAAAAATCAGCATCCCAGACATCTTCTTGGGTTTAAGATCTTAACAAATGAGGACACAGCTGGGCTACTTGGTCTGTGGATTTGCTAGCTGCAGGATTAAGTCCAGCTGAGCTGAAGTTTATAAACCAAGTTATTGACTTTAAAAATTCTCATACCGCTTATCAAAACACACCACATTGAAAGAACACCCTTCCCAGAATCAAATGTGGTAAAGCTTTCTCAATTATAGGCAGCCTCTCCCCATACAGCCGCCCTCACCGTAACCCCACCAGTCTCCTGCATCTACTTTATTTCAAGACTCGCTCTCAAGTCGCTCTAAAAAATAGCCTTTTCTATCTTCTGTCCCCAATAAGCAGGGTCTAGGCAGCAAAAGGTTGGTTACATATAGCCCAGCACTGAAACGGGAAAGAAACAGTGCTACTCCAGGCATCATCCTCCCCCAGCAAAGCCCGGGCTGCCGTTAGGTGCTACTCTCCTAAAAGGATTTGTTTCTAGTCTGAAGTTAGCACGGCGCCTTTGTACGTTGCTTTTCACTAAAGGTCTGATCCAGCTGCCATTAAAATCAATGAAAAGGCTCCCATTGACTTCAAAGGAATCGAGATATACCGTATATTGCAGTAGGTGAGAAATACCAAAGGAAAAGAAAACCTCTGTCTTTTAGTGTACACTTTCGATTTTTATATAGTCTTCATCATAACAATGTTCTAAAGGAAAGGGACTGGAAAATTTTCCAAGTCAGTCAATGCTGAAAACTGCAAAAAAAAAAAGTTTCTGATAAAAGCAGACACTTTCCCATTTATTTCAAAATGCCTCTTTTCTGTCAAAAATTGTTTTCAATAACAAATATGTGACTAGTTTAAATGCTAAACTACCAACAGAGCCAGGAAAGTATTTTAAAATATATAATCTTTGGAGGCATACACATTCTTTGTGCCCACTTACTCGTCAGTCACCAGACCTCCAGCTCCACGTTTCTGTGACTTTGGAGCCTAAAAAAAAAAAAGATTGGATATTAGTGCTTTTATTGCCTGTGTCTATAGGGAGGATCCCCGCGCCTGCCTCTCAGCCCAGTGCTCTGTGACAGACATAAGATGGGATAACACACATAAGAAAGAGAAGGATTTATGAGAGTACAGAAGAAGGCTGGGCTAGAAATCCAGCTATGGAGCTTGATAGATGCATATATTTAAAACACTTTTCAGCAGCTTTATATACCATTACAGTTATTGGATTTTTCATCTTTGACTTAGATATGAATTATTTAATTAGAAACTTCGGTACTTGCACAACTTTGAAACCCTTCTGCTATTATTCTTATTCAAAAAAAATATTTGCACCTAAGAGAATTTCCCAGCAGTCAAAACTTTTATTGAAAGCAGTAGTAGCACTGAGGTAGGCTGGGTTACTCGGGTAATTTGGATCAGGCCCCACTTTGGTTTGGATTACACCTGGCTTTCCTTGAATGTAGTGACCCAACACTTGGTGATCATTTAGTGAATATGATTTTCTACCAAATTATTCCCTCTGGACTCTCTGGAATCCAACAGAAAAAGCTTGAAAGCATCCAGACATCTCTAATTTTTTTTAAACACTCATTTTAATTAATTCTCTGGTTTTGAAATATTTTATAATTCAGTATCTCCAGCAGGTCTTTCTTTTTTTTTCCCCCAGTAGACTACTTTGAAGGAATCACAAGCTGCTGAAACTAAGTGGGGCATTTGTCCATTATGGAAAGGAGATCACAAAAGCATTTCGCGTCCTGCTGTTCAGAGCAAGAACAAGTCTTACTCGCATGGTAGGGTCACGTGCATGGTGGGTTCAAAGAAGAATGATGGGGAAAATACTCTATATATCGCATACAATTATACAACACGTATAACCTACTGCAAACACATAACTTACCTAAGGGATTCCTGCTGACCTGCCCACTGAGCGCCTCCACAAGACGAATTCCCATCCTCCGCAGGGTTCTGCAGATGAAGGATGTGGGCAACCCACCGGGTCTGTCCCTGGGGAACACAGGTGGGACAGCATCCTTCCAAGGCACCCCGACACAGGCGCTGTGGGCTTCTGCTAAAACCCCTGCCTCGTTCCTTAAAAACAAAGGTCATTCAAATCAGTAAAAGACAAAGCAGGATGTGTCTCTAAGCAATTGATGTGCACTACCTTAAATTGCCAGGCAGATGTTTTGCCATCCTACAACTGCACCATACCTGGTGTTCTAAGGGCACGGAGACCGTTCACAAAGAGCAGCAATTGATCTAGTTACTGAAGAGTAATTAGAGTATTACAGGACTGGGCAGGCTGGTTCATAAAGCTGCTCTGAGGGGAGATGCGTCTTTTTATCCCACATAAGCAGCGAACTTGCAGGCTCCCGCTGCCGCCCCCTCCCTCCCACACACAGCACCGGTGCGTGGGCTGCTGCCGGGACCGCGTGGGATGCGTGGAGGCACACACACAGCTGGGACACGCACAAAGTTCCTCCCGTGTGACCACCGTCCCACCGTCCATGCTCAGAAGACCCCTTAGGGCTCAGGGACATGACACGGGTCTGCGACATTCACTGTCTGTGCTCGAATCGATCACACATTTCACAGCCGACCTTCTCACTGCTCTCTCGTGTGGGCACGGGTGGCGTGAAATCGCTGTCAGAATATTCTGCACCAAAAGGCACTGGTTTGGAAAACATTTTTATAGATATCTATCAAAATATTACTGCGAGCTGGCAAAAAGCAGGCTGGATGTTTAGGATTTGGCATCACTTAGTGTGTGATTTTATTTCGCCCCCATAAAATGGGGAACACCCCCGTTTTATGGAAGTGTATCCAGCTTGACACCGGTTGGGAAAAACCCCACAGGTTTGGGTGAACAACTGAAGAGTTGAGGTTGCAGCTCATGCCGTCCGCAGGACAGCAGCCCCTGACACCAGGCAGGGAGGGAAGGGCTGTGTTAAAAGGAAAGACAATGATGAGCCTGTTTGATTTGGAGCCGTGATAAATAATGAACGTGGATCACAAGGGCAAGATAACACAGTAGTTTTCACTGACCCTAATGTCAAAATGTTTCCTCTTCCCTCTGCTTCATGTCCGAGAGAGCACGGCCATTACCACCTCGCCTTTGTCAGCGCCGCTACCCTGAGAAACACAGAGGCTGGAAGCAATTAATTTTGGGACTCCAGCCCCGGACACGCTGACCCGTGTGCCCAACTTCGCATGAGTAGCTGAAGACCAAAGGATTACTCCTGGAAGTCAAGTGAAGCACGTGCGTGTTTCGGGCTGAGGGTTTCTGACACGAAGGAGTCCCAGCTCCCCGGGGTGCGAGGATTAGTTTTTATCCCTAGTGCCTAACGAGATACCGCTCTTTAAAACAGTCATTGGTGCGCAGGAATAGGAAATCCAAATGCCATTTCCAAGAGAGACGAAAATGTTTTCGGCGCAGTAACAAATATCGTGAGGCAGTCTGCACTGGTGAGCGAACAGAGGATTACATTTAAATTCAACACTCTTAATGTACATTGCTAATCTTAAATTTCTAAAAAGATTAGCCATTTACAGGCTGAATAACAGCTTCTGCACTCATTCCAGCTAGTATAAAAATCATAAAGGTTAGCAAACTGTGTGGATCGGAATATAAACTAATCGGCATCTGGGATTAGGAAGGAATCTCCTCCAATTCATTGGTAAAGGCTTCCTCAAATACTAACCACAGCCCATTATTCTGTTTGGCTGTTAATAACTCAGGTGACATTTGCCATATGCCATCAAAGAGCCTACGGTCAATACGGATTTTATCTCTGTTAAGGCCTGCAGATTTGGCCTCAAATTGTGAGTCCACAATTCAATAGCGAGTTGAGCATTCCCATTTTTGAACAGTTTTTGAGAGCGGTGGGGATTATTTGGGAATCGTGTGATGCGAAGGTGCAAGGGAAGGAGCCACGGAGGGGATGAAAAGAATGGAAATAAAATTTTGACACAGAACAAATATCAAAGTAGGTGATTTTCTTTTTTTCTTCACCAACTGTGCTAAAGTTGTCTTTTTAAACTGGAATCACTGCGTATCTCTAATCAAATCACATTCAGAGCAGTTATTCTAGTATGTCCCTAGCTGCATTTCCACAGTAATTTAGGCACGTTATTCATATGCTGAGTTTCCTACAGAAAGGGAAATAAACTGGAGGATTTTTTTTTCTGTAGTTAAAACAAATTACAGTGAAGGTTTTACATGTTCCTCGTTGGTTTTTCTGGAATAAGATTTGACTGCCCTATATAGGCAGAATTAAGCCGCAGTTGCTTATGCTTCAAAACCTCTAGAAAAGTCACACCTTCTGTAAGAAGGGATCTGGAAGATCATTTCAGCACCTCTTTCTGGAGGGGCCATGTCTCCTACTGAGAATGAATGAGATGTGTTTAGGGGTGGTGGTAGTCCTTGCCCAGAAAAACAAGTTGTCTTGTTTTAAAAGACTTGGGTCTTTTTAGTCTAGAGGAAAGAAGACTGAGGGGGGATCTTATTAATGTTTATAAATACTTAAAGGGAGGGTGCCAGGGGGATGGGAACAGTCTTTTTTCAGTGGTGCCCAGTGATAGAACAAGAGGTAATGTGCACAAACTTGAATATAGGAAGTTCCATCTTAACATGAGGAGGAACTTCTTTACTTTGAGGGTGGCAGAGCACTGGCACAGGCTGCCCAGAGTGGTGGGGGAGTCTCCCACTCTGGAGACATTCAAAACCTGCCTGGATGCTGTCCTGTGCAACTGCTGTAGGTGACCCTGCTCTGGCAGGGGGGTTGGACTAGATGATCTCCAGAGGTCCCTTCCAACCCTGACCATTCTGTGATTCTGTGATTCTGTGAAACTGCTTTTTGCAGAGCTGCCATGCATCCCAGCTAGGAACAACCCTCACTCCCCGACATCTCTTGCTGCAGTGTCTGCATCCCATGTGCCTGCAGTGCAGACCGGCTGCCTCGCCTGCACCTCTGCACAGCCCGCGATGTCCTTGCAGGGTGCTGGCAGAAAGGTTATAGAATCATAGAACGGTTTAGGTTGGAAGGGACATTAAAGATCATCCAGTTCCAACCCCCCTGCCACCGGCAGGGACATCTTCCTCTCGATCAGGTTGCTCAAAGCCCCATCCAAACTGGCCTTGAACACCTCCAGGGATGGGGCAGCCACAACTTGGTTGGAGAGTTACATTTTCCCCAGAAGAATCCAATGACCAAAAGCTTTTTCCAGGTCTACGATTACCATCTAAAACCAGAAGTCCCATCTGTACCTTACCTGGCAGGGGCCAAGTGAGGATGTCTAGGGAAGAACATAAAAAGGGGAGGTTACGTGGCGATACCTCGCTAGCACGCATTCCCCCACTCCAGCTAATTAAAGCAAAGGGATTTTTTAAGCTGGTGCCGGCGCCTCAGTGTAATGCAGCTCTCCATAGATGTTTTCCCTTCGGCAATTCATCCAAGCCCTTTCTGAACCCACATAAACATTTGGCATTCAGAGCGCTCAGTTTTGTGAATGTCCCGTATGGAGAAGTTGTCCAGTGCAAATCATGAGCGGAACAACTGCCTCGGGCTGTTTTGAAGCCGGCGTCTGCTATTTGCCTGTGCTGGCCCTAAGTCCAGAGGTGATGCTGTCACACGCCTGGAAACCCTGCCAATCACGACGCCTGATGGAGCAGCCAAACATGCTCCATTTCCAGGAACACGAGAGGTTATTATGGTTATTTCTTAATGCTGAGTGAGGGTCTGCAAGCCTACAAACAGAGGACCACATGAAATCAAGGGTTCCCAGAGGTTCCTCCTCGGGTTCCAGCCAGCAAACACCTGCTCACATACAAAACTCTCCATTCAAGCCAAGGGGACGACACCTGTGAGCAGAGTCACCCCCGCGGTGATACCTGTCTGGTTTCCCAACTGGGAGAAAACATGTTCCAAGCTGCACCGAGTGACTGATGTGCTCTGTGCTAATATTTGTTTCACAAGTCATAAATCTGCTCCGCTCACGTGGTTCTGGAGTAACCATAAAACAGCCGCTGAAGGTGGAAACTGCAGGAATTTCAGCCACCGCCAATGAGTGATCACTCACTGGAGTTTGAATACCGTATGCGTTACTAAATCAAAACTTAAACTCAAGGCAACTTTTAAAAGACACTAATATGATTTCTGAGCCTCTGAATACCTTCCAGATCTACCCTTTGAACACTGAAAATTTTTAGCCATAATATATACAAGCCTGATGTTGTAAAACACTAAAAGCCCTGAACTGTGGTTACCAATTGATGTGGAGGGTTTTCTGCCCGGGCTTTACATCTACAGGCACGCATTGCCAGGAACTAAGGTGGGTGTTCACAAAAATCATTAAGATGACTTCTGAAAATCATTAAGATAAGTAACATAAAACACAAAGTCCTTGTAGAATATCATATATTATTAGAGAAGTAAAAAGACAGTTCTATATTAATTGCTCTAAAACAGTGAGACTAGTAACAAATCAGCTTTTCAAGACATAAGGAAACTTAACATCTCCCAAAATACCCAGGCACAGCATGAGATACTAACAAATACGCTTTGCAGAAATATTACTGCCTCTTCTTTGAGGAGTATGATGGAGAACTCTCAGATATGGTGATTCTCTCCAGCCACAATACACAGGGAATGTAATGGAAAACACAACAGATAAGTTTTTGGGAACGCTCACATGCTTAACTTATTTGTGTGCGATCCCCTGGAATCCATCCACTTCCCCAATATTCAAATACAAAGGGTTCTAAGATGAAGAAAACTTGCACCCAATTAATGGAAGGAAGGTATTCTCCTCTTCCTCTCTGAAAAGGCTACGGGATTTATTGCATTGTATTGTGCCATTTCAAAATGGCTGTAAAAGTCTGTCCCTAGGCATAAAATCTGCTCACTAACTTTGTAGCAGTGCATCAGCTAATGAGCTCTTATTTGCCTTTCCAAATTAAATTACTCGTTACAGGTAGGAGGAATTTTGCAGTGGTGGGTTAAAAGTAATAGAGTGAAAAAAGCACATTAGGCAACTTTTCTAGTCTGTTCTAATTCAAAGGTACTTTCCTGTTCTTCTAACGCCGCAGTACTAAATTCACACATCAAGTAAAAGTTGCTGGCAAACTCGGAGGCAAGGTGCCCTTTTCTTCCCCCATCAGAGAGCGGCGATGCTGCTGTTTTCCTCCGCCTCCAGTGGTTATGTCATCTCTGAGGTCAGTTTTCTGCTTCTTGAACATGACTTGGCTGTTTACGAAACGTGAAATCAGCATCAACAATCGGTAGCAACTTCAAGAAAGCAGCCTTGGGCTAACAAATAATAATAATAAAAAAAAATCCTCATTTTTGCCCACAATGAGAAAAATCTACACAGCCGCCACCTAAGGGCTTTCATTGCCTTCGGCACAGAAAGAATCCACATTTAGAGAGTGCAGCCTAAACATTTTCACTCCCTGAGCTCATCATTTATTTCGGTGGCAGACATCCCTATGTGAGACAACCTCGCCAGTCACCAATCCCTCTTTCGATTAAACATGAAAGGGGGTCTGTCCTCCCATTAGCACAGGGGAGATGTACTAATACGGCCCAAATTAATGTCCTAATCATTCCTTGACAGAATAGAATTTAAAATATCCCAACTCCGCCGCTCCAAAATCATACAGTCTGAGTCTGATCGTTTGAAAATTGGTGTTGGTCATCAGGGATCTCAGATTTCAGCTGAATTATTCAGAGTATCAGGTGCCACCACACAAATTACGCCAGGGCAGAGAGGAAGGGGAACGAAAGGGGGAAATCAGGGGACCTCAGTGAAAATCTAAACACAAGGCAGTTCAGCCAAGCCCCGACTTCTTCCCAGTTATTTAGTTACAGAACAGCATTTTCCTCCAAGAGAGTGCTTGCAGAAAACACCATCTTTGCGCATACTTGCTTGAATACACACTTGTATGGGTTTTCATTCTTAGTGTTTACTGGGGCCCTGGTTACATTCTCCAGCCAATTTACTCATATAATGTGTTTTTTTCTCCCTCTGGCTACCGTGAAACAAAGCTTCAAAAGGGATGGGCAGGAAAAAAAATCCTCTCGCTAATGTTTTTCTCTGCTAAATACTGAGGAATTCCTCTTCCCTGGCACCGTTCTCACTATTTACACGCGTGTAGCTGCGTACATACCACAGCTTACTAACCCGTGCTCTGCACAAGGGATATAACTGAATGAGGTTATTCATAACCAAACCCTCGTACAGCTCGGCCAGTGCCAGGATTTTAGTCTATGCTCACGGGGCTGTGATTAGTCCTGGAGAACATTATGAAAATCAACCTGGCTAATTATTACTTCAAATAACCGAGAAAGGAATGCAATACATTCTCCAGGAAATACTAGGAGAGAATCAAGATTTGGGTGTTTGCATTTGTTTGTTTGTAAATGTTCTCATTAGCTCATCCGTAAGATTTACGCTCCATGCAAGAATTACCAGGGGAAATTCTATAGACTGTTCAGTGAAAGAAGGCAGATATAGATCATCGCATCCCTCCTTTTGGGTACAAAAGCCTCTGAATTCCCAAATGCCAAAACTTTGTGCAGAATATTCATCACGATATTGTTAATCCTATCCTTATTGACTATACAAACCATTTATAGAAAGTCTCACAGAATTTAAAAACGGAGCTGAGAGCCTGATCTCCTATATATCTCAAAGCACTATGTTTTATCCCTATTTTAAACCCCCAAATTAGATCACAGTAGTTTAGTCCTTGGGAGAGTATATTTATGTATAAAAGGGAAAGAACCCATCACTAATGTCCAAGACCTCTGCAACAGAAGGGAGTAAATGAGAAAGACCCAGATGATTCCAGTGTGCACATTGTGCCTGACGTACTGGAGAAGCTGTGTAACCTTCAAGACGCCTGCCAATCTGAGGCAAGGCAGAAGTCCTAACCGATTTAACTGTTGCAATTAGTATGACCATAAATAAGAAAGGAAAATACAGCACCCGGGCACCTACAATCGGGGAAGGGTGGGTTTGCACCAGTGCAGAGCGCTGGCAAAAAGCCACCCAAGGGCTCACCTCCAGCCACCCGTTCATCTCTGGTGCTCCAGGGGAACGCAGAAAAATGAGACAACTCCCAAATAACCAAGATATATGTGGCCAATTTCATCCGAGAGAAAAAATAAATCCTTCCTGACAGTCTGCAAGACCTCACCGAAGCCATGAAACAAGAGAATGATTATTTGATAATAATTATTCCCTTTCCAAACTGCAAGTGTTACGAGGATGCCGAGAGCAACACCGCAGCGTCGGTCCCTGGAGCCCCACGAGGGACTGAGCAACAGGAGGAATAACAGGTTCTCAGACTGCGAGACAAGGAACTGCCACCAGTCTCCTGACAAAGCTCCCACTCACACATGCACAGAAAGATGTACAGATTTTTCCACAAAGCGGATGAAAGCATGTATTTAAAAATACATATTTATCGTCCTCTTAAACATCCCTACCTGTGACAGCTTTTACAGGACAAACAGTTTTATTATTTAGGGCTCTGCAGGATAGGAAATCGTGTCTTCTTTTAAGGGTGGATTTGTCTAACTTAAGCTCGCAGCCACCGGGTCCTGTAATGCCTTTGTCAGGTAGATAAAGTGGCTACTCGCTCTTGGATATCTTTTCCATGGGTCAGTCCCTACCTGCGGTGACCGAGTCACTTCTCAGCTTCTTCCCTGATGAGTTAAATAAGCTGAGCTGCTTATGCCTCGTGTTGTCACGCTTGTTTTCTGAATCCTTTTTCATACCTTTCCTTTGAACTTGCCTTAGAATTTCCACATTGCTTTTGAACTGTGCACACCAAAACTGGACACAGTTCCTAACAGTCGCCTTACCACTGTTGTGCACGCGGGCAACATCAAATCCTCTTATCTGCTTGATATTACTCTTTTTTACATCTCAGGATTGCATTGGCCTTTTAGCCACAGAGTTACAGAGAGATTTCATTTTGAGGTGCTTATCCAAAAAGAATCCTAAATCTTTTTCAAAGTCCTTGCTTTCCAAAAGAGAGCCTCCTGCCCTGCGTAGCCTCTTGTCTTCATTCTTTATTACACTGCCCTGCACCTAGCTAATATTCAAACTTTTTCTTTTTTTTTTTGACCTCTTCATTAAGCACTTCAGGTCACTCAGCAATAATAATTTGCCCCTTTACCACTTATTCTTCCATTTGTTCACTGTTAACCTGTGCCATGCGTAAATCTGATTCTGTATCATTTCTTTGATCAGTGATAAAAAACATTTGGCCTCTAGTCAAAACTTGATTCCTAGAGGAATCCATCAAAAAAGAGTTTTATATAACATTCAGTCTGGGCAAAGCGTTAGCCAAATCAAACCTGGGAGCACCATCGCCATTCTCAGCCTGACTTTTACCAGGCATTGAGTACACAGGAGGAAAACTTCTTGTTATAGTCAGAGCAACGATGCCCCCCTCTTCCAGGGTGTCGTGATGGTGAACTCTCCCAACACCTGTGAGTTACTGCAGGGACAATCTCTTTGCCTCAAGCACCTACCTCATATGTAAACTTTGGGGTAAATCAGTCCCTCTGAAATAGATGCCCATAGGTATGTGAGACCTCCGAGTGCCTCCAGGCTCCAAGGTGTGCTGGCACACCTGGCTGTACCTCAGATCCATCCCTAGGGAAGCCCCTGGTATCATCAACTTGCCTCTCTCAAGGTTCCTATGGGTCTGAAGGGACCCGCTGTGGTCAGTCTGGATAGAAGGAAAGCAAAGGCCGTGGACTGTAGCGCTGTCTCCATCTCACTCCAGAGCCCACATACGGTTCCTTACAGAGTCAGTGGCAACCAACTCAGGTGGCAAGGAAGTCTTAAGCGAGGCTTCTGTAGCACCTACTTGTCTCAGGTTCCTCTCTGTGAACCTAATTCTGGTTCCCTCCACAGTCTGGCTGACGAGGTACTTAACATTTACAGGAAAAATCAGTATTTAATTAAGCTGAATTACATCCCAGCATTGTGCTGAGATTGTTTTGGAGGCCATCTAAATACACAGAAAAATGATGTGTAGCTGCTTCACCAAAATATTATAGCATAAATTCGGGTGCCTCTATCAAATGTCAGAATGGCAGCATCTCCTCTCCATGCTCAGGGTGTCACAACACTGTTTTCTCTCAGAGCTGAAATGAATTATTTGACAAGAATGGGGGGCATGATGTGTCTCCTAAAGGAAATGTGACTGAGTCATTTATATTTTTTATTCTCACTCTCTGTTCTAGTTATGCCACAGATGGCAGAAAATAGGAGTCAAACCAATTTAATACAGACATTCAGTTCAAAATGGCATGTATTTTAGTCTTCCCTGTATAATTATGAGGAATAGGTGGAAACATATTGTTATTGTTTTAGACAAACAAATCAAACAACACAACTCCCTCCGAAATCACCCTCAAAGTCCAACTCCTCCTACACCCCCTCATAAACCAGTGTAGTGGAGTTACTTTGACAAAACTCAAGCAACTGATGCAATGACTTCAATGGCAATGAAAACGCCTCTCCGTGTGATTGCGTGGGATGAAAGGTGACTTGGAAATAACATTGTTAAACCAAATCTTCGTAAACTTTCAACAAGTCCCCCCAAAAGCCCGACTTTTCTGCTATCCCCCAACCATTAGAGATTTTCACATAACTCAAGACAGAGCTCTCGACTCTGCCAATATAGTGAAATAGATCTTACTTTTATTACTGCCCGTCAGAAATCAAAATCTCGACTCCAGCTGAACCCACTTCTGTCTTCTGGGGGAAGTTTTAGCAAATGGTTCTGTCACGGCTAAGAGAAATCAAGACAATATACTGCTTGCTCTTAGAGGATCAGACTCTTCTCATCCCCTTGACAAGTCAGGGACAAGGAAGTTTCGGCTCACACACCTAAAATTGCACAAATCTTTATTTCACCCGTTCCAAGCAAATGACTTCATAACCTTTTCCCACAGAGCCACGCGTGTATCTGCAAACAGTCTGTGGTCAGGTTAAAAAGATAAATGCCTGAGAAACTCAGGGATATGTGAAGTCTGGGAGTTAGAACAGAACCATCTTGTGAAAAAAATATGTGAAGAATTGTCTGATATTCATGAGATTAATATCTTCCGCATCTCTCGGTAAAATAATTTTACTCCCTCTATAGGCTATCAACCAAACAGTGACCACCCGATACTCCTCTTCTTGTCTGGTGCTTGATTCCTTTCACAAAAGTAGTTGTTTGCCTTGATCGCTGCCCTATAAAGGACGGGGAGATGCGCGTGGTTTGGGATGCACGAAGTAGAGGAGCCCTTTCCAACCATCTCCCAGTGAGAGGACTTGGTAGCTGCCGGCTCTGCCTTCCCACCCCTGATAGCAGCTTTGGTCACCCAGCGGCAGAGAGATGTGGTGTGTCCGGAGAATTCAATGATGTTTTTCACCAGGTTCCACAGGTTTGCAGGCTTCAGCGGTTTTAATCCATCTTAAATTTATATTTTGGCAATTAACTTAAGCTGCACACTTAAAAATTACTTTGCATGTCGCTTCCTGCTTCATTTGGGGATTATCTTTCTGCTAAATGCTAAGGGTAATTTTAACAGATATGTACAGATGAATGCTAAAGTACCAACGAACGCTCTTTATACTGCAAATAAATAAAAATATGTGATTGAACAAAACCTGAGATATCTTCCTGATCTCCACTGACTTTTTCAGAACCCTTAAACCCTGGAAAACTACTAAATATCTATTACCGTGTTTTCTAGATATTCTAACCGTATCTATCACCATTTTCAGGCAGCAGAAAATGAAACCACTGGCATTAGTAACCAAGCTGTAAACTTGTAATCAAGGAGATTTTCACCAGCTGAAAGCAGGAGTCAAACCTCGCAGTTAAAGTTTGGGCAGCAGATGTTCCTCTTTGGCTATGGCTTAGAAAAATCTCATACAACAATTTTGGAGATGAAATTTCATTACCTTTGAAATGGCTCAACCTGCATCAAAAAGTAAGAATTTTTTTTGTAACAATCTAAAGAATTATATTTTAAATCCCTTAAAATAAATAAGAATTTCACTCCCTGAAGCACATCCAAACCTAGGAGATAAAGTTTACCACAAAGTCAGTGGGAAATATCTATGGGAACCCCTTTGCAAAATCCTGGTACCCGATTAGCACGTTGGTCCCTGCAATCTGCCCACTGCTCATCGAACGGCGGTGCCATCAAATACTTTGCAGACTAAAATGAAATCTCCGAGAAGATGAATAGATCTGTGTGCCTTCTAATATTTTATCAGAAGATGGACTTGATGCTCTGACAATTCAAGATGCCATTAGTTCTGATATGATCAGCAAAGACAGGGGAAGTTGTATTATTCTCATTCGAATCCACGCCTCGTAACATAATGATCTATCGCTAAAAGAGGAAATCTCTTCTTTCAGCGGAGCAAGCTTTGCCAGCCACCAAAGTCTTGCAGGCTATGCGCTGCCTAATCCAAAATCGGGATTCTCACAAACAATCCTCAGCCTGTCAAGTACAACCTTGGAACAGATTCTATTAAAAAAATCACTCACCCATCCAAATAAAACCCTCACCACAGAATATTTGGGGTTTTTTTGCTGTAAAGAGATCTTTTGTTTCATTAACATTTTAAGGATCCTTATTTTCAGTGCTATGACTTGGACATAAGTTTGCCTCCTCTAAAACATGCGCTCAATGAGAGGGCAGGACGTCCCGAATGCCGAGAAAGGATGTGAGCGGCAGAGCATCATTCCCAGTGCCGGGAACAGCGTGCCAAGCACAGAGGAATTTCTCCAGACTCAGGTATTATCCTTAATTTTTCAACAACTTCTTGCACACTGTGATTCCACCGAACCATGAGCAGGATGCTCCCCAAATTATTTTTCAGCCATCTGCCCCTCTCTACAAAGCCCACCTGTAGATGCCTTTCCCTTAGAAACAGAGCAGGGGAAAAAAAAAGGAATAAAAAAAATTAATAAAATGAAGCACTTCCTTCTTAAATTACTGACGTTACTAAAATGAGAAAATCAAAGCAATAAAATTAACGTAGAATACTGTATTTAATGTAATCATATGCTTATTCTTCATGAAAATTGTGGCTCATGTTCTGAGTTAAACTGATTTAGATCCAGAGTAAAGTCACTGAGGATCAAGAAATTCTTTGAAATTCATTACCTGTGAGTGAAATCAGAATCTGACCCTATGTCAGCATTTGTAAATCAGGTATTTAAGAAAATTTGAAGGGAAAACTAAGGTCAAGATTTGAACTCTATCTTCCTGAAGTGAAAGAGTATGAAACTACCTTCCTAAAATGAAAACCGCAGAAAATGGTCAGTATAATAGACCTATAGAGCTTCATAGCTTAAAAGTGCTGTCCAAATATTAGCTAAATCCTTACTCTAAACCTGTGAGGCAGATAAGATGGAAGCACTTATGCTAAAAATAAATAAAACCTGGAACTGTCTCATATAACTGTAAGATTTTATTAAAAATAAACAGGGCTGGTTGGTATCCTTAACCTCAAGGTCACAAAACAAAGTACCGGGCACCAGAGGATAGCGGCAGAAACCAGTACTCCAAAATCACTGTGTCTAATTAAGGATTCCAAAGAATCTCTGCTTTATGCTCTCTCCTGTCTCGAAGCATTCGCCGCGAGAACATTCAAATGCCATCGGGAGACTGACATGCTACTTGTTAGGTCAACAGTCCCATTGAGACTTCTTCTCATCGGCTTTGTCGGATTCTGGGTCAAATATATATGCCGGGCAAATACCGCCGCACCAGGGCAAATAACACCGAACGGGGCTCTCGCGTTTAAAAGGGAGAAAACTAAGGAAAGAAAAAAAAAAAAAACCCACGTGGAAATTGGAAGAGTGTGTCGTGTGCGCGCTTGCTAAATAATTCAGATTTAAACTGTTCTGAACTTCTGACCCTCACACTCCACTGCGATGTGCAGGACTGGAGGTTTCCCTGTTAATCCACGATGTATTAAGGACAAAAATGTATGGAGCCTTCCTCTTTCAGAGTGAGGCCATATTCTGCTAAAAGCATTCTAATATTAATGATGACGGCTGGTTTTAGAAATGTTTTAGCCCACTGCAATAACGTGTTTTCATTCATTTGTGAGGTCAGCAAGAGGGAAAATGCAATTTTGCCCTTTTACGGCTGCACCCCGCTTCCTCCCAGTCCTCCCAGGCGTCGGGCAGCGCGTGCCCCTTTTTCAATAAAACCGTGCATTTGCCCATTTGTGCGGGTTGCGCGCTTCCCTCCCTTCCCTCCGCTTTGCTCAGCCGTCATTTGGCACAACCGCCTCTCTCTCAACACGTTAGAGCGTCTATTTCCCCACGACGCATTTTTAACCGGCGAAGTAAGGAGGAAAGAATTCGATTAAGCTTATTTTTATGCGCGCAGGAAATATAAAAGACCAAGTGTTCTACGTTTAAAAGTACGGGGCGCGCAGCTTGCTTGCGCGCGTGCACATCCCAAAGATCGCTCCGGAGCAAGCACGCAGGGGATACATGATGATAGAGAAGAGAGAGACGGATGCGGATTTCCAGGCGTGAAATCCGTGGCGACTCCAAGCACGATGGATTTTAAATAAATAAATAAATAAATAAATAATATATATATATATAAAAAAAAAAAAGCGGGGCCGGGAAAAAAACGTAACGAAATAATAAAAAAAAACAGAAAACAACAA